>CAMZMU010000035.1:44405878-44609041 GCA_947311845.1 Poa pratensis
CATTCAGGCGGAGGGTCAGAGAGGACCACCTCAGAGAGGTGCTCTAGACCGAATTTCAGGCGAAATATGCCTTTAACCGGAGCCAATACAATCCCGTGTGAACGCAGGAGCTCCGAGACCGGCAGCACAAAGCCGGTTAACCTGGTAAACATGGGAGGCAATGACAATGGTGCTGGTCCAAGTCGGCAAGGTGGATACCCCGGTAATGAGTACAAGGAGGCTCATCAAAGTTATGTGGTTTTTGTGACCGAGCCAACTGACAAGAAAAGTCAGCTGCGAAGGGCGAAGGAGGTGAATGCAGTCATACCAGCAGTCCCAAAATACCTGAATTGGTCCGAGCAGGAGATCACGTGGAGCAGGGCTGATAACCCCAGAATTATGCCAAGTCCAGGAAACTATGCACTAGTGGTGGATCCGACTTTGGTAGGACCCAAGCTTAACGTGAGGTTTAGCCGAGTCTTGATTGACAATGGCAGTGCCATAAACATCATGTATCGGGACACAATGGTCAAGTTGGGTATTTCGCCGAATCAGTTGCAGCAGAGCAGTTGTACCTTCCATGGTATAGTACCCGGGGTGTCTTGTTCCCCAATGGGTAAGATCTGGGTAGATGTGCTGTTTGGTACCAAGGACAATCACCGGCTTGAAAGTCTCGAGTTCGAGGTGGTAGATTTGGAGAGCCCATACCATGCTCTACTTGGCCGGCCTGCGTTAGCCAAGTTCATGATATCCACCCATGTGGCCTACCTCAAGATAAAGATGCCACGCCGAATGGTATTATCACTGTTGCGGGAGATTACAAAAAGCCATACAGTGTGCCACAATCGGTTCCACCTTAGCCGAATCATTGGTGATCCAAGCTGAGAAGAGCAAGATGCATGAGGTGGTGGCAATGGCGAAGTCTGCTCAGCTCGGTGTGCTGGCTATGACCAATCCGGATGGAGGTGCAACATTTGAGATGCCCAAGGAACAAAGAAGATCCCATTGACCCGGAGAACCCGGAGCGCATGGCCATCAGGTGCCGGGCTGGATGAGAAATAGGAAAGCGCGCTCTGTCACTTCCTCCGTGAGAATCGGGATATCTTTGCATGGTCGGCTAAGGACCTGCCTGGTGTTCCGAGGGAGTTGGCAGAGCACTCTTTATTTGTCAGGCCGGATGTAAAACCGGTGAGGCAACCGACTCGGCGTCTCTCAGATGATCGAAGAAAAGTGGTGCTGGATGAGCTGGCTAAGTTGCTTGCAGCCGGATTCATTATGGAGGTGTTGCATCCAGACTGGATATCCAATCCGGTTCTGGTAGAGAAGAAGAAGGACGAACCAGCGGTGGTCAAGGTGTGGCGCATGTGCATCGATTTCACCAACCTAAACAAGGCGTGCCCGAAGGATCCATTTCCTTTACCTCGGATTGATCAAGTGATCGATTCTACTGCGGGGTGTGAGTTGTTGTCTTTTATTGATGCGTACTCTGGTTTTCACCAGATACCACTGAACCCTAAAGATCAAATAAAGACTGCTTTTATTACCCCGTACGGGGCGTATTGCTATCGTGTCATGTGTTTCGGTTTGAGAAATGCCGGTGCAACTTATCAGAGATGTATGCAGAAATGCTTACACTCCCAAATGGGCAAGAATGTGCAGGTGTATGTCGATGATATCGTCATCAAAACTAAAGAAAAACACACTCTCCTCGAGGATCTCGAGGAAACATTTGTGAACTTGAGAAAATATCGGTTGAAATTGAATCCGGATAAATGCACCTTTGGTGTCCCGGCTGGAAAGTTGCTCGGTTTCCTTGTATCAAGCCGAGGTATTGAGGTGAATCCGGCTAAAATCCGAGCCATAGAAAGAATGAAATTGCCTAGATGTCTAAAAGATGTACAAAAATTCACAGGGTGTTTAGCCTCGTTAAGTCGGTTTGTGAGTCGGCTAGGAGAAAAAGCCTTGCCCTTGTATCATTGATGAAAAGAGCACCGGGTTCACGTGGACCCCGCAGGCAGATTCGGCTTTCAACGAATTAAAAAAGATGTTGTCCACTGCACCAATTCTGGCGTCACCTTTGCCGAATGAGCCAATGCTACTTTACATTGCGGCCACTAACCGGGTCGTGAGTGTGGTCATAGTGGTAGAACGAGAAGAGGAGGGTAAATCCGTGCAGAGACCGGTGTACTATTTAAGTGAGGTGATCTCAACCTCAAAGCAAAATTATCCCCACTACCAGAAGATGACATACGGGGTATACCTGGCGGCCAAAAAGTTGAAACATTATTTCCAAGAACACCCGATTACCGTGGTATGTGAAGCTCCAATCGCGGAAATCATTGGGTGCAAAGATGCGACTGGCCGGGTTGCCAAGTGGGCAATAGAAGTATCTCCTTACACCCCGCATTATGAGAGAAGGGATGCTATCAAGTCTCAGGCTTTACCAGATTTCCTTTGTGACTGGGCCGAAATGCAGTATGAGCCACCCAAGCCGGATTACAATTACTGGAAGTTGCACTTTGATGGCTCCAAAACCAAAATCGGATTAGGTGCTGGGGTGGTACTCACGTCACCGAAGCAAGATCAATTGCGATATGTGTTGCAGATTCATTTCTCAGCATCAAACAATGTGGCCGAGTACGAGGCACTGATCCATGGGCTTAATGTGGCCAGGGACATCGGCATCCGCCGAATAGAATGTTTTGGTGATTCGGATTTAGTTGTGCAGCAATCTTCTGGAAATTGGGATGCTCTTGATGCCAATATGGCACTATATCGGTTTCATGTCCAGAAAATTTCAGGATTTTTTGAAGGCTGCGAGTACAAGCACATACCTCGGTTGGAGAACGAAGCTGCTGATGTCCTGTCAAAACTCGGGTCGTCTAGGGATGCAATTCCACCCGGGATATCCTTGAATCACCTAAGGGTCCCTTCAATCAAACCTTCGCCTGATTCCGAGTCAATTTTTATCCCAAAGCAAGAATCTGAGGCTGTCCCTATGAATGTTGATGTCGAGTACATTGGGGAAGACCCGGGGACTGCATGGCGAGACCCGGGGACTGCTAACCGGATCTTAGGAAAGAGGAGCAGAGAAGAAGGTGGTGATAACCGAATCTTAGGGAATGGGCAGAAGCTGATAGAAGAAATAATGGCGGCCGAACCAGTGGAAGTAGATGAGCACTTATTCCCTTTGCATCCAGTACCGGAATGGGCTGAAGAAATCATGAAGTTCATGTCGGAGGGGAGTTTGCCAAATGATGAAACCGAAGCTAGGCGAGTGCAGAGGAGGTCCAAGGCTTACACCATCATCAACAAGGAGTTATACAAGAGGAGTGCAACCGAGGTGCTACAGCGTTGTGTGGAGCCAGCCGAGGGCAAGGAGATGCTCCTTGAGATACATCAGGGTGAATGTGGACATCATTGCAGTACAAGAGCCCTGGTGGCTAAGTGTTCCGGCATGGATTTTACTGGCCCACTGCTCACGCGGATGCAGAGGACATAGTCCGAAAATGTGAAGGATGCCAAAGGTTTGCCAAGCAGACACACTTACCCGCATCAGCGCTGAAACAATTCCTATCACTTGGCCATTTGCTGTGTGGTGTTTGGATATGGTGGGAGATTTCAAGCCGGCTAGGGGCAACATGACACATATGCTGGTGATGGTGGATAATTCACCAAGTGGATAGAGGTGAAACCAATCCGGAAGTAGATGGTCGTTCGGCTGTGACTTTCTGAAAGAAATTATTTTGAGATACGGATACCCTCATAGCATCATCTCGGATAACGGCACAAACTTTGCTGTCGGAGAGTTTGCTCGGTTCTGCATGAATAAGGGAATCCGGCTAGATATAGCCTCGGTGGCACATCCGGAGTCTAATGGGCAAGTGGAAAGATCAAATGCCCTGGTGTTGGCCGGCATCAAGGCTCGTCTCATTGAACCATTGCTGAAAACTCCGGGATGCTGGATAGACGAGATACCATCAGTACTGTGGGGTCTAAGGACCACGCCGAATCGGTCAACTGGCTATACGCCATTTTTTCTGGTTTATGGGGCAGAAGCTGTGCTACCCACAGACATAGAACATGATGCACCAAGGGTGGCAATGTATACTGAAACCGAGGCAAAAGAGGCTCGGGAAGATGCAGTGGATCTGCTAGAGGAAGCAAGAGAATTGGCTCTATCTCGGACAGCAATATACCAGCAGAATCTACGACGATATCATAGTCGAAAGATCAGCCCTCGAGTGTTTCATGAGGGTGATCTTGTGCTAAGGCTGGTGCAGCGCAGCAAAGGCCGACACAAGTTGTCACCTCCATGGGAGGGACCTTTCATTGTGAGCAGGGCTATGCACAATGACTCGTACTACCTTGTAGATGCACAGGAACCAAGGAAGGATGGCCTGGACAGACCCGGACAAGAAACTAAGAGACCTTGGAATGTAGCTCTGCTTCGACCCTTTTACTCCTAAGGGGCGCAATGTATGTATTTCAGTTTATCATAAATGAAGTTGCAGCAATCCGAGTCTGGACTCGGGGACTGTTCGTACTCATGCATGTGTTTTTTACTGTTTTGTCCATACCGTTCGTGTGCCGAATTGCTTTGAACCTCGTCCCAAAATTCAAGTAATGTATGTTGTGTTGTTGATCTCGTGACTCGACTGACAAACACCAAAATGGTAGTCAAGAGCAGAGATGAGGAATGTGGGAAACATGAAAATGGACTCGGGGACTCGGTCCAAAACCGATTCGGCACATGTCGTTTACTAACCCCTGTTATTTATTTTTCGTTTATGTTGAATGATTCTAAACCACAACTCGCATGTTTCAAGTATTGTATGCTATGATTCCTATCTTGTGACTCGACTGTCAAACACCTAAAAGGTAGACAAGAGCAGAGATTCGGCAAAAATAGTAAACAAGAAAACAGACTCGGGGACTCGGTTTAAAATGATCCAACATAAACCTCGTCCGGATCATGTTAAGCAAATTTAAAGTAGTCTCGAAAGAACTTAAAATAGTCTATTACATCTGCTCCCGGCATACCGGGGATTTAACGTTTTTTCACTAAGTTACTTCAGGAAGCAGCAGACTCGGTTGTAGCAGGTTCGGTGGCAGGAGCTTTGGTTGAAGGAACCTCGGGCGCGCGAGCCTCGGTTACAGGAGCTTCGGTTGGAGTAGATTCGGTTGCAGGGGGCTCGGTTGCAAGGATGGTCTCAGATGGAGGAACTTCAGGGGTAACCTTGCGTGGAGAGCTTGAAGGCTGGGCGGATTCGGAGGTATCCGGATCAGCTGGAGCTTGTTTAGTAATCTCTGCCGAATCAGTTGCTGGTATCTCCGAAGTCTGGGCCGGAGTTGCTTCGGTATTCTTAGCCGAGTCAGAAGCTGGGATCTTGATAGGAGCGTGTTCGGCAGAGTTAGCCGAATCATCAGACTCGCCCTCAGAATCGGCGTATTCTTCAGCGGAGGCGTCGTCCGATTCCTCTTCTTCAGTTTCTTCTCCATCCGAGTAGACCGGAGCCTCCAGATCAAGATGCTTGGTGCGTGCAAATTCGGCCATGAAGTTGGCGGCTTCTTCACGGATCTTAATCCGGGTAGGGTCTGTAGCCCACGGAGAACCCTCGCGAAATGAGCGCACTTTGGCAAGATCAATTAGCTCATACCAGGACATGATGAATAGCAAAGCTGCGTCAGCACCAGCGCGGGCGGACGAAGACCTCCACTGCTGTAACCGGGTCATTGCTTGATCCAGGTCTCGGATCAGCTCCTCCACAGGCACAACTTGCCGCGCTTCAGGAAACAAGATTCGGTGAGCCTTGAGACTTGCATTGAGCAGACCAATATGGGAATCCTTCAAAGGAGCAATCCGAGCCTTAAGTGCTGTAATATGATCTTCGATGTCCCATGTCTCTGGTAGGGGAGCCTCGGTTAATTTAGCTCTCTCAGCTCGGGCGTTTCTCACAGCCTTGGCGGCTTGAAGCCGGATGCTAGTAAACTCTCCTACAAACAAATAAGCTAATACTGAGTTCAGCGAGAAGGAACACAAGCATATGTATTGGTTAAGAGCAGAAAGAAAAGAGGAGATTCGGTGAACTTACGATCCATGTCATCGTTAAGGCTAGCAAGTGCAGCAAGCCATTTCGCACTGGCCGCTTTGTGAGCACTCAGTTCTTCTTTAGCCGCTTTGACTTCGGCTTCAGATTCGGCAATGTTCGTTTGAATTTGCTTGTCCAGTTTGGCCCGCTCCGCAAGTCCGGCTTTGAAAGTATCCCGCTCCTTCTGGATTGTGTCTTTTTCACGCTTCAGCGTATCCCGCTCTCCTTTAACCTTGTTCTTCACTTTTTCAACTCGGTCAAGCTCTCGCTGGAGCCGAGTCACCTCTGATTTTTCCTCGGATAAAGCGCGCTTGTGCTCTTCTTCTTTCTTGTCCATTTCAAGACAGAGCCCATCAAAGGAAGTTTGGAGCTTCTGATGCTGATGGGCGAGCTGCTTAAAGAGCTTGCCGCGAGCGGTCATGGTTTCCTGAAAGAAAACAGGCAAATGGCGTCAAAAGAATCTCGGGGACTGGCCCGAGATTAACCGAATCAGTTGGAAAAGAGACTCGGGGACTGGAAGTCCCACGGTGTCCTCGGTTACGGCAACATTCATGATAAGTTTTTTAGAGATTCAAGCCGAATGACTTTCTTACTCGGAGGAGTATCAGTCGTTCGACCCGAATCTCGGGGACTGGGTATAGTACTATTTGATCATGTTGAAATAAAAGCAAGATTCGGAAAAATTTACCTCAAACACCCGGTTAGCTTCAGTGACCGAGGTCTGTACAGAGTGTAATGATTGAAACATCCGACTAGGCCCAGCCGGATGTGGCGCTGAAGTAGAAAAATCTTTGGCGAGGTCAGCATCATTCCAAGCTTCAATGAATTGCTTGGCGGACTCGAGCTTATCGCTGCTCGGAGGGCGGGGATTCGACAGGGACTGGCCGAATCGAATCGCTGATGGGGCGGCAGAAACCTTCTTGCTAGCAACCACCTGCTTATCCGAGGTGGTTGGAGGTGTGCCAGAGGCACCTTGAGTCGGCTTGGGTTGCGGTGACGCACCCGGAGTCTGCTTCGGATGTGGCTCCTTGTGCTGCTTCTCGGAAACTTGCTGTTGCTGTTGCTGCTTCTGCTTTTTCTTCTTCTGCTGCTCTTGATTCAGCAGGGTTTGCGCTGCGGGAGTAGGGCGAGGATCCGGCTTAGGCAAGGATGTAGCCGATGTCTTGGCCTTTTCCTTCTCCAGCTCCTTGAGAGGGCGTGGCCAACTTGAATCTCGGATTGGAGCCGAGGTTTCCTCACTCTCCAAGTCAATAACCGGCTTTGAAATGGGAGTCGGCTGAGGAATATTGGCAGTGGTGACACGCATTGGTGAGGTGGCAGTTCGATCAGGAGACTGGGTTTCCATGACCGTATCCAGCGGAGGAATGGGAGAAGAGATGGATGAATGAGTCTGCGCGGTGATGAGGACATCACTGCATAAAGCAAAGCAAACAGTTAACTCGGATAGATATGACTCGGTTAACAGAGGAAGAAAGCAAATGAAGTTAAGTCAGTATTACCCCTTGGTGGTAGGCATCGGCTTGACGCGATTCAACTTGGAGCCAGACTTCTTTATTCTCTTGGCTTTAGGGGAATCAGATCCGGGCGCGTCACTGCGTTTCCGAGATGTCCCTTCAGCATCTTGTTTGGCTGGAACACAAGGTGGTGACCATGAAATCGGAATAGCGTCGATGGGATCTAAGATCCTGCAATCATCATCTTCCTCGTCGGAGATGTTGTGAATAGTTGATTGCTTACCCTTGCGGACTGGCTTGGCGCGCGGGATAGGCAGATAATCATCCGTATCCGGATCTTCTTCGTCCTCGCGCGGCGGGCTGAGATCCGGTCCCCATTCTTTGGTGGAGAGGTCTCCATCTTCGGTAAGTTGGCGATCAAACAGCTACAGAAAAGTCGGGGCAAATCCGGATTAGGCCGATGCCATTTTGACGAAATATGGTTAGATTCGGAAAATGGCGAACTAACCTGTGGTGGAAGGCGCTCTCGGAAAAACGGCTTTACGCCCCACCGCCATTTATCCGACATCTCGGTGGCGGCAATGGCGTTTACCCGTCGCCTGATGGAGACTTTGCTAAGGTCATGCCTGCTGATCCGGGTAGGATCTAGCACACCACCCATGTGGCATATCTTGTGTTCACGTCTTTGAAGAGGGCAGACCCGGCGACCGATGAAGGTCCGGAGCAGATCATCCGAGGCCAGGCCCTTCTTCAGAAGTCCTCCAGAGTTTCATGTACAGTCTGAAGTTCTACAATAGTCTCGGCCGGATTGTATCCGAAGTTCAATTCGGCTGTGGGTGGCTCGATCGTGAACTCGGGCAGATTAAGGGCGTCATGGCCTTCTGCACTCTTCACATAAAGGAAAGACCTTTGCCACTTCTGACAGTGTCTAGGCCAGTGATACGGGGAAAGATGGATCCCTGCCTTGGCGTGATGCTAACCGGACCGCAAGCAGTCATCAGCTTCGGCTTAGTGCCTGGAATAGTATGTTTGCGGAGGTGGAAATACTTTGCCCAAATATCGACGGTCGGCCAGACACCGAGATAGCCCTCGCAAAAGGAGCTAAAAGCCGATAGAGAAACGAAGGCATTAGCCGGGAGGTGATGAGGCTGTAGGCCAAAGAAATCCAGGAAAGCCCGGAAGAAATCACTCGCCGGCAATCCGAATCCGCGCTCAAAATGCGCTAGAAACACCACACGTTCACCAGGTTCGGGAACCGGGACGAGTTCCTTCCCCGGTTTGCGGCATATAACTTGAGAGGTTATACGCCGGGTGCTTAATAGCCATTCCAGATCGTCCTTGGTCACATCAGAACCCTCCCATCTGCCGGGAGGAAGCTTCGCCATATCCGGATCAATCCTGCAAGAGGTCGGATAGGGCCGAGTCAAAATGAATCGGATAATGGTATAATCGAACCAGATCTAGAGTGATTCGGCTAATATTATCCCGGATGAAACTAGCCGGATTCAGCAGAGAAGGTGATTCGGGTGGCAATCACAAACACCTTCCGCAAAGGTCTAGGGTTACACAAGATCTACTGCAGCAGTAAAAAAGAAAGGAAATCAAGAGTAAAAATATGGTTGAACTGCTCATACGGTGGCAAACAAAACTAGGGCAGTGTAGTGCAAAATCTAGACAGGAGATCTACTAGATGCACTGAGGCTGGGCGACGGACTAATATGCGGATAAATCTACAAGAAACAAATGCGAGTTTCCCGTGGCATATGAACTCCTCGAGTTCGCCATGACCGGAGAAAAAGAAAACTCACGGTGATGACGCGACGGGGAAGAAGCTCGATGAAGGAACGGCGGCGCTGGGCACGGTGCGCGGCCCCGGTCGTTTTCCTCCGGTGCGTTGAGGACGTCTCCGGCGCGGCAAGGTTACGAGGGCGAGATTGCGGCGGCGGCGGTGGCGCAGATGGAAGTTTTCGGAGTGGGGAACGAGCGGAGAAGAAGAGGAAACCCCCTGCGCCCATATTTATAGCGCCCAGCGGTAACGGGCGCACTACTGCACGGTTTTCGGAGCGTCGCACGGTAACTGCATCCTGGAACTCTGTGGCCACCTCTGTGGCCGTGTGTTCCAAGCACATGTTGGGCCATAGAATTGGAAGCAGTTGCACGGATCCTGTGTGCCGGTCAACGGAGAAAACGAGAAGACGCGGTCGTTTGGTCAAATGCACTCAAGTACCCGGAGAATCCGGATGAGGTGCTGTCAGTGGCATGTCAGATCAGAGATCCGGATTATGGGGCTTTGCGCAGAGATTCACTGCCAAGTGTCCCGGGAAATCCTGAGACAAGATTATATGATATGAGATTCGGTTAGTGATGTTTATTTTTAACCTGCTACGGCTCTTCAGCCGAGGCTGTAGAACCGCACCAGCTTCGGGGACTACTGTCGGGGGGCTGCCCCCGGGTAGGGCAAAGATGTGGTGTTAAGTGTTGCAAAGAGCTAGCCGGATCAACATATAGCCGGGTCACTTGGGCCGGATCTCTCGTGAGAGTCGGTTAGCACTTGATCAAGCTAAAGTGCGAGAAGATGCCAGAGAGGATCCGGTAAAGCTTAACCGAATCAGAGGAAGGAAACCGGTTAAGTTAGCCGGGTTGGTCAGGAAGGACCCGGATAAGGTAATCCGGATATTGCACAAGGGCCAAGTAATGTCAGAAAGGTTCACGGGTGTCTCCTGCCAGAGGCTGAGAAGACAGCCGGGTCAAGTCGCAGGTTTTCCGGGTCGCAAGGCCCTAGGCGCTGACTTGGCCAATTCGGGAAAGAGGATACGACCGAGACCCGGGGGGCTACGGCTGCCATTGCCCAAAGTGGCAAGATAGGCCTGCTAGGGACTTGACGGCCAGGTCAGGTCACGGGATTCCTGGGAGCGCAGCAACCTAGGAGCTGACCCGGCCAATTCGGGAAAGAGGATATGACCGAGACCCGGTGGGCTACACCTGCCATTGCCCAAAGTGGCAAGATAGGCCTGCTAGGGCCTGACAGTCCGGCCGTTGGGTTGACAGGGGGCAGAGGCTTGTCCTGTTCCTCTTGTCCATGCCATTATCACTTCCAGCCAGGGGCAAAATGGTAATTCGGTTAGTGTATAAGTAAGCTACCAAATCCTCCAGTAGAGAGGACGGACGGACGAAGGGGAGAGAATGGCAAAAGAGAAAGGCATTATCCCCCCCAAGCTCCATCCTCTTCTGAGAGCTCCCACCATTGTTCTTCATACAGCTCAAGGAGCACTCTGTACTTGTAACCACTTGAGATATAAAGAGAGTAGGCTAGTGCTGCAGTAGGGGTGTTACCTCCACAAGAGGGCCCCGAAGCAGGGTACATCGTGGTGTTCTTTGCTTCTTCTTGGTTCTGCTTGTTCTTGTTTGTTCTTGCGAGTTCTTGGTTGTTCTCCATGCGTGCTTCGTGAGCGCGCAAACCCTCCCCGGATCCCCCAACGTCCTAGCGAGCCCACAACTTAAGCCATCCTATGGCATCTGCCGTGACACCACCACGACAGTGATTTTCGACATGAGTTCGTGCCTCAGCATGTAGCCAGCCTACGCATCGTGTTTCATGAGCAGAGGCAAGCCCCACGTAAACGGTGGGCAACATGTGGGTGATTTTCGACATGAGTTCGTGCCTGGAGAGCGATCGAGCGGGCATCACATGGAAAATGCCTTGTTTCGTGTGTGCTGAACTGAGCAGGAGCATGCAAGGCATGGACAATCGAGTTCGCACCAGATTAGATCGAGAAATTCCAAAAAAAAAACTTCATAAGTGCGCCCAAGTTCGTAAATCCATCTACATGTGTAATCTTTTTAGAATTCCACTGGTATTCGCTGCTTCGGGGAAGATAGCGTTGATCGTTTGTTTCTTAGCGTGTTAACGAGGTTTCTGACAACCAGGACCAATGGTCAGGATGACATGGTAAACAACGATGACGGTCGCGGCGATTGAAGTCGAAAGATTTTAAATTCTGGTGTTTTCTGTAATCTTTTGTTGGACTAAGGTCGTTCCGCTCCAAGTTCACCGACATATCGTCGACCACTGATAACCTCGTCTCTACTCAAGACCATGCCAGGTAACTCCGCCTTGTACGGTGGTCCTTCATGCTGAAGAAATCGATGTGGGAGGCCACTTGGGGTCGACTTCGTTTCATGTGGTGTTTTGCCAATCTGCCTAGTGTTGTCATCAACTGAAGTTTTATTCTCTTACAAATGAAGAAGTCTAC
The DNA here is from genome assembly GCA_947311845.1 of Poa pratensis. Taxonomy (NCBI): domain Eukaryota; kingdom Viridiplantae; phylum Streptophyta; class Magnoliopsida; order Poales; family Poaceae; genus Poa; species Poa pratensis. The sequence goes on from CAMZMU010000035.1 coordinate 44,417,657, forward strand.
GAGAAGGGCGATTTTTTACAACATATGGCGTGTCTAACGCTCATTCGACTGCCATAATCTTAGTTACAACCAACTTGCAATTCATATATCACACGAATCACGAATGGTGAGTGGCAACCCGTATGTAACTGCAACCCATTTTCTGATTGAAATCTCAGTTGCAACTAATTTAAACTCACGGATTAGACGAATTGTGATGCAAAATTAGGGACGCAGCCAGGTTCACCACGGCACCACCCCTAGCCCCCTAGCCCTAGGTGAGGTCGCGGGACCTCTCCGACGCAGCGTGGTCCGTGGGCTCATCCGCACGCACCGTGTCGCGGCCTCTTTCTTTCTTAGTTTCGGGGCCTTCCATAACCAGCCCACCCGCGGCGCGCAAACGGTGGGCAGCTCGACCCGGCTTGCTCGTCACCCACACGCGCCAGAATTTTAACGGCCGGTGATGCGAGGCGACAGAGGGAAAGGTAAACGACGATGACGCGGCGGTGAGGACGGACGGCGACCCAGTCCCCCCGGTGGCGAATAATTAAAGCGCCGTGGTACCTCCATCCCCCCTCCCTCCGCCCGTCCCCCATCTCCAGATAAGACAGCGAGAGGGAGGCTCCTACCTTGCTTCCTCCTCCCTTCATCCCCTGTCTCCTCACCTCCAGCTCCCAATCCGACTCGCCGCAGTAGCCACCATCTCCAGCTGGTCGTGCGGAGTCGAGGGGAGGAGAGTCAACGGCCGCAGGAGGAGGAGCGGCTCAACCGATAGGCCTTATCTATCTACCTACCTAGCCGCGCGCGCTGCCGCAGACTCGCCCGGCATGGACTCGGAGCACTGGATCTCGCGCCTGGCCGCCGCCAAGCGATTCTACGCCGCGCAGCTCGGCCAAGCCGGTATGCCCCGGGATCGAAGGTTCCTTTATCCTGCTCTACGGATTTGATGGTTTAACCGTGATCTGTCTGGTTGTTCCGGTGCGGGCGCAGATCGGGGGGCGGGGATGGACGAGCTAGACATGGACGACGAGCCGCCGCCGGCGACGCCCGAGTTCGCGTGCCCATACTGCTACGAGGACCACGACGTCGCCTCCCTCTGCGTGCACCTTGAGGAGGACCACCCCTTCGAGCCCCACTCCGCGGTCCGTACTCTCTGCCTCTGCGCCATCTACCTGAATTTGAAATTTTGAATGATTAGAGAGTGGCCTGGAGTTTGAGAACAGATGGGTTGACCTGAATGGCTCTTCTTCTTTCCATCCCTTGCCTTAGGAATTGCAATTGGAAACATGGTTACCTTACTAGAATGTGTATATCATAGTTTGCATAATGCTCTGGCCTGCCAAATGATTTTCGATGTGCAAATGGGTGGGATTTGGGGCCTTGGTCAGTGTTCTTGGATTGGAAAAATCGACCATGAATTCCGGAGATATAGAAAAACTGGTGAAACTTTTGGCATTTGTTGTTGATGCCAACTCATGTCTTCATTGATTAGAACAAGCTTGGGCTCATAAACTGTGGAACCAGGAAGACGATGGCAGATTCTAGAATAGGAGGATAAGTAGTTCAGTTTGATCCAGAGAACAGACTAAAGTGATGAGTTTTCCATTCCTGAGCACAAGCAAATTATTAGTTTCTCGAAAAATGTTCAAACTCATATGGCAACATCACTTTTTAGTTAAAACTTGAGCGGCTATCATGGGGCATTGAGTGATGAGAACCGGACCATGATATTCTTTCCTGTCTGGCGCAGTCACTTTTCATGTCTGCAACTCCTGAACAATGCATGTCGCAGAGACCATTCTATTTATTGGGAGCAGAGAACAAGAGCACTTGTATACTAGTAACAGAAGTAGATTGAAGAGAACTCAAATTGTCCTTTGTTTTGTCAGAATCAAGTAAATGAGGATGAAAATTCAAAAAAAGAAAGTAAATGAGGATGTGGTTCTATGCAGCTTTAGATGTACTTGATATAGACTAACTATTGTTTTGTACCTCTATTAAATTGACCTCTTCCTCGCAAAAGAAAAGTTCTTTATCGGGTTGTGCATCTCTGAAATTAGAGACGGAATATTGAATCTTTATGGTGTCAAAGTGTCTTTTTACTAGAATGTGTATATCATAGTTTGCATAATGCTCTGGCCTGCCAAATGATTTTCGATGTGCAAATGGGTGGGATTTGGGGCCTTGGTCAGTGTTCTTGGATTGGAAAAATCGACCATGAATTCCGGAGATATAGAAAAACTGGTGAAACTTTTGGCATTTGTTGTTGATGCCAACTCATGTCTTCATTGATTAGAACAAGCTTGGGCTCATAAACTGTGGAACCAGGAAGACGATGGCAGATTCTAGAATAGGAGGATAAGTAGTTCAGTTTGATCCAGAGAACAGACTAAAGTGATGAGTTTTCCATTCCTGAGCACAAGCAAATTATTAGTTTCTCGAAAAATGTTCAAACTCATATGGCAACATCACTTTTTAGTTAAAACTTGAGCGGCTATCATGGGGCATTGAGTGATGAGAACCGGACCATGATATTCTTTCCTGTCTGGCGCAGTCACTTTTCATGTCTGCAACTCCTGAACAATGCATGTCGCAGAGACCATTCTATTTATTGGGAGCAGAGAACAAGAGCACTTGTATACTAGTAACAGAAGTAGATTGAAGAGAACTCAAATTGTCCTTTGTTTTGTCAGAATCAAGTAAATGAGGATGAAAATTCAAAAAAGAAAGTAAATGAGGATGTGGTTCTATGCAGCTTTAGATGTACTTGATATAGACTAACTATTGTTTTGTACCTCTATTAAATTGACCTCTTCCTCGCAAAAGAAAAGTTCTTTATCGGGTTGTGCATCTCTGAAATTAGAGACGGAATATTGAATCTTTTTGGTTTCTTGTTCTTATGGTTTGCCTCCCTCATTTCAGCCTTGCCCTATATGCTCGGATAAAGTTTCTAAAGATATGCTTAATCATATCACCATGCAACACGGGTACTTGTTCAAGGTAACTCTCCTCCTCCTCCCTCCCTCCTCCTCCCCCTCTCTCCTATTAGCTTCTTTAACTAACTTTAGACTATATGCAGAATCGCCGGAGGTTGCGCAGATTCACTGTTCCAGGCAGCCAGTCCCTCTCTCTGCTGAGCCGGGATCTACGTGAAGCCCATTTGCAGGTGCTTCTAGGAGGTGGTGGACATAGGCAGGCGTCAAGCAACAACAATGCCACAAATATTTCTGCTGATCCTCTTCTGTCATCATTTGGCCTTAGCTTTCCAACATTAGATGCTGATGACAAATCAAAATTGTCTATTCCCTCTCCGGGTGACGTATCGGTTCTAAAAGAGACGCCTGCTCAGCGGTGGCAGTCAAGGTATATACTATCTTATGCTACATAGGAACACATAATATTGTTGTTGATACGTTCAAGATTGTAAACGTGAAGCAGCCATCTCCTTCCCTGGGAAAATTCCAAAAGTTGCTACCCTAGAATTATTAACGTGAAGCAGCCATCTCCTTCCCCGGGAAAATTCCAAAAGTTTGCTACCCTAGAATTATTTATCCAGTGATGTTTTCATGAGTCATTACTGGTCATTTGAGGGAGCTGAGTCATCGACCTTTTTTTGTGAGGGAGAGTCATTGACCTTGCAATCATTGTTCTTCAGATGTGACACAGTGATGTTTAGTCTTACAATTTTAACTAATCCATTGATGTAACGAGGAAATATGTTTCTACTTACCATGAAATATTAAAACCAATTCTACATAGACAAATGCTTTCTCCTTGATGACTTACAGTTGATAAATAGGTTTAGCAGCATGTTTGTATGACATGAGAATGATCATGCAGCAGTAAGTTTTTGCTTTGCTTTACTTTCATGCACCGTCACGAGTGCCCTGAAGTTGATGAGCGCCCACCTTGAAGTAAGAGAGTTATTTACGAGAACTTAATGTTTAGTACGGAGTATTTATGAAAGCTTTTGCGTTGCTTCACTTGAATGCACTTTTAGACCTAGACTGAAGTTGATGAGCAGCCATTTTAAAGTTCCGACTTCTTTATGGAAACTTACAATTCAGTCATCATATTCTTCTTTTCCTTTGCAGTATTGACTCATCCCTCACGAGGGAAGAACGGGAACAAAGGCGGAAGCAAGCCAGCGTCAGAGCGATATTTGTGCAAGACCTGCTGCTGTCCACTCTATTTAGAGACTATTAAATCAAGAAGGGGTCGATGCTATCGGTGTTAGACGGGTGCTCCCTGGTGCAGACTTCCAAATATGAGAGTCCCCCAATCATGTTGATGAATGCTTGATGATATCCATGGAAGATAGTCATGCTCCTGGGAGTTTCCTGGCCTCGGTTTCCTCGCAGTAAGAAGGCGTCCTAAGTTGTTGTAGGCTGGTATGTACCTTGAGGTCCTTCTCCAGATCGTGGTCTGTGTACGCTTTCGGCGCTGACGGTTGCTGTTGTTTGTACTGCTACCGCTTTGCATGTTTTGAAGCATTAATTTGTTGTACCAGTTACGTAATAATGATGCTATTGCAACAGCATAAAGCTTATGCAGTTTATCTCTAGCGTGGGTAGCATGTCAGTAAACGAAAACTGTCTGAACTATCTGACTGGAGTCTGATGGGGTTTACCTGTCCAGTAGCAATGCGGACTTGCGGAACCTCCCTCTGTCTCATTTCCACTACATGGTTTCGTTGGATGGTCTCAACTTTTTTGTGAAGGTCAGCGTTGTATCGCCGCATTCCTGCCCTGCCAGCGGACTTAGGTGCGCCTGGCGTGGTGTTAATTAGGGGCTGAACTAATGAGCTACTCGGCTCGTTCCTTAACGAGCTAAAAATGAAGATTAGCTCGGTTCATTATATGCTTGCGAGCACTCGCGATCTGCTCGTTAAGAAGATGGACTCTAATCCTAAACACCGCTGCTGCATGCCTTTGAGAAGTTGAGTAGATGAGGAGTCGTAAGGGGATTTGGTTATGTCTATTTTCATATCTTCACCCATTCAATACATAATCAAAAGTATAATTACAAAAAGTTTTTAAAGGAAAAAGAGCGAAACGTTTTTCTTCTCGCTATGGCGATTACCGAGGCGATTTAGGGTTTGTGCGCCGCCGACGCTGGCGGCTGTTTCTCCGGTGCTTAACGAAGCACCGTTTCTCTGTCCTGCTGTTCCCCTAGTCAGGCGCATGCAGTTTTTGTCTACCGCTGGTTCCTGTACATGAGTTAGAGGTCCAGGCGGGATAGTTTTGTTCAGATTGGTTTTGAGGGATTGTGCTCTTTTGAAGTTTCTTGTGGAGGATTTGTTCTGGGCAGGTTGTACGTGAAGACGTTTGTGCGGTTGCCAGGAGGTGCCTGTCTAGTCGCAATGAAAATCGGAAGTTTGAACTGTCGAGGGTTACGTAAACCCTCGGCTGTTCGCGCGCTCTCGAGGATTCAAGAGCGTATCAAATCAGATGTTCTTTTTCTATCCGAGACTCATCTAAATAAAGCTAGGGCGGAGAAACTGAAGAGGAAATTGGTTTTTGATCATATGATTATTTCGGAAAGCGATGGAAAGAGCGGGGGCCTCCTTTTGCTGTGGCGTAATGATCTGAATGTCACTTCATCCTGGGTTCATAGCAACTATCTTGATATTCGGATTGATGAAAACAGTAACACAGCTTGGCGTGTGACTGGGATATATGGTGAGCCTAGTGGGGGCCGTAAGCACCTTACATGGGACTATTTACGTGACCTTCACGGTATGGTTGATCTTCCATGGACTGTGATAGGTGATTTCAATGAGATTTTGATTGGTGCTGAAAAGGAAGGGGGCAGCTTGCGACCCCAAAGGTGCATGCAAGCATTCCGGGATGCTTTGATGGATTGCAATTTAGAGGACCTTGGTTATGTGGGTGAACGGTTCACGTGGAGAAGAGGTAGAATGCGTGAACGGCTGGATCGAGCAGTTTTTAATCCGGAATGGGCTGCAAGGTTCCTAATGGCAGCACTAATTCATGAAGATTTTTCAAAGTCTGATCACCGGCCAATTGTGCTGGACTGCTCGTACCTAGAGCATGTACAGGCAAATAGAGTGGGCGGGAGGAAATATTTCGAAGCTAGATGGCTTCTGGAAGAAAGTTTTGACACAGTGGTGACCTCGCCTTGGGCTAGAGCTCACAACGCCCAGCCAGGAAACTTGGCCCATAAGCTGCAAGAGGTGCACCATGCTCTGCATATTTGGGATAGAGAGACTTTGAAACAGCCCCGCCATCGTCTAGGTGAGCTGCAAAAAGAGCTAAACAAGGTTATGGATGGTCCTCTATCTGACAGTGCCACTCGACGTCAGCAAGAAATCCAAGTGGAGATGGAGAATATCCATGAGCAGGAGGAGTTAAAATGGGTGCAGCGAAGCAGAGCCAATTGGATGAAATTTGGTGACCGTAACACCAATTTTTTCCATAACTCTGCGAAGGCTAGAAAGAAGAAAAATCTCATAAAGAAGCTGAAAAATGAAGCGGGTGACTGGATTGAAGAGCAGCAGCTATTGTCGGATCATGTTAAGAATTATTTTGAGGGTTTGTTTTCATCTGAAGTCCCGGATCCTAGCATGGAAGTTGTTAATAAAGTTAAACCATGTGTTTCTGAGGAGATGAATGAGCTGTTGTGCGCTGAGTACACTAGGGAGGAGGTTAAAAAGGCTCTTTTTAATATAGGAGACCTCAAAGCACCGGGACCTGATGGTCTCCACGCCATATTTTTCAAAAAGTACTGGTCGCTGTTTGGAGAAGAGCTTACGGACGAGGTCCTGGCAGCCATTAATTCAAAAAATATTCCTGAAGGGTGGAACGATACTGTCATTGTACTCATACCTAAAATTGATAGTCCAGAGAAGGTAACACAGTTCCATCCCATCAGCCTATGTAATGTGGTTTATAAGGTGATTTCGAAAATTATTGCTGCTCGGCTGAAGTTGATCTTGCCAGAAATTATTTCTCCTACACAGAGTGCTTTTGTGCTGATTACGGATAATTTCCTGGTGGCTTATGAATCTTATCATGCGATAAAGAGGAAGAGGGAGGGAAAGTATGGCCTGTGTGCAATTAAACTTGACATGCATAAGGCGTATGATCGTGTTGAGTGGACATTTCTGGAGAAAATATTGCTGTGTTTGGGCTTTAAGGAGGATTGGATCCAATTGATAATGTCTTGTGTTAAATCTGTGAAGTACCAAGTTCGTGTCAATGGGCATGATTCGGAGGTTTTTACTCCCACGAGAGGACTGCGTCAGGGAGATCCTCTATCCCCATACCTGTTCTTATTATGTGCTGAGGGTTTTTCTAGTCTTCTAAAATTTGAAGAGGAAATCGGTAATCTGATTGGGGTCAAGGTATGTCGAGATGCACCGGTCGTTACTCATTTATTGTTCGCTGACGATTCCCTAATTCTGCTAAGGGCTGATTTATCTAATGCGGCACTCTTCATAAAGTGTTGCAAGATTATTGTTCCGCTTCGGGACAGTTGGTCAGTGTAGATAAATCGAGCATCTTTTTTAGTCCATGCACCTCTGTTGATACAAAAGAGGCGATTTGTAGAGAGCTGAATATTCTAACGGAGACCATTACAGATAAATATTTGGGGCTGCCACCCATTGTTGGTATGGACAGAACAGACTGTTTTATGCACTTAATTGATCGAATCTGTAGCAGATTGAGTGGCTTCAAGGAAAAATTGTTGTCCTATGGAGGGAAGGAGGTTCTTTTGAAGGCTATTGCGCATGCCATTCCAGCGTATGCCATGTCAGTTTTCAAACTCCCTAAACAAGTACTACAAGGGATAACACGAGCTATGTCCCAGTACTGGTGGGGAGATGATGATGATAAAAAGCATATGCATTGGTTCGCGTGGTGGAAAATGTGTGTCCCTAAGAAGAGAGGAGGTATGGGTTTTAGAGATCTCCAAAGTTTCAATTTAGCTATGCTTTCAAAGCAAGTCTGGAGACTCTTATGTGAACCAGATTCCTTGTGTGCCCAAGTGTTGAGAGCTAAATACTATCCATCCGGTGATTTGTTGAATGTGGAACTTAAGAAAGGCTCTTCATATACCTGGCAAAGTATTTGGTCGGGGATACAAACTTTTAAAAGGGGACACATTTGGCGAGTTGGAAGTGGTGACAATATTAATATTTGGGAGGATGCTTGGATTCCTTCTAGCCCGACAAGGAAGGTGATCTCTTGTCGTGGTAATACTATCTATACGAGAGTGGCCGAACTCATTAATCCTGTCACTCGAGCGTGGGATGAGGAACGTCTGAGATCTATCTTCTTGCGGGTTGATGTCAATAGGATCCTGAGGATTCCTCTTGCCGTGGGCATGATGGAGGATTTTGTTTCATGGAACTACACAAAGACGGGTATATTCTCGGTGCGATCAGCTTATTACGCTGAGTGGGATCATCAACATGGGAGGAAACTGATTCGCACTAATGATCAAGGTACAACTGATATCAATCCTGTTTGGTCCAAAACTTGGGCGTTGAAGGTATCGCCAAAGGTGAAGATTTTCTCATGGCGCCTCCTGCATGGTACAATTCCCTGTAATTGTGTGCTGGCTAATAGGCACATCATAACTAGCAGTGTATGTCCAATGTGCGAAATTTATTGTGAAGATACGCTGCATGGGTTTTTTCAATGCCCTAGGGTGTTGGAAATATGGGAAAAGCTGGGATTGCTTGAAGTCATAGAGGAGATGTCCACTATTGAGTTCTGCAGTGTTTGAAGCTCTCCTTCGAGCACCGACTGTGAAGCTCCAAGACTCCTGGGTGTTGGACTGAAGGAAACCATAGCCACAGCATGCTGGTTTATATGGTGGCAGAGGAGACAACATACGCATGGGGAGCAGATTCTGAATCCGACACGGTCGGCTCAGGCAATAGCAGCGATTGCTACTAATTATTCCAGATCATATACAAAGAATGTTCGCACTCGAACTCAAGGATGGGAAAAACCGAAGGAAGGTTACTGTAAGTTGAATGTAGATGCATCCTTCAGAGCTGATTCATGCACAGGCGCCACCGGGGCTGTTATCCGAGATGAATCATGCGCCTTTATTGCATGCAGCAACTGCGGCATATCTTCAGTGTCGGATGCACCATCTGCAGAAGCTAGGGCGTTACGAGATGGTCTCCTTCTCGCTGGTCAAGTAGGATGCAGCAAGCTTATTATCAATAGTGATTGCTTGGAGGTGATCTCTACAATGCAAGATGGGGGAAATTCCGTTGGTCCTGCTGCTGCCATATATGAGGAATGTGCTTTCTTAGCTAGAGGTTTCGCTCGTGTTATTTTTGATCACTCGTTTAGGGAAGCCAATAGAGTAGCTCATGCATTAGCTGAAAAGGCGGAGGGACCTCAGACAGTGTGGTTGGAGGATCCGCCAGATTTTATTTTTATGCTGCTCACAGATGATGTAACTATTTTCAATCAATAAAGCCGTCGTATTTTTCAAAAAAAAAGTTTCATTACAAATACATAATTTATTCCGCATAGATCATATGATTACGAAAACAAGATACCACATATTTCTATGATAAATAAATTTCCTTGTAGTTCACCGCCCACCTCACTAAAGTGTTGTGGTGAGAAATAGTAACGGGTATACCTGTCGTTCAAGTGCCACAAAAGACCCATTGTTAGACGATGGTGATGCCGGCTCCCTCTCCTCCTTGAGGAGCTGGTGCCCGGCCTCATACACTTTGGTTTCAATATCCTTATACATATCCTAGATGGAGGCTCGCCGGTACTCCTCAATTAGGGGGGAATCAAGCCAATCCGGCTCGTGGCTTGGCTCGGTCCGATTCATGAAAACTCGAAACGAGCCAGACTCGACTTGTCTCTTAAACATTTTAGAAACTGAGCTCAAGGTTTGGCTCGGCCGGCTTGCGAGCCACATCCCCGATTTCTTCTCTGATTCTGAATTTTCTCAAAAAAAATGTTTGGTTCTAAATCGACCATTGACCGACCCCGTCCAGTTCCCCGACCCTGACCCCATCCTACTCATGCGATTTCTCGGGTTAGCCACCGTTGGATGGACCACCGACACGGACGCTTGCATAGTTATCAAATATTTCAGGATGGAGATTGCCATATCCTCAGCCTCCTTCAGCTCGTCCTCCCGCCATAGCCTCCTCTCATGCTTCTCATGACGCAAACTTTCGTCACTGATTTGATTTTGCACTTTTCCACCCACACCTCGTCCACCTCCCGGCCATCCGCTCGGTGCGCTCTTTCTTCTTGAGACTGAAGATTAGTTGTTGTAGTCACGATCAGCGAACTCGGACCAACATGGATGAAAGTGCATGGTGCCTCAAGTGTGGTTTTGGTAATCAGTGACAGATCAGTATGGACTAGTGTTTCCTTTGATTATACTTAAAGAGTTCGTCCACAAGCATTGCTTGAAGACCATATGTAGTCTTTAAGGTTGAAAGAAGAATGAAGTGAAAGAAGATGGAGTTTTTGTATGGAACTCAAAGGTCGTCTTGCTCTAATACGTGAGTTAAGCCATAGAGTTTCAACATCTTGGAATGATGATTATACAAGAAGAGTTCAAGTCGAGGTCATGATAAACTTTATGTGTAGCCATGTGGACCAAGGCGTTGGGAATACTATGATGTGAATAACTATTATGTATCTCAAGTGATTGTGATAGACCAAGAAAAGATCAAGTCTCGACCAGTGTGATGTTGAAGTGTGATAGAAAGATTGGTCATGCATTGTTGAGTCTATAGTGAGTATGTCTTGAAAAAGAACAGTGTGTGAACATTTATGCCTATATTCAAGACAACAACATAATGAAGAGATAAGAAAATATACAACGTGATCAACACAACATGCAAAAGGCAGGGCACGATATTTTTGTTTTATTAGAGCAGTTGAGAATAAGACTAAACCAAGGGCGTATGATTTTTTTAATGATATCATCGGGCATGAGAAGAGTTTTTTTATTCAACGGAGGGTTTGCATTAGGCTGGTTTGACTAGAGCGGATAGATGCCATGAAACTAGGGAGCACGGGCGCACCACCTCAACAGTGGAATCTTTTTATTGATTATTATTGAACACACTCTAACCTATAAGACATTTCTCTAACAAAAAGACAAATAGTCAAGCTAACGATTCAATTTATCTCTAGAATATTTTATAAAGTTTATTGCATAATGATATACTAGAAAACAATATTAAGATATTTATTAAACTGCACATAGTAGGATGTACCATACTCAAAATATTTAAATGTTAACGCATCTGCAAAACGTATGATGCGTAGAATATTGTTATTTTCCAGCCAAAGTCTATTCAGTATAAATGTTATAGTTTATGTTCCAAAATACATATAAACTTAGCACAAGGTAATTGCATATTTGAATGTAGTTACAACATAAAGAGTGCTACAATCACTATTAGTATCAAACTACAGTGGAGTCCCTGTAAGCATTACTTCATTATAGGAAAGAGTATGGAAAATTGTAAGGATGATGGCAAAATGGGTTATACCATTTTTTCACCATATGCATAAGCCAAGTGATCTCATTGAAGAAAATTTCTCTCCAACACCTTAGAGTTGGTCTTTAGACCCTGAAGATCCAACCATTATTTTGTTATCAAGTGTAATATTTCCTATCTGAATAACTGCGCTATGTACATAATGGGAAAGGTATAAACATTAATACCACAATATAATAACAATAAGTTATAAGAAAGTATAAAAGTTTAGTGTAAATTATAATTCTCGTATCGGGTCCAACTTATTTTTAGTCCAGTCCTACCTCATAGCCCTCCCTGACTCCCTACGACCTCTCCAAAACCGATATGACTCTTCCCATATCGAGCAAGAGTTGCTCAAGATCTAAGAACAAGATTGATCAACACAAACTGCAAATGACAGAGAAGTTTTAGCAAGTATTTTAATTTTATTAAGATAACAAGACTAAACCAGGGGAAGATATGGCTGCTATTTTTTTCTTTCTAATGATATTATTAGTCATGAGGCATTTTCATATAACATTAATGTAATATTTTGTATATACAATTCACCAAAATTATGACTTTTTAATACATTTGTACGCAAGATATATAACATTAATGTAATAAGCATGGTTCTTATAATTTAGTTGAGCCTTTAGGTTGCAAAATGTGTAATGAAACACCTTGCTTTCTAAATTGGCAATCACATCCATTTGTGTGTAGACACTTAACCACATATGCATCCACACACAAAACTTTTGCGTTTTCTCGAAAAAACACTTAACCACAAATATTCCTTTCGCCTACGAGCAAGAACGATTAACATCTATCCGCTCCGTTTCAAAATAATTGACACGTATTTTTTTAAGGATACGTCCAAGCAAACGTATCAGTTTCAAGAAGGAGAGGCCCATTACAACACGTTTAGACACATGCGTAGAAACGCCACTCCACCAAAGAGGAAAAAAATGATCACTCGCCAACCCTCCACCTGTCTACGGGTTCTAGGTTGCCCCTAAACATCCTTGTTGCCCGCCACAGGTTAGCTCCGGCTTCCACCATCCTAATGGCAGCCTCCGCTGAAGGTCTGTGATCTTCGAAGATCACATCATTCCTATGCCTGCATAAGCTCCAGATCAAGTTGATCGCCATCCACAGGTCCTTCTCATCGTTACCTCCGGGGTCTTGGCGGGTATAACAACATACAGATATATTTAGACATGTTTATTATGTAGATATATCTATATTTAACAAGTTTACGTCATTATTTTGGAAAGCAGAAAGTAGCTTGAAGCAAAGAGCAACGAGCACCATGCCAACATCATCACCGTGAAAGAAGAGAATTTGCAAGTACTGGTCAGTCTAGTCATATCATGCACGGTGACTGCCCTATCATCTGTCAACAGTGAAATTCATCCAGTGTTAAACAGAGCTTGGCCATTCCAAGTATTCGTACGTGTCAGCCAGAAAACACAGGACGCCTGGATCCCATGCGTGAAACAGGGGCCCGCATGGAGAGATAAGTTCAAGCCTACCTTCTCCAGTACGCCTAGAGAAGCATACTATTTCACCCCCTCCCTCCACCTCCCCCCACAACCGCACCGCACACCACCGCGAATCTCGCACCATAGTTAACCAAGCGGTCGATCTATCGATCGAAGCTCATGGGGAAGGACCGCAGGTCGCAGGGCGTGAACAAGCTGGCCATCGCCGGCAGCAGGACCGGTAAGGGCGCCGGTCGTATTCCTCTCACGGGGAAGAACCACCACAAGTCCCTGGGCGTGAACAGGGCGGCCGCCGCCCGCGCCGGCGGGAACGGTAAGGGCGCCGGTGGCTGGAACGGTGAGCGCTCGGGAGGTGGCGCCGGCAGCGCGATGGGCGCGGCCGGGTCCGGCGCAGGAGGTGCGAAGGGGGCAGGCGGTCGACGTGGCAGGGGTGGCGCGCCGACGTTCTCTCCCACTGATCATAGCACCTTCAAGACGGTAAGGCCACAAACTCCTCGGCCACTCTTTATGCATTCTTTAACTTTGTCACGGCTAAACAGTTAACACTTATCGATGTGCATTTGTTTAGGCCGAGAAAGTCATGAACGAGTACTGCGATGAGGATGAGAACCACGGTTCGTCAGAGGACAAACGCTCGACATTCGACCCTATCGATCATAGCACCTTTAAGACGGTAAGGCTGCAAACTCCCTGTCCACAATTATGCATTCTTTGAGTATTGGCACATCTTAACGCTGGTGTGCATTCGTCTAGGCCGTGAAGTTCATGAATGAGGTCTATGACGAGGATGAGAACCACGGTTCGTCTGAGGACGAACGCTCAACATTCGAACCCACCGATCATAGCACCTTTAAGACGGTAAGGCTGCAAACTCCCCGTCCACAATTATGCATTCTCTAGGTAACGTGACAGCTTAACACCGGTCAATGTGCATTCGTTTAGGCCGTGAAGTTCATGAATGAGTGCTACGATGAGGAAGAGAACCTCGGTTTGTCCGAGGATGAGAAGTATATACAGGACGATGGTGCTGTCATGGGCAATGATGGCAGTGGCAGAGGTGATGAGGAAGAGAACCTCGGTTTGTTCGAGGATGAGAAGTATATACACGACGATCGTCACAACCAGGATGCCATGGGCAACCATAGCACCTTCAAGACAGTAAGGCCGCAAACTTCCCGACCACTCTTATGCATTCTCTACATAACGTCGCAGCTTAACACAGATCGATGTGCATTTGTCTAGGCTGAGATGGTCACCAAAACTACGATGGGGAGGAGAACCGAGGTTTGTATGAGATTCTCTCCCACCGATCATAGCACGGTAAGCCTGCAAACTCCCCGACCATTATTATGCGTTCTTTAAGTAACGCCATGCATGGCCTTAAACCGATCTGCATCCTTCTAGGCCGTGAGCGTCACGAATGAGTACTACGGCGAGGAGGAGAACCGTTGTTCGTTCCAGGACGCGGCATTCTCTCCCACCGATCATGGCACCATTGCGACGGTAAGGCCGCAAATTTTTACCACAACCACTATAGTGCATTATCTAAGTAACGTCACACCCTTACACCGATGTGCATTCATCTAGGCCGTGGAGGTCATGAATGAGTACCACGATGAGGAGGAGAACTGCGGTTTGTACAAGAACGAGAAGGATAGACAGGATGATGCTGAACTTCTGCCTTATGAAGACAACAATGGTGCTGAGATGGGTGATGATGGCGGCTACAACAAGGGTGCCTGGGTTGGTGGCGATGATGGTGCAGAGGACGGGATTGGTGATGTCGATGACATGCTCAACGGTGACTACTACAACGATGTTGTTGGGGGTTTTGACGATGGCTATGACGGTGATGGTGGGGATGGAGCTGATGACTGGTGGTAGTGATCGAAGTCAAGACCTCTTTGAAGTGTGAGAAAATGGAAACTGACGACGTCCCAGGAACTTGGTATGGTATTGTAACAGAAGAATGCCATGAAGTGCAAGTCTCGATCCAGTTTGCTAGGTCTTTAGGTTATATTAGCTTTGGTTGTCGATGAAGTTCTAGTTAGGCTTCTGCCTTAGTGTTTGTAATGGTGATCCCCACCATCGCCAAATTCAGGAGATTGGCAGTCTTCTGTATGCTGGGGATCATGAACCCTTGTGATAAAAGTACTGCTATGTAAATTATAATCATGTGTGTTCCTTCAATGCCATGTTAAGATTTGTGGTCTTTCTTATTTGGGCTCGCTCTGATCCAGCTAACACTTGGTCTTTTTGATCTATGCCGGGAAAAACTTCTCACAAGAAGTACACGCAGTCACTGGCAACAGATGGTGAGCACAAAGCAGTATTGTTGATAATCTGTCACCAGATGGTGAGCACAAAGCAGTACACTGTTGATAATGTGGCAATACAACAGATGAGATGACACCAAACAAGAACATGAAAACCAACAAATATCTCATATTTTTCATATGTCAAGAATGCGCAACAGATAGTTATCACAAAGCAGTATACTGTTGATAATCTGGCAATACAACAGATGAGATGACACTAAACAAGAACATGAAAACCAACAAATTCCTCATATTTTCATCATATCGCAAACATGCAAATGCAGGTCCACAACAGGTTACACAAGCACTCCTGTCCAATAAAAGGTAGGACACATGCCAACAATCATCATTTGACTAACCTAGCGGTCTTATTTCATCACGCTCGTCCAGCTGAAAAAAAGTAAGCTGGAGGATACGTACCAATCTGCTGGCAGATAAAAGATGCCAGAGCAAATACCGTAGGGATGCTGAAGCGCTTCCCATCACAATAATATCGTCACGTAACATTACCGCCTGAGCAAAGTCACAGGAGCGGACGAAGTGATTCCATCTCGACTTCTCCACTGTCAACTACCCGGACCACGCTGCATTGCCAACAGAGCTCAGCCCATCGTGGAAGGTGTTGAACTCTACAGGGTGGCCAGTAGTCACCATTCGAAGCGGCATGTTCTCGACATGATCATTCAGGTAACCCATCCGAGCAGCCTTGTCAGCCATGTCCACCGGGTGATTCTGCACGCCCTGGGGTCCTAAATGATGGAGCATCATCGGACCACTGACCTGTGTTTGTTGAGGAAGGACGGCAACGAAAGTAGCAGCATTGTTGGGAGGGCTTCCATAGACAGTGTTGTAGACCTGTGCACTACCTTGCACCGAGTATGGAGACACGCCGCGTAGACCAACATTGCTTGGCTGAGGTGCAAATGAACCGTTGCCAGGCGAATGAAATTGCTGCGGCTGCTGGTGCTGGACGTTATGTTCTGCCATTGGAACCGAAATGGCGCTGCTTTGGACATAAATAGGAGCAACTTCATGATGCTTTCGCTGGGACGAAGAAATGGTGGAGTAGCAAGGCTGCACAACCATGCCTCTAGAAAGGGCCTCAGTGTTACCAGATGCAGGTTGTTGAGATCCGTATGGAGGATAGAACAGAGTGACCTGAGGTGCACTTTGGGATTGTGGAGAAGATGTTTGCAGTTGAACTCTCTGAGCTGGAACTTGCTGTATGTTGTGGTACTGCTGTTGTTGTCCCATCTGTGGTTCTGGTTGCCTTGCCTGTGAGTGAACATCCTGGACAGTTTGATGTGCCCATTGGTGCTGAGCCTGGAGGTAGAACCCTGGTGCCTGACTAGTTGTGGGAGGTACCTCAACTACATTCTGTGGCTGAAGGTTCTGAGTCTGTGTCTGCACAGACTGTGGTGTAGGTTGAAATGCTTGGGCCTGCCTGTACTCAGGATGGCTTTGATTTTGTGTACAGTAAACAGTAGACTGGTTCAAGTGTTGCTGGTCTTGTGGGGTGTTCATAGAGACAGGCACAAGTTGCTGTAGAATAAGCCCATTGCAACTTCGGAATTGCATAGCAGGAGACTGCATAGCATTTACTTGGTGCAGTGGTACAAGGGCAAGCTCGTGTTCTGCACCTGGGAAACTGCCGTCATTTGCCATAAAAACTGATGGGGCAGTACCTTCACTCTTTTGTGCAGGGTCTTCACATGCAATTTGAAGTTTAGCTAGCTCGTTTTGAGTTTCAGCAAGCTCTTGCTTATCCTGCAGAACTTGTACAGATTTCTGAACCTGGATATCAAAGTAGGTTCTGTCATGAGTTATGCTATAAAGAACACCAAAAGAGCTAATGGGGCAGTACTTGCTGAAAGGAAGTGACAAAATATAAATACAACCCAAATGTAAGCTACGGTATTTAGCTTAATTGACTGGATCTACATAATCAAGCTTAGATTCAAATTCCCTAAGGTGACTAACATAAACATAGTAAAAACTAAAAAGAGAAACCTAAATCATGAATTAAGCAATCGAGTCAAGCCAGTTAAACAGCCATTGTGAACCTTATCACAACTTAACTGCTTGCACTACTATTAGATAATGATGATATGTAGATTAACTATTGGAAAAACACAATAAGAGGACCAAAAACAATATACAACGGTGACTAGTTAATCAGTTTGTGATTAAGTAGAAGATGCTCTACTCGTACTTACACCCAGAGGGAGTACCCATATTAACACAAGTTCTCGAACATATGCCTGAAAAGTATCCACTTATTAAAAAAGCTTATTCATTTATTTGTATGAAGTACTCTGTTGTCAAGATTGTAAGCATCAAATACTTTAGCTAAAAGCCTAAAAGAAGTCCAGTTTGGTCTCAAATATATAACAAGTTGTCTTTTACATGAATAAACTCTTGCCTAAGCATTAGTCCAGTTCTACTAGATGCAGATGCAGGAACCAAGATATAACTAGAAGAAACTCAAAACTAAACATGAAACTATCATAGCTCAAGGCAAACATAATTCACCGCTAAATGCATTTACTACATGAGACCTGAAATCTAGTACATAGAAAGCAACATAAAATGATTTTGCACCCAATGATCAATAATTGTGTGTAAATGTAAAAACAAGGCATACCTCTTTCACATGCTTTTCAAGGCCACTGAAGTTAACATTGGCTTCGCCGTGGTAATCCATCACATCACTTCGTAATTCCCCAATGGATCTTTCAAGCTTATAGCAATATAGCTCCAGCTGTGACAACCTTCCACTGATGACATCCAGTGAATTCACCAGATTTTCTGCTTGTTTCTTCATGCAATTCTCTATAGCTTCCGTTATAACTTCCTTGGAATAGTTTTCTTGTCCCCGCATGCTAACAAGCGATCTCAGTAGTCTGTTGTCTTGGTAATCCTGCTTCGTAGAAGGATGGAAAAATAACTAGTAAGGACCACATGAATTTAGCTTAAAGGTACAGGTAAGATGAAATTGTAAGTTGAAAGGTCCACAGCTAACGTAAGCATCAATCGAACTGGCCACACTCTCATAGCTGCACCGCTGACAAATAAATAATTTCTGAATTTTGAGCTACTATTCCAGTATCACTATATTTGAAGATAAGGTGATAACTGACAGCAACAGGTGGCGGCATAGAGTACGCGTACAAGAAATTTCCTGTTAATATGAAGTAACCATGATAAGAAACTTACTTGAGCGATGCGCGTTGGATCTAGCAAGGCAACTATATTATGAAACATAACAGTAATGGGGACATAAGAAATCTTTTACAGATCTTCTATTTAATAGTTTGACTACGGACGCGGTAGGAACCAGTAACCTAGAACAAGTCTCTCAACTTTTGCTGCAACCATGGCGCTCCCAAACCGTGTCGAAACACCCGCAAATCGTGCTGGCCACACGGAAATGAACCGGGAATCTTCACATCGGAACTGTTCCATTCGCTCTGATGGGCCAGAGCAGTCACGCAAAGGGCAATCTCTAGAATCCTACACCTACAAATGGTACGCGGACTTGCAAATCTGCCACTGGGCACAAGGGCAGAACAACATATCTGCAGCAAATCAGAACGAGGCAGGTGTTGAAGTGCACCGTCCCAGGGAGCACGTACAGTTGGGAGTTGGGACAGCTACCCGTACGCAAGCAAAGATAAAACATCAGGGGGGAAGATGGTACGGGGATCTCGATCGCGCAGGAGATCGAAAAGGAAAGTAAGCTGACCTCTCGTCGGAGCGTCTGGTCGAAGGAGCAGCGGGCGAGGTCTGGGGAGAGGCCGAAGGGGCCGGAGACGGAGGCTGGCCGCGCCGGGGACGCCATGCGACGCGATCAAATCGGCGTGCTGCCTGGTGGGATGCACCGCGCGGCGGAGGGTACGGGGAAAGCGGCGGAGACGCGATGCGAGGAGGCGTGGGCGGTGAGGAGTAGAGAAAAGGGAGAGAAGTAAAAGCTAAAGAGAAAGAGCAGAGGAGGAGGAGTAAAGCAGAGAGAGGCGAGTTCGTTCGTGGACGGTGCCCGCGGAGTAAATATAGAGGCGAGCTCGGAGGTGGGCGGGGAAAGTGGAAACGGAAAATACAAAAGGGGAAACCCGGCGCGGCGGTCACGGTCAGGCTCATTCCGATCGGGTTTTTTTTTTTTCGTCGGGTTCGGCGCGGTCGGCCGCGTGTCGGGACCGGCTCGCGAGTCGTGATCCTCGCCGGTCAAACGGCGCGGGATCGCCGCCTGTGGTTTCACTGTAGCCTCGAGCTAGGCGGTGTGGATCGGCTGCCGGAGTCCCACGAGTTCGTCGCCGGTGTTTTTCCCGTGGTGGTGGACGACACGACCGCACGGCGAATGGTGTGAAAGAGCTGACGTGGACATGGGTTAGCGTGTGTGTGCAAGCAAACCTAAACGTCTGGAGGGGGGGGGGGAGAAAATGACACAAAACCACCACATTTTGGGGTGAGTTCTAGCATAGCCACCACAATTCAGATTTTTGACACATAAATACCACTTTAGGGGATGGTGTGGGACGCAGAGCACTGATTTTTGCCTGTTAATGTTTTAACCATGTTTCTGCCAGGTGGGACCCACATGTCGGATATAGGTGGCAAAAGAAAAAATAGAAAAGAAAAGAAAATAGATGAAGTCAACCCATCTCAGATCTTTTCCACTTGTCTAAACTAATCCCCAAAATCAGACGCCGATTCCTGGCCGGGAGTCGGTCGGTCACCACCACAAAAACGCTGAGGTTCGATTTCTCGCGGGCGTGCGTACCCGGCTGGAGATTTCATTTCTGGTGGGCAGGTGCGGATAGACATGCCACGACGGAACGGAACCCGTCCAGTTGCAGCTAGCGGTCAAGGAGAAAAACTCGGGGGTTGGTGGGAGCTGACGGGGCAACGATCGTCTCTGCCACAAGAAAATTCCGGTGGCCCTGCCCTGGCGTCGTTGCTTGGCGAGGGTTGTGGCGGCCGTTGTTTAGGGGGACACGGTGGCCAGGGCCAAGTGGCCGGCGAAGCCCCGTCGATCGCTTTCGTGTACCTCTGCGATGCTGTGCCGCTCCCTGTCGCCGTCGCCGTGGAGACGACGTGCGTACGTAACGCAGAATCGGACAGACCAATAATGTGGAATCCGAATCGTGTCCGGGGATGGAGCGACGCACAGGCACAGCCATCCATGTGTGCTTGTTCGCGCATAGGTTGGACCTTGGACGTACGGTGATGGGGAGATCGCGATGGCTTTCTCTGCCTGTGGGTCCATCGAGTGAGTGATCGATACGGTACTCAAGTACTGTAGATCCTCCATGCGTGCGTGCGTGCATCCAGGTCAGGCGTGGCTGTGTTACGTTATCCTCGGCAAGGTCTTCTCGACTGCAGTTTTTTTTCATAATAAAAAGATTTGCCCCCACCCTTTAATAATAAGAAGAAAAGACTTGTCCAATTAATTTGCGGAAACTTGGACGAAAATCATTCCAGTTGCACTTCTTTTTTCTCCAGGGAATGACTACTTGATAGAGAATTCTGTGAAAGACGGGTCCATAATATGTGCTTGGATGGATAGTAAGACGAAAAATTATTTCAGTGGGAGGTGATCCATGTTCCTGTTGATAGCGAGATGTTTATAATAACTTTATCAATCTCGACCTGTTAAAGAGACGCGGGTTCCATCCAACTCCGTCGCGGCGCCCACAGATGCCGTCGAGACGGCTCTGCTAAACCACGGAGGGCAGTTCACCCTCGACCTGGAGACCACAAAGTGATTTGCGGAAAATTGGATGAAAACCACTCTAGTTGCAATTCTTATTTTGTCCAGAAAATGACTTCTTGTATGGATAGTAGGGTGGTTGTACCCCAGTTCATTGGAGTTCAAACCTAGCATACACCCCCACCCCTATGCTGGATTTATTTTGGTGAAAAACCTCCAATACTATATGTAGTTTATCTCTATACATACCTAAATTACCCCTAATGGCTCCGTCCAAACTCCTTATGCTAATTGCTGACCCATGATTTGCCTTGGTCAACAACAATGGGTTGTGTTGACGCTGTAATGGGGACTCGGCCGCGGGGAACTGCATCCATAATTCCCATATGCATTTTGTTAAACCCCTATTTCTCGTCATCATCTCATGCATCATGCATACATCACTAGTAGGAAAACGCCTTTTAGTGGCGCACATTTTTGGAATTCTGTGGCGCACCGCAACTTTGCTGGGCGCGCCACAGAATTGTCGTCACTAAATTATAATTATATGGCGCACCCAGCCCGTGCGCCACAAAAAGATCAAGATTCTGTGCGCCACTGAAAGTCTTTTTCAAGTTTAAAAAAAAAATACATGACTCCCCCGCGGCCGCGGCCGGCGGTCTCGACGTTGTGGGCGTGACCGAGGTCTGCGGCGGGAGCATGAGATAAGGTTCTATCCACCGCCGCCGCAGGCGGGCTCCTCCCGCCCCGTTAGTCCCATCTCGCCGCCGCCGCCAGGGAGGAGCAGGGGCAAGCTTGCGGGCGAATGGGGGCGGCGTCTTCGGGAGGATAAAGCAGGGCTGCCTGCTCGGGCGAGAGGCCGGCGAGCCCCTGACCGACGATGCCACCGTGGCGCAGCAGGGCCTGCTCGAGGCGGCTGCTAAGGTTGACGCCGGTGACCACCGCTTTGGTGACGACCGCGATGACCTCCCGAAGCGGTCAAGCGGGCATCCCTAGGTCCGCACCGTCGCACAACGACAGCGATGTGCTCGTCGTCCGTGTCCAGCTTGGGGCTGTCGTTCAGGAGGCCGAGGCGGAGGCGCGCGCACGCGATGAGGAGCGACCGGTCGCGTTGGACTCCTGCAGGGGGGGCGAGCGCCTTGAGGCTGAGGTCGAGCGCGAGCACGGACGGCGTGGGAGGAGGGGGCAAGGTCGCTGCAGGGGAGGAGGCCATGGAGCTGCGACGCCAGAACGAGCTCGTCCACATCCGCAGCGCAGGGGCGCGCGCCGTCGTGCTCGGAAATAGGGGATGTGGGAGGCAAGCTCGCGGCGGAGGTCCGCTTGATCCCCACTGCCGGCGCCATGGGCGAGGGCTGCTTAGTCAGGCTGGCGGGCGGGCGCGCGAGCTGTGGCGACGGGCGTGCAAGGATGGATGTGTTGGAAACGAGGGAGGAGAGACGGTGCGTGCGTGGGAGAGAGAGAGAGAAGAAAGGGATAAGGTAGAGGGAGCCGCTCGGTGCGTGCGTGGGTGTGTGTGTGGCGTGAGTTTGAAAGTGAGAGGAGAGAGAAACTAGATCTGGGATCTGGGAATTTGACTTTTTTTATTTGTATCTGTGGCGCATGTACACGTATGCGCCACAGAACATGGTCAACTTTCTGTGGCGCATGCGGTTGCGCCACAGAAATGCAAAATTCTGTGGCGCCACAGAATCACTGTCTACCTATAAACTTTTCTTTACTAGTGCATGGTGCTTTACAATCACGTCAAGGCTCAAGATGCACTGACAAATTTGTTTTTCTAGACTGTGAAGGAGCAATTTTCTCATTCTTTTCATTCTGTGGCGCCACAGAATCACCGTCTACCTATAAGTTTTTCTCTACTAGTGCATAGTGCTTTACAATCACGTCAAGGCTCAAGATGCACTGACAAATTTGTTTTTCTAGACTGTGAAGGAGCAATTTTCTCATTCTTTTCAGGTTTATTTTTTATGTCGAAGCTATGATACCAAAACAAACAACGTGGATAAGACTCAGGCCGCGTGTCCTCTGGACTGTTGGCTTTTGGAAGGTTTGTGGATAGGTTTGGACGTACGATTTAGATCGCGACGCCTGCCTAGCTTGCTCCCCACTGGCTGGTGAATCGAGTGAACGGTGAAGAAGAATTCCCGTGGGCGTTGTCATATGCTAGCTAGACCGGTACAATCATTATCAATTTATCATCGAATGGTGTACAGACGTACGTGTGGATGATCATCTTCTGCTCGAAATCTCTTTTGGTAAAGAATTTAGAGAAATAGTACTCCCTCCGATCCATATTAGTAGACATAGCTTTGTCTAAATTCATATGTATCTAGTTAAGTATAAAAATCGCCCGGCTCAAATCTACACGTGAATCACGTTTGCTTAATTAGTTGGCAGTTGGCTATCCAACAGATGTCTGGTTCGCGTGGGCCTGTCGGTGATGCTACTTTGAATGTTGGATCGGTCTTATGGTTATGCAGTAGTTACATGTGTACCTGCGCAACAATCAGGTCAACTCCGTGTGCTTAGCGTTAACCCGTGATTTCCATGCAGAATCAAAGCGTGCCTTGTTTGACAAGAGTTATTAACAATTTGTCTAATCTTAAGACTCGGCCACTCACAACTTTCTCATGCATTTCCCTACACGCTAATTAATGCATGTATGATGGTTAGCATGTCAACCTCAAACATACACGGTTACTTTACCATCGCTTCAAGATTCGAGACGAAGCCGAGTGCCCTGCGCGTCCAGCTGTAGCCCCGTGGACTGAATGTTTCGCCTGAAACATGTGTGTTGGAGTCAAGTCCTGATTGCAGTCTTTATTTTGTTTGAGGCTTGTTGTTTGCTGTAATCTGCAGCGTCTCCGTGTAGCTAGGTCAAGTTCATTTGGTTTTGCAATGGTCTTGTAGTACTCTGTTTTGGATTCTACTCCCTCCGTTCGGATTTACTCGTCGCAGGGGGTCTAATTTTGAACTACGGTCGGTTTTACAATAACCCCCTTCCCTAATTTAATTTCTTAAAAATTAAACCACCAAGTCGTCGTCTCCACGCGCTGAGAAGCTCCTGGCCGGCTGGCCGGCAGGATCCAGGCCGGTGGAGCTCCCGCCGCCGGCCCACTCCTGGTCATTCTCCACTTCCGCGAGGCTCCTCAGCATCCCCTGCCACCGGCTTTGTCCTGCTCCTTCTCCCCTGCCGCCGGCCTGCTGTAGCTTCTCTCCTGCCGCCGTCGTCAATCGCCGCTGCGTGACGCCTCCCCGAGCCAGTCCGAGCATACCAGCAGCTCCGACTCGCCGAGAGATACTCCCTCCTCGAGTCTCGCTTGCCGGGAAGACTTGGATCGACGGAATCGACTCCGTCTCCTCCAACTCCGGCCGCCGCTTCCCGGGTGGAGCTCGACGCCGTCGCGCCTCCTCAGGCCTCCCCGAGTGTAACATCCCAAAATTATTAACAAGTAGTATTAATTCCAAAAATGGGAACCAACAAAAACTTTTGTTAAATTATGTGTGTTGATCTCATGTTCTTGCTTGTGTTGCTAATTCCTCTTGTTTGTGTGTTGTTTGCTCTATTTAAAAACAAGAAGAAAAGAAGAGAATTAAAATAAAAAGAAAAGCAAGAAAATAAAGTGACAAGTATCACATAAAATTCTCCAAGTGAGGATCTCATTTTGTTTCCAACAAAATTTAGTGGAGTGGTATTGCAAACCCTCCCATTTCATCCTTACTACTTATCTCTCTCAAATAATATTTTCAAACTAACTTTTAAAATTCAAAAGTAAACAAAGTAAAAATAAATTAAAATGCCTTATTTAAAACACTATAAAAGAAAATGTTTCAAAACATTTTATTATTTTATGCCAATTTTTGTGGAGCTTCTGTACATTATGGGAAGGCCCCACAAATTTTGCCAAATTTTTATAAATTGATTTAGTGACTCAAATTAAATCAAGAAGTGCTGCTGCAATTAAACAGAAGGACTAAAAGGTAATTAAAAGAAAGAAGAAGGAGAAGAAGCAGAGCACAGGAGCCAGGGGGTTTTTGCAAAACCGTCGTCGTCTACCTTCCCCTAGCTCACTGTGTGTGTGCGTGTCGCCGTCGCCATGGCCGTAGTCGCCGCTCCCCAGGCCCCCCAGGGCCCCCTTGCCCGCGTTCACCCTCACCTCCGTGCCTCTGCACTCTCTGCGGGCAGAGGAGAGTCTCTCCCTCGCCTTAACGCCGCTGTCCCCCGTTGCTAGCCGCGGAGGAGTTGGACGGCGACCGGCCAAATTGGCCCAGCCCGCGGCACCTCGCCACGCGATCCTCTACGCCGCGAGCCCTAGCTCCATCCCGGACCCCCCAGACACCGTTCGCCGGCCTCTCCGCCCCTCTGGAGCTCTCCTGCACCCGACCCACCATGGACCGACCTCGGCCGATAAATACCCCACCCGCACCGTGCACTCCCTTCACTCCACCCCGACCTCTCTCACTCTCTCCACTCCTCAGTGCACCGCCAGGAGGGCGGAGACATGCCCTCGAAGCTCCAGCTGCCCGTGAGCTTCCTCGACGCTCCGCCGCATCCGAAGGTGGACGCCGACACGGCCGTGCCGTGCTACTGCTCCCCTTCCTCCACTGACCACGCCACCTTGATCCCCGTACTCCCCGCACTCACCCGAGCCTTTTGCCCCTCTGTTTTGTGCCCAGAGACGCCGCCAGGACATCGCCGGAGACCGCTGCCGTGGCCGTGGAAGTTCAGCGGCTCGCCGTCGACGATTCACGCCGCCCCAGCAAGCTCCAGTAGCACCGCGAACTTCCCCGAGCCTCCGCCATCGCCCTGCACCGTCCCCGAGCCTTCCCGAGCCCTCTAGGTGAGGTTTTGCCCAACCTCGCCGTCGCCGGAGCCACGGCGCCGCCCAGAAATGGTCGTCGCCGATGGATTCGTCGCGGACCGTTGGATCTCCATCCAACGGTAACTTACCGTTTCGGTTAGAAAAGAAAGAGAGAGAGAGACTGACGAGCGGGCCCCGCTCATCAGGGTTTTATTAATTTCCCTGCGTACGCTGTGCCGCTGACCAGTGGGACCCCCATGTCAGCAATCTCAGCATTATCCAGAACAGTTAGATTTTCCTAATTAGTTTCTCTGGAATTATCAGTACTGGTATCAACTTTAAAAATCAATAACTTGAGATTAAGAATCCAAATAAATCAAACTCAATTGTTCTGGAAAGCTTATAAAATTGTTTAACCAACCCAATTGGACTCATGTTATTTAATTAAATAATTAAAAAGTATTATTGAAAGTGCCACAGAAGGTTTAAAATCTAAACTTGTTTGTTTCTGATACTCTGTTTGTCCAAATACTTCCAAACCAATTTTGCTAGCTTAGTACTGCCTTGTATTAGCTTCCCTAATTTTGGTAGAATTAATTAAGCAATTTTAATTGTTGACTTTAAGATAAACCCTTCTAGACTAAAACAAACAAATATGTTTATTGGTTGACCCAAATGGGTTAGGACCAATTTTGTTAGCTCACTTATAGCCATGCTTACTTACCCCTAAAAGGATTTAATTTTTGAAACAACAGAACTTATTTGATTGCCAGAACTTGATTATTAAGCTACTGGATTCAAACCAATGTGTAGGGAGTTTGGTAACTCCAAATGATCCAATTCAAGTTGAGTTGTCTTCTACACATCAGTAGCTTTCTATAGAAATTTAGTTTTATTTTTGTGACCAACAGAACTCAAGTTGTGGAATTAAACTTGTTTAACACGTTTCTGCCATAATTTGGACTTAAACAAATAATGTCTATTTCAAATGTTTTGAAATCAATTTGTATTGTTTGATGTTCCAGTGGATATTTAAAGCATTTAGGATTGTGATACCGTGATGTTGTGATGTTGTTTGAATAGTTTAGTGATTGCTTGTATTTGTTTGTTTATCGATTAGACGAGAACGTTGCTGGATTTATCGAGGACGGGGAATTTGTTGAACCTGAAGATCAAGATCAAGGCCACTTTGCCGAGCAAGGCAAGCTACTCTCTGAGCTTGCACCTAAACATATATGCATCTACTTTGATCAAATGATTTACTCTTAAAACCAATGGTTTACAAAACCTTTTCAAAAAAGTGTATGGAAATTATTTTGCCACCCTATGTAGTAGTTATATGAAACTTTAGGATGGAAAACAATGTTGTTTATTCAAAACTCCTTGTATGGCTCAACTTCGCATACACCTTGTATGGCGGGACGTGGCTGACACGATGAGTTACCGGATGGATGTGGGTTAAAAGCGTGCTACCTCTGCAGAGGGTCAAAACTATTCGAATAGCCGAGTCCTCGGATATGGACAATTGGGAAGCTGTCCTAAGATCATGTGCAAGTTTTTGGAAAAGCTTTTAAGTTTAAAGAACTGAGAATGGTGATGGTGTTAAACAACTATACCAAATGGAGTGGTATAAGTTGTGGGAATAAATGGACCATGGTGAGCCCTGGTCAGGAAAAGGGAAGTTTTTGGAGAAACAAAAGATGGTGACTTCTTTTAAAAACATTTATAAAACTCTTCTTACCTTTTTCAATAAAGATATAGAGATGTTATAAAATAAAAGTTTGAAAGTTAAAATAAAACTAGTGCATACTCATGTTGGGGTAGTTTGCGAGTACATTCAAATGTACTCATATTGGTTTCGTCCCTGGCTATTGTCCTAGCCAGACTACGAGGAGGAGCACTACGCCGAGCAGGAGTATGGTGACTTCTATGCGAACTAAGGATCTCCACAAGTCAGCTGCCTGTCGGGTCGTCGTCGTTAGAATGATGTCTACTACGCCGTAGCTTCCGCTGATATTTTGGTTTGGCCCATGAAGGCACCTATGTAAGAACTTGGTCTAAATGACCATTTATGTAAGACTTTTTATTCGGTACTGTAATGGATGTAAACTTTGGTATCCAATTCGGATTATGTGCAACGACAGACTGATCACGGGATCGTTGTGTTAAGCATAATCGGGTATTTCGGACAGCTAGTCCGGGGTCCCCACAGACTTGGTATCAGAGCCATCCTGACTTTAGGAAACCTTAGTTAGCATGGTCGTTGTCAAATGTTACAAAAAGATGAATTTCTAAAGAGAAAGGAAGAAGTATTTTTGAAAACTGCTTATCTCCAATCCTCTTACTTATACAAAATTTTACTCTCATTAAATATCATATTTTTCTTTGTACCCTTAAAATTGTGCACACTTCTCTTTAAACTTAAATTTCGACTCACTTGTTGCCCACTACATTTAAAATTTGGTACACTCGTCAGCTACTAACTTAAAATTTGCTTAAAAATTTGTAGATGGCACTCCACTGGACCGAGTTCGTTCAGTTGGAGAAGGATAGCAAGCTGACGTTCGAGAGTGACTTGTTCGAGTTGACCAAGCTGTTAGGTCGCCCCGCTCCAGAGTTTGAGGGAGCTCAGATTGATGTTCACGGTGTCGGAAGGCTGAGCTGGCTCATCAGGTCGTCAGTTCGCAGGAACATCAAGTCTCCCAGTTCCAGGACGCTCGTCTTCACCACCAAGGAGGCCACCTGGGTTGACGGTCTCTGTACTGCTACACAGAGGATGCTAGCCCGACTTTGTGAGGAGCACAAGGCGGAGTTAGTAGACTCCCGTTTCCGGTTCTACGGGAGGCGCAACTGCGATGGACACCCTACTCCTTCCCCTTGCCACCCGATGTTTGGGAGCTACATCATGGACATGGAGCTCTTACTTCAGCACACTCAGGATGATCTGTTGCGCACTAGGATTCAGCTTCGCTTTGACCGCGAGTCGCTCGTTGAGCTTCGCGAGAGTGAGGAGAAGCTGCTGGAGGAGAAGGTCGCTCTTCTCGGAAGAGGGCCCAGCTGAGGAGGACCATCGTGAAGCTCCGCAAGAAGGTGGCGGAGCAGGACCAGCTGATCGAGGATCTAGAGCACCATACTGACGAGATGGAGGAGGAGGGCGAGGATCTCCGCAAGGAGAACAACGCTTTCCTCAGTGACGATGATGACTTTGTGGAGGAGATGGACTGTGAGGAGGAGATGATGAGGAGGAGTTAGTTGACGAGGAGGAGGAGCCACTCGAGGCAGTTCTCGAGGACGAGGAGGAGGATCCCGAGGAGCCACTCTACCAGTCAGATGCTGACGTGTTAGAGCTGGAGGTTCCACCTCAGTAGGCGAGTGACTTGATCACTACCGCAGGATTAGGTTGACCCTAT
Organism: Poa pratensis; assembly: GCA_947311845.1. Classification (NCBI taxonomy): domain Eukaryota; kingdom Viridiplantae; phylum Streptophyta; class Magnoliopsida; order Poales; family Poaceae; genus Poa; species Poa pratensis. The sequence continues at coordinate 44,446,872 of CAMZMU010000035.1, forward strand.
CACTAGTCGAGTAGAAGTAGTGGTTCTTTTGGAAACCAGATGCTATGTATCTTAGATGTAAGGTGATGTTGTAAGCTTGTGTTGATGTGAACTCCTTGATGTGTGTTTGTGAAATATAAGTATGTTTGTCTTGTTAATCTGTGTAAATATTTTCATATAATCCTTAAATTAATCAACCACTTGCGAAATCGTCTTTCCCTTAGTCGAACTTTTCTTGCCTTGCCTCTTATACCCGGTGTGCTTCAGGATGCCGCCCCGTCGTGCGGAAGGAGGATCAGCACCACCACCACCGGACCCAACCCCCGCCCAACTTCTCGCACTTATCATGGAGGAACGTGAAAATGCCCGGCAGAGCGCCAGCTCATCTCACTGCCTTACAACAACTCGCAGCCGCTACAACAACAACAACAATGGTGGTAATGGCAATGGCAATGAGAACCAGCGATCCACCTTAGGCGATTTCCAGAAGACCAACCCACCTACCTTCTCCAAGGGACTTCACCCACTGGAAGCCGATGATTGGCTTCGCACCATCGACAACAATCTTCAAGTTGCTGCTGTGGGAGAAAATGAAAAGTGCTGTATGCAACCCACTATCTCGCTGGACCTGCAAGAGCTTGGTGGGAAACTACCAAGACTCTCCAGCAGCTGATCATGTCATCAACTGGGCTGAGTTCAGGAGAATTCCGCAAGAAGCACATTCCCTATGGACTCATTGAAGGAAGAAGGATGAATTCCGCAAGCTGAGGCAGGGAAGTAGAGATGTGGTCGGTTATCTTGAGGAGTTTACCGACTTATCTCGGTATGCTCCTGATGACACCGACAAAGAAGAGAAGAAGATGGAGCGTTTCATGAGTGGACTTCATGATGAACTGCAGTGTGCTTGGTTATCCATGACTTCCGTGATCTGGAGTCACTTGTGGACAAAGCCATCCAGCTGGAGACCAAGCGCAAGTCTATGTTGAAGGTCGCAAGAGGAGGATGAATGCTCAGGAAGGTTCGAGCAGTCAGAAGCCTCGTATCTTTCAGCAAAACCCCAAACCTGCCTATCGACCACCCCAAGCTCCACGCCCCAATTTCCCTAACCGCCCAAACAACTTCAACCGCCCCAATGACAATAACCGTCCCAGAGGAAACTTCAACAACTTCAACCCCAATGCCAATGTTGTCTGCTTTGAATGTGGCAACAAAGGTCACTACTCCAAGGAATGCCCCAATCCCAAGAGGAATGTTCAGCGCCCCAATGCGCCGAACAATGGTCAAGGCCGCAATGGAAATGGTAATGGCAAGAATGCCGCACCCCGCGGAAATGCTGCTGTTGTCAAGGGTCGTCTGCACCACATCAATGCTGAAGAAGCTCAGGATGCGCCGGATGTTGTGCTGGGTACGTTCCTTGTCAACTCAGTACCTGCAACTGTTCTGTTTGATTCTGGTGCAACACATTCATTTGTTACCGAGGAGTTTGTTGCTAAGGGAGGTTTAGTAGAAGGCTTCCTAACTAAAACCTTGAGTATACAAATCCCTGGTTCCACCCTAGAAACCAAGAGATTTTGTCCAAATACTGCCATAGAGATTTCAGGCGAAAATTTGCAGCCGACCTAATTGTTTAGGAACCCAAGGCATAGATGTCATACTCGGTATGAATTGGCTAGCCAAGTACCATGGTCGAATTGACTGTGCCAGAAGAGCTGTATCCATCACCACCGACAAAGAAGTAGAAGTGGAGTATGTGTCTGAACCCAACCACTCACCCAGGCTGCCATGAGAGCATAGCTCGACCCACCTAGATGAGATCCGTGTTGTTCACCTATTCCGAGATGTTTTCCCTGAGGAATTGCCTGGTATGCCGCCAGACCGGGAAATTGAGTTCATAATTGAGCTTATCCCAGGAACAGCCCCAATATCCCAAAGGCCTTATCGGATGAATCCGGAAGAACTGGTTGAGTTGAAGAAGCAGTTGGCAGATATGCTCAGCAAAGGACTTGTTCGTCCAAGCGCTTCACCCTGGGGATCACCCATTATTTTTGTGGACAAGAGAGACGGTACCACACGACTGTGTGTGGATTATCGCAGGCTAAATGACGTGACCATTAAAAACAAGTACCCCTTCCCAAGATCGAGGATCTGTTCGATCAGATGAACGGAGCCCGAGTCTTTTCAAAGATCGATCTTCGGACAGGATACCATCAGTTGAAGATCCGAGAGACAGACATTCCCAAGACCGCCTTCACCACTCGTTACGGTTTGTTTGAATACACCGTGATGTCCTTTGGTCTGACCAATGCCCCAGCCTATTTCATGAATCTCATGAACAAGATTTTCATGGAGTACCTCGACAAGTTCGTGGTAGTTTTCCTTGATGACATCCTTATTTATTCCAAGACCGAAGAAGACATGCTGAACACCTGCGTCTAGTTTTGGAGACCCTCCGAGAGCACCAGCTGTATGCCAAGCTTAGCAAGTGTGAGTTTTGGCTCATGAAGTGGCGTTTCTCGGACATATAGTATCTGCTGGAGGAATTTCTGTTGACCCAGAGAAGATCCAAGCCATTATTGACTGGTTATCCCCAACCAGTGTGACTGAAATCCGAAGCTTTCTCGGACTCGCCGGTTATTACCGCAAGTTCGTTGAAGGATTTTCCAGTATAGCCAAGCCCTGACCCAACTGTTGAAGAAGGACAAGAAATTTGAATGGACTCAGAAGTGCGAAGATAGTTTCCAAGAGTTGAAGAAGAGACTAACCTCCACCCCAATCCTGGTTATGCCAGACGTCACCCAGAGTTTCGACGTGTATTGCGATGCATCACGCCTCGGACTTGGTTGCGTTCTGATGCAAGAAGGCAAAGTTGTGTCGTATCTGTCCCGGCAGTTGCGACCGCATGAAGAGAATTACCCAACCCATGACCTGGAATTAGCTGCTGTTGTTCTTGCTCTTAAAAAGTGGCGTCCCTATCTTGCGGGACATCGCTGTGAGATCTATACGGATCATAAGAGCTTGAAGTATATTTTCACCCAGAAGGAGTTGAACCTGCGACAGAGGAGATGGATGGAATTAATCAAGGATTATGATATTGGAATCCACTATCACCCCGGAAAGGCTAATGTAGTTGCCGATGCCCTTAGTCGCAAACCCTGTACCTGAATGCCTGATCCAAGCCGAACAACCAGCCTTGTTCAAAGAGTTCGAAGATTTTGGACTAGAACTTGTTAGCCATGGATATCTCGCCAATTTGGAGTTAGCCCCAACCCTGATGGATCAAATCAAAGAAGCCCAAAAAGGTCATGAAAGCATTGAAGGAATTAGGAAGAAGATCTCCCTCGGCAAAGCACCCGGTTTTACCGAAGATGCTGAAGGAGTGCTGAAATTCAATGATCGTATCTGTGTGCCCAATGTCACGGAACTTAAGGAGTTAATCCTGAAGGAAGCCCATGAGACCCCTTATTCAATCCACCCCGGCGGAACCAAATGTACCAAGACCTTCGAGAAAGATTTTGGTGGCATGGAATGAAGCGAGAGATTGGTTCTTTCGTAGCCAAGTGTGATATCTGTCAGCGAGTCAAGGCTGAACATCAGCCCCGCTGGATTGCTTCAACCTTTGAAAATTCCCGAGTGGAATGGGATGAGATTGGAATGGATTTTATTACCGGACTTCCAAGATCCAACCGAGGCCATGATTCAATCTGGGTCATCGTTGATCGATTGACCAAGGTTGCTCATTTTATACCTGTCAAGACCACCCATACCGGAGCTCAGTTAGCAGACTTGTATATTTCCAGAATAGTAAGCCTGCATGGTGTGCCTAAGAAGATTGTATCTGATAGAGGTACGCAATTCACCTCAAGATTCTGGAAATCCCTTCATGAAGCCCTCGGAACCAAGTTAGCATTTAGCACAGCTTATCATCCCCAGACCGATGGCCAAACTGAGCGAGTGAACCAGATATTGGAGGACATGCTTCGCGCATGTGTTCTATCCTATGGTTCCAAGTGGGAAGATTGTCTTCCGTTTGCAGAGTTCTCATACAACAATAGTTATCAGTCCAGTCTGCAAATGGCCCCTTTTGAAGCCCTTTACGGCAAGAAGTGTCGTACACCCTGAATTGGTCCGATACCGGAGAGAGTAAATTGTTCGGTCCAGATACCCTCCGTGAAGCTGAAGAGCAAGTTCAGCTTATTCGGGAACGCCTCAAAACTGCCCATCCCGTCAGAAGAGTTACGCTGACACCAAGCGCCGTGACCTCACTTTCAGTATCGGAGATTATGTTTATCTCCGAGTGACACCCTCAAAGGAATGCAGCGTTTCCATGTCAAGGAAAGTTAGCGCCAAGGTATATTGGACCCTTCAAGATCATCGCTCGTCGAGGAGAAGTATCCTATCAGCTGGAATTGCCACCGGAGTTAGGAGATTATCATGATGTCTTCCACATTTCCTTGCTCCGGAAGTGTCTTGAAGTTCCTGACCAGCCTGATGTTTTCAAAAACATCGACCACCTCTCCATCGACCTGAACCAAGATTTGACTTATCGCGAGAGACCCCTCAAGATTCTCGAAGAAGATGTTCGTGTTACCCGAAGACGTGCGATCAAGTTTTACAAAGTCCAGTGGACTAACCACTCTGAAGAAGAAGCAACTTGGGAACGTGAAGATTATCTTAGGAGCGAATTCCCAGGCCTCTTTAGTACCTAAGCCTAGCAAATCTCGGGACGAGATTTATTTTAAGGAGGGAAGGATTGTAACATCCCAAAATTATTAACAAGTATTATTAATTCCAAAAATGGGAGCCAACAAAAACTTTTGTTAAATTATGTGTGTTGATCTCATTTCTTGCTTGTGTTGCTATTCCTCTTGTTTGTGTGTTGTTGCTCTATTTAAAACAAGAAGAAAAGAAGAGAATAAAATAAAAGAAAACAAGAAAATAAAGTGGCAAGTGCCACACAAATTCTCCAAGTGAGGATCTCATTTTGTTTCCAACAAAATTTAGTGGAGTGGTATTGCAAACCCTCCCATTTCATCCTTACTACTTATCTCTCTCAAATATATTTTCAAACTAGTTTTAAAATTCAAAAGTAAACAAAGTAAAAATAAATTAAAATGCCTTAATTAAAACACTATAAAAGAAAATGTTTCAAAACATTTTATTATTTTATGCCAATTTTTGTGGAGCTTCTGTACATTATGGGAAGGCCCCACAAATTTTGCCAAATTTTTATAAATTGATTTAGTGCCTCAAATTAAATCAAGAAGTGCTCTGCAATTAAACAGAAGGACTAAAAGTAATAAAGAAAGAAGAAGGAAAGAAGAGCACAGGAGCCAGGGGTTTTTTGCAAAACCGTCATCGTCTACCTCCCCTAGCTCACTGTGTGTGCGTGTCGCCGTCGCCATGGCCGAGTCGCCGCTCCCAGGCCCCCCAGGGCCCCCTTGCCCGCGTTCACCCTCGCCCCGTGCCTCTGCACCTCTGCGGGCAGAGGAGAGCTCTCCCCTCGCCTTAACGCCGTGTCCCCCGTTGCTAGCCGCGGAGGAGTTGGACGGCGACCGGCCAAATTGGCCCAGCCCGCGCACCTCGCCACGCGATCCTCTACGCCGCGAGCCCTAGCTCCATCCCGGACCCCCCAGACACCGTTCGCCGGCCTCTCCGCCCCTCTGGAGCTCTCCTGCACCCGACCCACCATGGACCGACCTCGGCCGATAAATACCCCACCCGCACCGTGCACTCCCTCCACTCCACCCCGACCCTCTCACTCTCTCCACTCCTCAGTGCACCGCCAGGAGGGCGGAGCCACGCCCTCGAAGCTCCAGCTGCCCGTGAGCTTCCTCGACGCTCCGCCGCATCCGAAGGTGGACGCCGACACGGCCGTGCCGTGCTACTGCTCCCCTTCCTCCACTGACCACCCACCTTGATCCCCGTACTCCCCGCACTCACCCGAGCCTTTTGCCCCTCTGTTTTGTGCACAGAGACGCCGCCAGGACATCGCCGGAGACCGCTGCCGTGGCCGTGGAAGTTCAGCGGCTCGCCGTCGACGATTCACGCCGCCCCAGCAAGCTCCAGTAGCACCACGAACTTCCCCGAGCCTCCGCCGTCGCCCTGCACCGTCCCCGAGCCTTCCCGAGCCCTCTAGGTGAGGTTTTGCCCAACCTCGCCGTCGCCGGAGCCACGGCGCCGCCCAGAAATGGTCGTCGCCGATGGATTCGTCGCGGACCGTTGGATCTCCATCCAACGGTAACTTACCGTTTCGGTAGAAAAGAAAGAGAGAGAGAGACTGACGAGCGGGCCCCGCTCGTCAGGGTTTTATTAATTTCCCTGCGTGCGCTGTGCCGCTGACCAGTGGGTCCCCCATGTCAGCAATTCAACATTATCCAGAACAGTTAGATTTTCTATTAGTTTCAGAATTATCAGTACTGGATCAATTTAAAATCAATAACTTGAGATTTAGGAATCCAAATAAATCAAACTCAATTGTTCTGGAAAGCTTATGAAAATTGTTTAACCAACCCAATTGGACTCATGTCATTTAATTAAATAATTAAAAAGTATTATTGAAAGTGCCACAGAAGGTTTAAAATCTAAACTTGTTTGTTTCTGATACTCTGTTAGTCCAAATAATTCCAAACCAATTTTGCTAGCTTAGTACTGCCTTGTATTAGCTCCCTAATTTTGGTAGAATTAATAAGCAATTTAATTGTTGACTTTAAGATAAACCCTTCTAGACTAAAACAAACAAATATGTTTATTGGTTGACCCAAATGGGTTAGGACCAATTTTGTTAGCTCACATATAGCATGTTACTTACCCCTAAAAGGATTTAATTTTGAACAACAAAACTTATTTGATTGCCAAAACTTGATTATTAAGCTACTGGATTCAAACCAATGTGTAGGGAGTTTGGTAACTCCAAATGATCCAATTCAAATTGGGTTGTCTTCTACACATCAGTAGCTTTCTATAGAAATTTAGTTTTATTTTTGTGACCAACAAACTCAAGTTGTGGAATTAAACTGTTTAACAAGTTTCTGCCATAATTTGGACTTAAACAAATAATGTTTATTTCAAATGTTTTGAAATCAATTTGTATTGTTTGATGTTCCAGTGGCTATTTAGAGCATTTAGGATTGTGATACTGTGATGTGTGATGTTGTTTGAATAGTTTAGTGATTGCTTGTATTTGTTTGTTTATCGATTAGACGAGAACGTTGCTGGATTTATCGAGGACGGGGAATTTGTTGAACCTGAAGATCAAGATCAAGTCCACTTTGCCGAGCAAGGCAAGCTACTCTCTGAGCTTGCACCTAAACATATATGCATCTACTTTGATCAAATGATTTATCGAGGACGGGGAATGTTGTTTATTCAAAACTCCTTTGAAAATACTTGTGTGGTTATGGAATACCGAGATGTCGGTATTGAAGTGGAGAAACGAAAGATGTTGATGTTTATGAAAAATGCACAGTGTCCTAGTACTATGACAATCAATCTTAATCTGTGCGACCACATTTACCCCATATGGGAACGGGGCTTAGTCATATAATTTGCTCTTATTAGTATGGGATACCTCATCAACGGAGATGACTCCGTTATGCATGAGGGGATGGTTTGTGAACTCCCCTGACCTGGGTCCTCGCTCAAACTCTATGGAAAGATAAGGAGGAGGATTGAAGACTTCATAAATGTGGTCGCCGGGAAAAACATATGAGTCCTCACACTTAGGGTTGCCGACGGGAACCGGACTGAGTGTTGGTGGGAATTATCATATGGGTAGGATCCTATACTAGCATGAGCAAAGGAGAGGCTAGGGTCGGTGGCTCAACTTCGCATACACCTTGTATGGCGGGACGTGGCTGACACGATGAGTTACTGGATGGATGTGGGTTAAAAGCGTGCTACCTCTGCAGAGGGTCAAAACTATTCGAATAGCCGAGTCCTCGGATATGGACAATTGAGAAGCTGTCCTAAGATCATGTGCAAGTTTTTGGAAAAAGCTTTTAAGTTTAAAGAACTGAGAATGGTGATGGTGTTAAACAACTATACCAAATGGAGTGGTATAAGTTGTGGGAATAAATGGACCATGGTGAGCCCTGGTCAGGAAAAGGTGAAGTTTTTGGAGAAACAAAAGAGATGGTGACTTCTTTTAAAAACAGTTATAAAACTCTTCCTACCTTTTTCAATAAAGATATAGAGATGTTACTAGGAAATAAAAGTTTGAAAGGTTAAAAATAAAACTATTGCATACTCATGTGGGGGCAGTTTGCGAGTACATTTAAATGTACTCATATTGGTTTCGTCCCTGGCTATTGTCCTAGCCAGACTACGAGGAGGAGCACTACGCCGAGCAGGAGTATGGTGACTTCTATGCGAACTAAGGATCTCCACAAGTCAGCTGCCTGTCGGGTCGTCGTCGTTAGAATGATGTCTACTACGCCGTAGCTTCCGCTGATATTTTGGTTTGGCCCATGAAGGCACCTATGTAAGAACTTGGTCTAAATGACCATTTATGTAAGACTTTTTATTCGGTACTAATGGATGTAAACTTTGGTATCCAATTCGGATTATGTGCAACGACAGACTGATCACGGGATCGTTGTGTTAAGCATAATCGGGTATTTCGGACAGCTAGTCCGGGGTCCCCACACCGAGCCTCTGAACAGCTTCAGGATGATCTTATGGTCCTCTAGGACCCATTTCCCCACTCATTTGCTTGCTCGTTCGTCCGGCCATCGTACTCCTCCGCTCGCTGTCGCTGGAGCTCGTCACCATAGTTCCTCCGGTGACCAAAAAACGGCGGCGCCGCCAACCCAAGTGTCTCTCACATTCGCGCCCGTGCCGCTTCTCCCCTGCAGCCGGTGGAGCTCGTGCTGCTGCTGTGGCTCCCCTGCCTTCGAGTTCCTCTCTGAAGGTACAGGTTGTTGTTGCTGCTGCTCCCCTGTTCCTACAAGAATCGATGATTATATTTACAATCTGCTCATGAATCGTGGTTCAAATGTGTGACATTGCAGTAATAACGAAGGGATGCAAACTTAAAATCAAAAGAAGTACCGATTCCTCTCACTACTCTCTCTACAGAACACTCAATACCTTTACACTATCGAATAAATTTCTGGGCTTTGTTTCAATGACATATTTCTTCGAGGCATGTTCAAATAAACCTGGTTAACATGCTCAAATAAAGTTGCAGAATTATGATGATAAGGCAGTCTCAAATTGACTAACTGGGTGGCTTCTTCACAAACAAACAACTGAAAGCAGTACTGAAAATCCATGGCGACGAAGTCCATGTCTCAAATTTTACAGCTGCACGTCCTGATTACCTCCGACGAAGTCCATGGCGGAGGCTTCGGGGAAGTCGCGCGCACGGCGGGAGATGACGACGGTGAGCTCGACCTCGTGGTGCAGCGACTTGAGCAGCTCGGGCACCTCGACGGCAGCCAAAATAAGAAATGTTTCACAAGGTCAAAAGGTACAGCACATTTGTGTCCAAAATAATCAGAACGGTACAAAGGTAGCTTCACAAGGTCAAAAGGTACAGTACGGCGCAATAAGAAATGCTTGCAATACATTGTGTTCAATTTTTTAATTATTTGTGTGTTTCAAGCATTTCCAAGCAATACAGAAATGCTTGCACCGCATTTGTGTACACAAGGACATTTTTAATCAGCACAAGCATAATCAGGACAACAACTACTCGAACAAAAAATACTCCTCCAGCACAAACATAATCTTGGAAGGGCAACACATCTAAGCAAGCATCTGTCATTACAGTATGCAACCTGAACCTGAACCAAGCTGCATTCTTCATCACACATACTGTAACACATCTCTGAAGCTTCAGCAAGTAATTATCCTTTCAGAAATATTTCAAGATTTTAACAGTGTACCCTGAACATGGTGTTTTAACAGTGATGCTAACTGAAAAACCTGGAGCTATTTATTCCTACAGTTTTGTGAAATTTACTGAAACTAGAATAGTTGGACACTTGGAGTACTATAGATAGGCATACAAGTTCATTTTGCAAATAGGCCATGTTAGCACTACAGGATATTCTTCCTAATCTTGCAAGCAAACAGAATAATTTGCTACTGCAGCAACTCCAGCAAGCTTGCTTGCAATAAAAATGAGTTACTCCAACTACTCCAGTTAGCACTACAGGTGTAGGAAGCAGAGAACTGAACCAATTAAGCAGCCAAAAGGTGTGTGATTTAATCAGAACAGGGCAAACCTACCTTCAGAAGGTCAAAAGTTACAGTACTCCACAATAAGAAATGCTTGCAATACATTTGTGTCCAATTTTTCAATTATTTGTGTGTTTCAATCAGCAACAATAGCAACAGCAGGATTGGTCACACAGATAAGTAACAGGATGATACATCAGCAGTTCTACTTTTGCAACTATCCCAAACAAGAACAGTTGAGCTTTCAACACTTTCCCCAAGCAACAATCTCACAAATCCAAGCACTATAGACAGAGTAAGATGAGTATATATTCCAACTGCACACACAAGCCTCACGGAATTATTTCAGTTAAATTACAGAACGTCAAGAGAAGAGATAGCTCACCACCAGCAGCAGCCAAGCTCCAAGCTCCACCCAAAATTCGCCAGCGTTGCAGATTAGCGCCCCAAGCTCCAGCCGCTGCCCCAAGCTCCATTGTTTCTCCGCCACCGTCACGAGCTCACGACCCGCCGTGGCCCCTCCCCGCCTCCCTTCTTCCTTTCTCTCTCCCTACAGGAACCATTAGGTGGGGGATAAATCTCTGGGCTACAGGACACGAGCGCCGTCGCCGGAGCCGCCAAATCGCGCGCTTTGCAGGGTGGTTGCAAAAAATGGGATCCCTTTCCTCTTTAGCTCCGCTCCTCGTTGGGGTTTGTTAGTGCGAAAGAAGGAATGCGGGAGACGATGAGGAAGGAAGGTGGCCGGCGCGCGGCGAGGCAGGGGTGGCCGGCGACGGAGCAGGCGACGGAGCAAGCGGCAGGATTTGCAGGCGACGGAGCAAGCGGAATGGAGAGGATGGACTGCGGGTTTGGTCAGAAGAAACACGAGGGGGTTTTTGAAAAATGTCCGTCGCGACGAGTAAATCCGAACGGAGGGAGTACTATATTATTACTGAAAGGTGCTTTTTCCTCTTTTTGCGAAAGGAAAATAAAGACCATCGCGTCAACATGAACCAACAGGTGGTTGATTAGCTCTTTTGAGAAATGAACACATATTCGTTAAAACAAATCAAGTAGTGCCAAGCCGAAACGTTTGTTTTCTTGGACCGATGAAGTGACATTTTTCTTATTCTTTCCTAGTCGGGCAAGCTTGGAAGTTTGGTAGAGGTGGTGGTATTTTTCCCATCAAGCTGCAAGATTATTTTGTGAAAAAGTCAAACATTATGTATGTATCTGAAAACTGATACGTGGTGATTTCATCTGTTTTTTTTACCTTTGCAAACTTGACGTTTAAAAAAAATCTCGATATCCATATTCCAAGTAAAGTAAGTCACATATTTTCTTGAAACTACGGCGACTGTACTCATTGCTTAGACAAAATACATCAGAAGTAAAAGAACAAAAATACACGCAAACAATAACTTTTTGTAAAGCTAAATTTGAGTAAAGTCCTCAAAGTCAATGCATGTTGTTTACTTGCTTTAATGGACATAACATAAAAAAGAGGGTATCGGCCGAGTGTCGAGTAAGCAAAGAGGCGCACTCTATGGCCGTATTTGTTGGGCGTCGAGATTAACACAACAAATTATCAGTATTTCTAAATGGTCAGGTTTGGATGCGACCAACCGACGTGAGAATGATGTAATCCCATTAAATGGTAAAGCCTCAAGCTCAATTAAGTAGCTCGACACGGTGCTAGTAGGACGATCCGTCCAGAACGATGCAAACTTTCTTATTGGTTTATTCTCTTGAATCCATGCTCTAAGAGAATTCCTTTAGAGCCCACACGTCAGAGGGGTTGCCTGAGGAAATGGGGACCTTACCCATGTGAGAGCTCTTTCTTCATATAAGGATGAGTAACAAATGGTCAAGGTGTTGCCTTATATATAGGCCTTCGGCTTTGTACAAATGACCAATTTCAGACCTAGTTCATTTGCCAGCTTAAAAAATAAGCTGCCTCTACCCCAGTTTCTCTCATAAGCCGCACAGTTTCTTGCTCAAGGCATCCAGTTTAGTTATGACATAGCTAGTTTAGAAACCCCAAATAATAATCCGGGTGACTTATGAGAGAAACTGGGGAGGGGGTAGCTTATTTTGAAAATGAAAGGACACGTATGTCGCCTAGAGGGGAAGGGGGTGAATAGGCGATTAAAATTCTTTACGGTTTAGGTTTGAATAAATGTGGAATAAAACTAGCGTTTAATTTATCAAGCACGAAACCTAAACAAGCTAGGTTTACCTATGTGCACCAACAACTTATGCTAAACAAGATAAGCAACTATGTGATAGCAAGATATATTACTTCAAGCTCGATGGCTATCACCAAGTAAATTGCATAAGTAAGAAGCTCGGGTATAGAAATACCGAGACATTTGGAAACGATGATTTATCCCGAAGTTCACTTCCCAATGGAAGCTAGTCTCCGTTGGAGCGGTGCGGAGTCACAAAGTGATCCCCGAATAGCCGTCAATGGCACACCGTAATCTCCTTCGTGCCTCCACCAATGCGGAGTGCCACGAACCACTATGGGACACTCGAGGGTGGTCACTGAACCTGTATAAGGATGAGGCACACTCCACAACTTAATTGGAGGCTCTCACCGGAATCCCGCGGCTCCCAAAGCCACAAGACTCATAAGGCTGGGGCACGACTCCACAACTCAATTGGAGGCTCCCGGCTAGTCCCCGCGGCTCCCAAAGCCACAAGAACGACCAACGACCGTCTAGGGTTTCAACGAACCCAAGAGTAACAAGTTCTGAACTTCAACTTCCACGTATCACCGTGGAGAACTCAAACCGATACAAGTAATGCAATAGGAAAAACCACTAGAAGTGGTCAAGTTCTTCACTCTCAAATCCCACCAAAGCAACTAATGCTTATAGGGAAGAGAAGAGAGGAAGACAAAGAAGAACTCAACAAATGGAACTCCAAGATCTAGATCCAAAGGCTTCCCCTTACTTAGAGGAGAGATGGATTGGTGGAACAATAGATCTTGATCTCCTCTCTCTTTTCCCTCTAAATGGAGGCAAGAATCATGGAGGAATAGAGAGATAGCTAAGCTCAAGGAGGTCAACAATTGAGGTCAATTTCGTGCTCCAAGAGTTAGGGAACCATTGGGGAAGAAGGCCCTTTTATATGGGTTCCCAAAAATATATCCGTTATGCCCAGAAACGCGCAGGGTCGAAACTTCTGGACTTTCTGGCGGAACTTCCGCTTCGCGGGTCGCTCATATCAGAAAGCATTTCTTGGGGCGGAACTTGTGTCGGAACTTGGCTCGGAACTTCCGCCCTATGTAAAACAGCAAAACCAACAACACAAAAACAAAGATATCTTTTGCATACAAACTCCGTTTTCGATGTTCTTGGGCTCGTTGGAATCACCACAATGAACTCTACAAGACCATGCAGAGAAACATCATAGTCCAACATGGGAGTATAAAACCAAATGTAGAAAGGTGAAATTTCTCTACAAAAGACGAACCGGAGAAACTCCAAAACCGAAAACGTAACAAGTTTTCCATACGAAATCCGTTTTCGGTGACCTTGGGCTTGTCATGAAGATCGCGACAAGCACCGAAACCAAACAAGAAGAATAGCCAAATAAGAACCAAGAAAGATGATGCCAAGTATGCAAAGGTTTGAGCTCTCTCCAATGATACGATCAAGCTCAATCGAGAGCCCCTCTTGATAGTACGGTATCTATCCTATAACCCGGCCTCCCAACTAGCAACATGAAACCGGTAAAATAGAAACCCTATAAAGATACCTTTGCCTTGCGCATTCCACTTGAGCTAGTTGATGACGATCTTGATCTCCTCAAGTGGACCACCTTTCTTGATTGTGCTCGCTTGGTGGAGACTCACATATTGCTCTCTCCTACTCCACTATGGGTGAGCCTTTTTTTAGTCACATCTTCACTTGACCATTATCTCCAAATGGGTGGCAAGCTTCAAGCATAGGATTTCTTCGAGATGGTTCTCTTGAACTTGCACTTCTCTAGCTTGATGACGGTCACCACATGGCGTCATCCCCATGGGCTATATGAAATCTTCATTTGATGCAAGCCCATATAAAGATACCTAACCACACATAGAAGTGCCACACACATATCATGGGTTAATTCACAAAGCTATATGCACAATTGCTTACCATACCAAGAGATACATGATCCCACTTGGTACATCTTGTTGCTTTGTGTGTTGATCAATATCTTGATCAACCTTGTATCTTTTCTTCTCTCTTTAATAGATGATGTCTTGAAGATAACCATGAGTGATCACATAATCCTTTTCTTCAAGACATACTTGCAATATGCTCAACTCTCTCATCACCAATCTTCGGATAACTCCTCGAATAACCACTTGGTCATCACATACTCTTCTTCTTGATCATATCAAATATATCCATACAACACGATGATCTTGATGCCAAATATTCCATTATATCAATATCTTTATGACATCAACCTTGAATCCAACATATGGAGTTCAAGCATTTGCCTATGGACAAACACTATAAGAATAACTCAATGCAACCATTAGTCTATATAGATTGTCATTAATTACCAAAACCACACATGGGGGCGCCATGCCCATTCAATAAAGTAGGGACATTTTAGTCTATTCTAGAAATAAATTAGTAAATCTAGAAAAAATGAAAATAAGCAAAAATAGACTATTCTTCTTTTTTCTATGCGCTCGGTCTGTCAGTGGAAGGGGTGGCCTTGGTCCATGAGGGATGGTGAATTGGTGATACATGGACTTGATGGGTCTTCTTATTCGTCACATGATTCTTATCCTTTGGACTCAATTTGACCTCACGTTTGACTTTTCTTTATTCTCTTTGCGTTCACATTTACACTTCATGCTCTGGTTTATGTGCATCAATACAAAAGTTGAGTTTCTCCCTTACAACCCTGGTTGGATTCTTAATCTCGCATTTTTATTTTTCTTCAACAATATTGCGAAGAATTGTTGAAACCAAATGTATGCAACATTGACTAACATTATATATTTTGACAAGCTACATATGCCGCTCACACCAAACATATAAGAACCTAGGATCGTTCAACACACTCTAGAGAGTTTTAAGAGGGAGACATTTTTTTACGACATTACCGATGGGATGTCCCATACGGTGTAGATTTTTATATCATACAGACACATCATGAAATTGTTATTTAGTTGTCATATTGTCAGGGAATAAGATCAGAAGCATAAAAACATGGAACATGTGAATCACTAATCAAAATATAGATTTACATCAAGCCTGCATGTATGTCGCTACAATGCCCATCACTGACCCATTCGTCAGATGGAGCTATATTTGATGATCCGTTGGGCAAAAAGGATACCACTACTCTCTGGTGTCAATCCCTCTGCCACAATTAACGGCCACACAACAGTGGGGATAGAGCCATGAGACTTTTATTATGTATGATGTGTTCTTGCACGAGACACATCATCATAGACCCCACAAATTAACTTCGAAAAAAAACTAGGCTGCACTTAAAACATTGGTCCATGGTTTGCTCGCCTCCCGGAGTCAGAATGGCTATGATCCTATGCGAGAAAAACAGAGTGAAGAGGGTAGAGCAATCGGGAACGACATGACTGCAAGAGAAAAAAACACACGCACAAAGTAAAAAACGTGAGGTATGGGCCTGGCAAACACCCCAGGCTAGGTAAATAGGCCAACTGGGCTGGGCTGTCCCGACAGTCCGGCACAACGCCCATGTCGTTTCGTCGGATCAATTACTCCCACAGTTCAACAGTACAAATCGGCAGTCTCTGTAATTCCACGCGCCAGATCCCCCACGCCACCGCCGTGCGAATTCGCCATGCCGATCTGCCCTCCGCCGTCGGAGTCCTCGGGCTCGGGGGGCCGCGCGTGGATCATCCACGGGCTGGCCCTCGGGTCGGCGGCGGCGGCCGCCGCTGCCGCCTACCTGTACCGCCGGCCGCGCGGGTTCCGTACCCTGGCGGTGGGCGTCATACCGGCGCGGTACGCCTCCTCCCGCTTCGAGGGAAAGCCGCTCGCCCTCATCCTCGGAAAGCCCATGATTCAGGTCCGTCGTGCCTACTCGCCGCCACATTATCCTGCCTGCGTGCGTATCTCTTGCGGTTGCTTCGCGTGTGGGTTTGGTTCTGATTCTGGCGTCCTGTCGGCGAATCTTCCAGTTCAGAAAAATGGAAGTGTAAAAGTAGGTTCAAGCTGTTACTGAAATTTTAATGGGATTTTCGGAAGTCTACTGCACATCCTGTTTCCTCATCTGAGATAAGAAAATTTACAGTCAAAAGAATGATGGTTGCTTATTCTACTGAACATTCTTCCTGGGTTGTTCAGAACTTCAGATAATTTCTTAAGTTGGAAAAAGTTCTACTTATCAAGATAATTTCTTAATTTGGAAAAAGTTCTACTTATCAAGGTCGTCGACAGGGCACCCATTACTGATAGTTATGTTTCTGGCAGATCAACGTGAGTTTGAATTGGGAGAAAGGGACTCCAAGTTAGCTTTATTCATAACGACATGGTGGATGCAATGCTAAATTTTTGACACTTCGTTAGATAGAAACCAGTGTAGTCTGTACAGTACCTTACACTGATAGTCTTGACAAAATCATCCTCAAACTCACCATTAACATCTTGGATATTTACAGAGAACCTGGGAAAGAGTAATGCTAGCCTCTTCTTTGGACCATGTTGGTAAGCAGTATTTTGGTATCTATTTTATTTTGTATTTTTGTGTGTGTAAAACATTGATGTTGTATGCAATCTTGGTTTTAAGTCAATTTATTTCCTTCACTGTCCTGAACACTCACTGCGTTGTCATGCTTTGTTTTATGTGACACATCTAGATATGCTTCTAAATATTCAGATACGGGCTTGTAAGTTTAACATTGTCGGTATTTCGTTCTGTTTTATACTTAGTTGTGGCAACGGATGATGAAAAAATTGCTGAGTGCTGTAGAGGGTTTGGAGCTGATGTGATAATGACATCAGTATCATGCCAAAATGGTAAGCTTCATGATTGTGTAATTGAGTTATCTTTTCATGATTGCTTGGTGGCCTCCTTATTTACTTGTTTGGCATGTGCTTCAAAATGTAGGATCTGAACGCTGTTGTGAGGCACTTCAAAAGCTTGGTAAACATTATGACATTGTTGTCAACATTCAAGGGACGAGCCTCTTATTGAACCAGAGATAATAGATGGTGTGGTTATGGCACTGCAGGTAGTCATCAAATCTAGTCTTCCTATTTCTTAGTCTTCTGCTAAAAAGAATGATTTTACCTGACGTAATTGAGATGAAATCTTCTACGTTTGACTCTGATGGTCTAATTTTATAACTTGTCCGTACTAATCGTATTGGAAATTCCGGTTTTCCTTTGGCCTTGTAAAATGTATTCCTTTTGTTGGTCAACTTTTTATCTTAATCGACCTCCTTCCTTTGCATTTATGATGTGCTTTGATTTTACTTTCAGCGAGCTCCTGATGCAGTCTTCAGCACAGCTGCCACGGCACTAAAACCTGAAGATGCGTTCGATACAAATCGAGTGAAGTGTGTTGTAGATAACCAGGGTTATGCAATATACTTCTCAAGGGGGCTGATCCCATTTAACAAGTGAGACACTAAATTTTGTTTTAACTCTTCAGATGACCTCATACTCATATGCAGTTAGAATTTTGAAACTTTTGAACATTTCAGATCAGGGAAAGTCAATCCTCGCTTTCCATATCTTCTTCATCTTGGAATTTCGGTAAATTATCGAACTTTCGTTCCGATATTTCCTGAACCTACATTCGTTGTTTTGCTGTAGATTTACCTTTGTTCTGAAGCTCCCTCACAATTAATATTTTGGCCTTTCATATGTAGTGCTTTGATTCGAAGTTTCTGAAGATCTATCCGGAGCTTGCGGCAACTCCACTGCAACTAGAAGAGGACCTGGAGCAACTGAAAGTTCTTGAAAACGGCTACAGGATGAAGGTAATTAGACTTGTAGCTTTAGTGTTTATACAGAGATAGAAGTTCCTATCCATTGTCACTCCTCCGTGTATTTTAGTATGGCTGCTGAAAGTTTAGCTCACTGAATTTTATACTGTTGCAAAGGCCTGCTTTAAAATACTCTCTACCACTTAGAAAGCATGTCGCAATCGCCGATTGTCAGCACAGTGGCATGTGTAGTGTTGTATTGCTTAATTGATGCTTTTTTACAAGTAGTTATACTGATATTCAGTCATTATTTACATGCTCAATAGTTACAGTCTGCTTTTTTCCTTCCCTGATTGCATGCAGGTGATCAAAGTGGATCATGATGCCCATGGCGTGGATGCACCTGAAGATGTCGGGAAAATAGAAACGTTGATGCGAGCCAGGAACATTCAGTAACTATTGCACAGATAATGCTACAAAAACAAGTCTGCACGTCGCGTTGCTATCTGTTGTTCCAGAGTTATGGTATCCTGAAGACCGAAATCGGTAGTTTCAGAGTGTGTAAATGAGAAGCCTTTCTGCTGCAAGACATGGCTGTGAATCTGTGCATGCGTGAAATGTCTCTAGTGTGGTGTCTTTGTATGTAGGGGCGGGAGGTTGAACTCTTGTATGGGTGTGTCGTTCGGATACGGCGACAGAATTAATAAAAACTTTTCCATCATCGAAAAATACAAGGCGTCTCTTGAGCTGTGTCATGCTACTGCTTGGTTTCAGGACACTGTACTGTCTCAAAACTATCATCCAGGAAAAAGGTTGAGATGTCTGAACCATACATTTTCATCGGAAATCGACGGTCTTCCAATCTGTCGATGCTGCAGTGGCAGTTTGACAACGACTAATTCAATGCATGGGCACAATCGTTGTGCATTTCTGCTGTACATTGAACTGTTGTCGACAAAGGCGGCCAGTGGTGTGAGTTGAGCTCGATCGGTCATACATGCATGCGTGTGCGTAGATGAGCACTTGTTAAGTCTATCTATGTATGAACTTGTTGACAGTGAGCACTAAAAAACTTCTTTTTTCATACTGTGGATAATAAAAAGACCATCCAAATTGAAATGCAAAAGAGCACCAACCTTTTATCTTCCCACTGGTTCACCGAACATATGTGCAAAAAAATGCAAAGGACTTCCTCAACTGTGTCATGGTTGTGTCACAATATGGAGTAATCTTGGGTATTTACCCGAGAGGAGCATTATGTCGCCATGTATCCTGACAATGTCATTCTTCGAGAAATCATACAACCTCAATGATTAACAAAAAAATATCTTAATTATATTTTTCATACATGTGCCCCGAAACGTCTTAGCACAAGTTTATATCTGAAAGAGCCCCCTCCTCAGTCCTCATCCCCTCACTCACTCACTCACTCACTCACTTGGTGCACTCGGTATACTGAGCTTCTCCGAAACAAAACCACTCACTCACATGAGAATTAATTTTACGACCTGGTAATTCCTCAAACACACAAAGCGGTAGCCTGTGTTTTTTTCTTTTTTTTTTTGCTTTAGGGAGGCAATGATCATTGGCTGCCGGAGCCTATGGAATCACATAAACAACAATTTTTTGAACACTCCGATATTGACAGAGGCGATATTTCCATATGTTCAACGAATACTTTATCTTGATCATGCATAAAGACAAACCTAGTGTGAGGGAGGGTATGCAAAGATGGCTAGATAATTTATAAATCATCCTTTTCTTACCACTCAATGTAATTTTCATATGTACATTTTCCACCTTTATAAATGAAAAATGTCGTAGTAGGAGTCTTCCCTACTGTTTTTGCTAAAAAAAGATTTCATTTGGACGCCAGTAATGAGCGGATGTTTCCTAGAGTAATGTGAAAACCCGACAGTTGTAATCCACCGTCGATCGAAAATCAAACAATTGGCAACTCTTTCGCTCCAGGTTCTAAAATCCGAATGCTCGATCCTTAATATTTCCCTTTTGTTTTCACCAGGTTATTATAGATATTTTGCAAAAAAAAAAAAAAAATCAACATGTTGCGATCCATCATCCATGACGAGAACGATTTATCATCTGCATATTACATAACGAACAGATTATCATCGTCAACTACTAGATCTAGGATCACACCACTAATTTGTCCATACCGATTTAGGATCATCAATTAGTAATGTTAACATGTCCGCCACAATATCAAAAAATATGACGGACAGTGAGTCCCCTTTGGTGGTGATGTTCCGGATTTGTTTCTTGAATTAAGGAGCCAGAAAGCCCCAAATTCCATGGCAAAATTAAATTGAATAAACATCTCACACGAGTATCTGTTTTGGTGTATATTTTTTTGACTGTAGTTTTGGTGTATATTATGAAACCATGCCAGCGCCAACTTCCTAGAAATGGTGACCAACATCATAATTGACCTTTATAGCAGCGCTACCTCAAGAAAAACAAGATCCACCACGTATGACGCATACCATTTCAGAAAAAAAAACCTGCATCCAAACAGCAGTTACAATATAAATGCCAATTATTATGCGCCGATGCTCGCACGTCGATCAAAATCAACGAGCCTTCATATCTATAGCAGGCATATCATCCGCCGTTGTATTCTGGCGAGATCGATCGTACGTCTCCGCAGGTACGCGGCTCAGTGGTGGTGCTGCGGGTCAGGGCCGCCCGGTACTTCTCTCTTGCCTTCACTCTCGCCGTTGTCCTCCGGCACGGTCGACGTCGCCCTTCCTCCCATGTTCCGCCGCCACCCGTTCACCCGAAAGCCGCTTGACGCCGGCGGTACCTGCGCAGGGAGGATCCCGGGCGGGTGCGGCAGGCGGGCCGACGCGCGCGCCATTGGCGTTGCCGCCACGAACATCAGCAGCATGAGGAGGCATGTTATCTCGACGCGAGGCATGTTAGCTCGTTGGCTTGTTCTGGGTAATCACTAGTACTGACAACTCACACTTTCGTCCTCTGTCGACTGTGAGTCTTAAATAGAGCACACATCGACGATCACACATTCTCTCCGATGTACTCCCGGCCACCGCCTTATTTCGTCTCAATCTAGGCAGCCACTGATATCCTGCCACTGGCCGTCGGGCGACGCGTACGTACCTGTGATCTCGCATAGACGTCGAGCATTTTGGTGCCGCGGGTGTCATCACTGACGGATAACAAATTAACAATGCCCCGCCACTGTCTACTGTCTGACGGCGCCGCATGCCAATCTCGTCTTCTGAGTGGCCCGCCCAGCGGTTTTGGGTTGAGCTCTTCTCGGTCCTAATACATTGCATACGGTTTCAGGTTGTGTGGCGGCGCACGTTGATAGGGCGGAAACGGCAGTAGATGGCAGACAATTTTTAGTGTGCTAGCTCTGCCGATTATTTTGTACGTTTTGCTCTCGTACGTCCCACAGGGGAAAAAAAGGCAAGTCATTTTTTCTTGTTTCAACGGTAGTTTCTCGTGCTGCTTACCCTATCTCTGCAATCTGCATTGTCGGCAGACAGAAAAGCAAGACGGCTGTTCAATGGTGCTGGTTTTACTCAGGGTTCGGGATTAGTTCTGCCTTCTGCTTTCTTCTTCTTTGATTGCAGGTGATCAAAGTGGATCATGATGCCCATGGCGTGGATGCACCTGAAGATGTCGCGAAAATAGAAGCATTGATGCGAGCCAGGAACATTCAGTAGTGCGCAAATGTTAGGAATACGTCGAGAGTTTGCGCGGCGTCTGGTTATCTGTTCGATGGAGCTACGGTGTGTCCTGAAGACTGAAAGATGCCGATCCGAGTGTGTACACCGGGAGACTTTTCTGCTGCATAGCATGGCTTGCTGTGAGCACTGTAAACTGTGCATGTGAACCAAATGTACTGTCTTGTGTGCGTCTCTGTATGCAGAAACCTGGGTTGTAAAGTTTAAACTTTTGTAGTTTGTATCAGCTTGATGCGTTGACAAGTTTAATACTCCCTCCGTCCACAAAAGGATATCTCAACCTAGCTCAAATTTGTATATTAGACATCCTTTTATGGACGGAGTGAGTAAAAGACAAGATTAATAAAAGGTTCCACTGTCGAAAATACCATTACAATTGCAATTACATGCACACCAGTTAAATTCTAACGGGCGATCTCGTCATTTGCTAGCATTGTTGTTGTCTCAGTAGCAGCTAGTGGTGCTGCGGGTCAGGACTCAGGACCGCCCGGGACTAGTCGCTTGCTGTCACCTTCGCTCTGCGCCGTCGATCACTCCCCTCCTGCTGCTGCTCCACCCGTCCGCCGGAGAGCCCCAGAGCACAGTCAGGAACAGCCCTGAGCCAACGAGTATGAAGAGCACAAGGAGGCATCGTGTCTCAACGCAAGGCCCCATCGATGATCTGCACGACTGCACTGCACCTCACTCTTACTAGGGCGTTTCCTCTCTCTCGGGAGTCAGGATGCACACTGACCTAGCTGGACCGGCCGGGGTGCTGGTAATCACACACACAGTCTGTCAGTCACGTATGTATCGTACGATTCCCCTGCCGAGGTCCATGGCTTAAATAGACAGACAGGCTGCATGCATCTGAAGCCCAGGACGGCAGCACGCATAACAATGTTCACAGTCACTGCATGCAAAATTCAAAACGAAGTCGTGAACGAACCATAATCCGATCGAGTGACATTGGCCGATGACAGTGCGCGCCAATCTGTCGATCGATGCTGCACACTGGCAGTTGATAACGGCTGAACGGCGAGACGACTTGTCGACCAAGGCGGCCGCAGGGACCAACCTTCAAATTTTTCCCTAAAAAACTCAGAGAAATTCCGGAGTAATTAAAAGGACCACATATTGAACCAGTGCGTATGTGGGTAGATAATTTGCAACGGCGATATTTTTTGTTTCATCAAAACCACATCATTTCTACGTCATGCGAATTAGCATAATGCCGCCACTCCAGTCAAAATTGGGTTTCTATGTTTCCTATCAATGCCCCACAATCAACTGTCCAAAGTACTGGCACACACTATGTGACTGTAGGAAGCAACTTGAATGATCGACCATGAAAAACAAGAAAAATGGCATCAAATAAGAGAGGTGTTTCATCTTTTCCTCTAAAAAATATTTTTATTTTCATGTCAATTATGCTTAGGAAGGTAATCCTTGTTCAAAATGCCCCTTTCGCACACATCCAGGCCCCGCTTGGTTCGTAGTATTTTAGCCGAAAACGGCCGGCTAAAAATACGGAGGTGCCAAGGTCCTCTTAAAATTACGGAGCTGTCACGCTAAGCGGCCGGAAATATTACCCAATCGGTAATCTAAACGGCATTCCAATCGCGGTCCTAAGGGAAATTAAAAAAATTGTGAGCTTCCACATTCTTGTATTAATAATTACAATATCACAATGTACAAGGGCAGGATACAAAAAGTTTGCATAACCGTTCTTGTGGAAATTCAGTTAGAACCCATCATGTCCGTATTGAGAATGTGACATTGGCTAGCTACATGAGCTTCGCCGAAACAGAACCAATCACTCATATGACTTGTGGATATAAATATATTACCTTCATCAAAATATGAGAATTAGATTTAGGACCTGGCAATTGCTCAAACACACAAAATTTTAGTTCGAGGTTCTTCGTTCGCCAGGTTATCATCCACGAGAACAGTAGCATCTTACTTTTTTTTTCTTTCACCAGGTTGTGATCTATCATCCAAGACGAGTATGATATTCTACTACATATATGGGATGAAACATACTATCGTCATCAACTACTAGATGTAAAATTATCTAAGAAAACACTACTAGTAGATGTAAACTCACTCGGACAATTTGTGCATATATGGTTTAGCATGCTCTATAGGCAGATAGTGAATCCACCCTGGTGGAGAATTTATTTATCTAGAAATGGTGACCAATATTATCATTTACTTATATGTAAAGAGGAAAACAATTAGGATAAAACAAGTAAAAATACGATTTTACCCCTGAAACCCCGGTGTTAGACGGGCCGAATCTCTGAAGTCCAATACCAGCCCAATCAAACAATCGATGTCAGATGAAACATATAGAGTATGATGTACTGTAAAATTATCGAATTTCAGTTATTACAACTCATGAGTAGCATGAATTACGAAGGAAATGCAACCGCCCAAGGCATTTTTCTCTCTTGGAATCATATTTGCAACTGAAAATTTCCAGTTACAACCCAAATTGCAGTTCATATGAATGAATCGGGATGCAAATCCAATGTTGAAGGACTCAACTGAGCACTAAGTAACATCAATTTCAAAAAAAAATGATCCACACAATCACACATCCATTATAGGAAAAACTTTTTATTCAAAGAGGAGGTACAATATATTTGCCGATAATTATTCATAAATCATCCACTGGCAAAATCGACGAACCTTCGATCGATCGTCTGTCATTGCACATAGCATCTGCCATTGCACTCTCGCGAGATCGATCGTCTCCGTACCGACCGCACGTACAAGGCTCAGTTGTGGTGCTGCGGGTCACGGCCGCCCGTCACTTCTCTCTTGCCTTCGGCTTCACCGTCGCCGTTGTCCTCCGGCAAGGTCGACGTCGCCCTTCCTCCCATGTTGCGCCGCCACGCATTCACCCGAAAGCCGCTTGACGCGGGCGGTGCCTGCGCGAGGAGGATCATCCCGCGCGGGTACGGCAGGCGGGCTGACGCGCGCGCCATTGGCGTTGCCGCCACGAACATCAGCAGCATGAGGAGGCACGTTATCTGGACGCGCACCACGAACATAACAATGCCACCGTCAACTGTCTGATCACGGCGCCGCATGCCAATCTCGTCTTCTGAGTGGGCCGGCCAGCGGTTTTGGGTTGAGCTCTGCTCGGTCCTACTCCCTCCGTTCGGAAAAGGATGTCACAAAAATGAACTATAGGTAGACCATTTTTGTGACATCCTTTTCCGAACGGAGGGAGTAATACATTGCATGTGTGTGTAGATATGCACTTGTTAAGTCAAACGTACATGCATGTGTTCGTGCTTTGTGGATGGTGAGCACACGGCTTCTTTTCTCTACAGATCATGGACAGACATTCCAAATGCAAATGCAAAAGAGCACCAACTTTCTAGCATATTTCTTGCAAAAAAAAAACTTCCTAGCATATGTATATGCAGAAAAATGCACTATATACTACCTGAACAACAACTTTTCTCGACCAGCCTCCACCGAGAACTAATCAAACTTCATTTTTCCTAGCTCCGGCCAGTACCTTGAATTGAAATATACTCCCTCCGTTCTATAATATAAGATGTTTTAGACATTTTTCACATTCACATATACACACATGGATTTATACACGTTTTAAAATATTTGTCCACTCTTTTTAGTATGAATCTAGACATACATGTATCACACCTAAAACATCTTACATTGTGGAATGGAGGGAGTACCAACAAACTAATCCAACCTTTCAATACGCATATATCGGGTCGTTTTGCCGACAAAGCAAACCGTCACCCTTGCCCTTTCCCTTTTGCCGACAAAGCAAACCGGGTCGCTTCTTAATTTGACCAATTAACTAACAAAGCTTACTAATTGTAATTGGCTAGCTCGGCCCCTGTCTTTTTGTCAAACAGGAGTAGCACTGGCCAGTAGGAATGCACCGGATCATGCCACTTTAGATCGATCATGTTCGAGGCTTCTAGCTTGATTTAGCCGGCCTTGATGTGCTATGTACACTTGGCCACTTTAGTTTGCTCAGCGGTTCAGTTGGACAGACAGTTGATATAACACCCAAGTCCAAGTTCAACCAAACTGCCCACTTGGCTAATGGCCACGGCGACCTGACCAATGCGCTTATCAGCACTCAGCAGAAACGAGTATACGCTTTGCCGGCATACGGTTTCAGGTTGTGTGGCGGCGCACGTTTGATAGGGCGGAAACGGCAGTAGGTGGCAGACAATTTTTAGTGTGCTAGCTCTGCCGATTATTTTGTACGCATAGGGAAAAAAAGGGCAAGTCATTTTCTTGTTTCAACGGCAGTTTCTCGTGCTGCTTACCCTATCTCTCCTTTGTCGGTAGACAGAAAAGCAAGACGGTTGTTCAACGTGTATACGAGATAGAAATAGGTTAGGACTCCGAAATCTTCTGTACTCTAAGCTTATCTATCTCCTTATACGACTACATATATCCCCACGTAGATCACACCAATAAAACAACGAAATATTAGTTCTGTACAACTTTCTACACAATGGTGTGGGTTTTGCTCAGGGTTTCAGGATTAATTTTGCCGTTTGCATGACTCATGCAAGAGGCCAGTCGACAAATAGTCCGCCCTTTAGATAAAAGTCATAAAGCAGTAGATAAAAGGTACTCCATCCGTTTTGAATTATAAAATGTTTTGAATATTTTAGTGTTGACGACATATGTAGTGAAATGAGTGAACAAACGCATTGAAACACATCTAGGCACATGCGTAAAAAGTCAGAAGATTTTGAAATTTGGATAACAATTTGTGCAAGGTATGACGAAATAGGACGTATAGTAAAAATTAAACAAGTGTAGATTATTATTCGGGTTAAACCATATCACAAGTAGGCTAAATAATATGCATAGGATTTATGAATATTTCTGCCAACTTAGAATAAGTTAAATTGGACTCTTAGGGTACCCTCCAAATAATATGATCCGTCAGTTACCTTTAATTCTTTTTTTGCGAGTAAATCAATTACCTTTAATTCAACAGGTGTGATTCCCTTGTACTCTAAAACAAGATTAATTATGGAAAGTTTGGATTGCAGAAATTGGTATATTTCAATTCAGGTTTTGGAAGTAGTATGTTGCGATGGGTTTCACTTGGTGTGGGTGTGGCCATGCAATTTTTGTATTGTTTTTGCCTAGTTTTCGACTAATTAACAATACACCTTCTTATTAATAAATAAAATAGGCAAAGCATTTCCTGGTTTAAAAAAACGAGATTATGGAGTACCACCATTTTAAACTAAGGTGTACCAACATTTAAGTGGTAGAATGGCCCATATATTGTTATGCCATGCAGTGTGTGGATCTAATCCGCATCCGCCATTGGCGATGCCATGTCACCTCCGTTGGAATACATGGATCTACCCCCAATATCCGAGAACTAATGGTTTCAGATTTGTGCTTATAGCACCTGATATTATTTTTCCTTTTTTTTCTTCCACGAATACATTGAGATGAACCCAGTCGTGTCTAGGTCGCCACAGAAACATAGTGGTCTATAGTCAAGAGAGCGAGAGAGGCTACACCCGTTTCGCTGGTGGATACTATGGCGATAACAATGTTGGAGATTTTCACCACGAAGAATTATTTTCTTAGCTTGAACCGAGATGGAGGAGGAAGAAGAAATTAAATTAATAGTGTCGATGTGGCGTTTAACGCAAGCTAATTTTTTTATTAAGTTGTTACTCACTCTGTTTGTAAATAATGCGTATGTTCAGATTTTGTACTAAGTCAAACTTTGTTAAGTATACAACATGAAATTAATATCACTAGATGCATCTTTGAATGTAGTTTATCACTATGTTCCGAATTATAAAATGTTTTGAATATTCCAATATAGACTATGTACAGACTGAAATGAAATAACATACGCGCTGAAATGGAAGGAAGGTATAGCGTGTTTATTTTGAAGGGTATACCGTGTAGGGAATGCAAAACCAAAAGTTTCTTTTGAGGAACTACTAGCGAATACTCCATTCTCAAAATCAAGAGTTTTATTACGTCATTAACATGTACATACATATCAATGATGACACCCTGTGTACATATGCTTAGAAAACCAAATCATCTCTCTTTCCTGTTATCAACACAAGAACACAAGCTAGATAGAGTATAGCTTTAATATCGAAAGAAACTGCACGCAACGAGGCCGTGGCATGCGTGCATCAATGATGCTGCGGGTCTGGACCACCGGGGCTCTTCCTCTTGGTCTCGCCAATGTCGACATCGCCGTCCGTCTGAACCATCACCTCCCGCAGTTCCTTCCTGGCGAGGCGCCATCTCCCTGTTGTCGCCGTCGCCGCCGCCGCGGCTCTGCTGTCTGTCCCTTGATCCCATTGCCGGCAGTCCTCGGCCGCCATAAGAGCGGAAGAGAGAACCAGGAGGACGCACACCAACACCACGCCGGCCACCACTCGAGCCTTCGCCATGCGCACAAGTACCCAACCTGTGTTCTCCAATCAAGGCTATCAAGCTCGCCTGCTCAACGCAATTTCCACTCTGCGAGTGATCAGTACAAGTGCGATAGATATGCTGGATGCATTGGCATTGCGAATGGTGGGTGGTTTATATAGGCGTGCCCTAGCTCGACCGGCCGGGAGAGAGATGGATGGTCAAATCCACCACACGGTTGGTAGTCGTTGCTGCGTCGTACCGTGCGCTTTCCATGGTGGATATCCACCGCCCTCCCGGCGCCGAGCCGCGACGATTAGACGGCCGGCAAACTGTTACACACCCAAGCAGTGGCAGCGGGCCGCCGGCCGATAGATAGGGTCGCTGGCCGGTGCTGGAAAGAATATTGTAAGTATAATATCATGCACTCGGACGTATTGGAGTAGCTAGCTAGCACTAATAAAACTTTGGATGATGCGATGGGATTGCGTATATGTTGTTAGGTTTTCGTTGCATGGCGCGCGCACCGGTGCCGGCCTCCCGTGCTCTCCCGTGCTTCGACGGAAAGCGCGCGCTAAGCTCGATCTCGTGAAACTAATGGCGGTGGATTTGTCGATCGAGAATGTGGGGAGATGGATTCCATCGGTGCGTCCCTCTTTCTGGTGTTTTGACTTGACAGAGGAGCTGACCGTAATCGCCGTCGTCACATGCCACCTATACTCTGAGTCTGACCCTCTCATGACATGTAATTGACACTAAATTTTTTAGCTCGTCTAATTTCATGCACGAGCGCGACCATGCCGTCTAATATACCTTATCCCACCAAGATAGAGCTAGAATAATAGCCTTTAGTCCCTCTGTAAGACATGCAAAACGGCTGTGAGCCCGGTGCTTTGCGATTTGCAGCAGCGTTCTCGGCAAGTGTGGGAAGAATCACTGCGTGTCATCATCTTTGGTGGTGCTTTCGAGTACTGAGTCTGGATATTCAGGGATGAAAACCCTAGATGCATGTCTTCATCTTTGGTGGTGCTTTCGAATACCGAATCTCGATATTCATGGATGAAAACCCTACATCTGACCTTTATTGGTTGTATCGGGCAATGGCGGATTTTTTCCGCTTCCTCGTTGAAGGCATTGCTTGGAGAATTCAGACTCTCTCCGGGTGAAAACCCATTCCTGTTTGGATCGAGTGACGACGACGCTTGTGCACTGTTTCATTCTTGGAGGCGTCGCTTTTGGAGAACCTATTATGGGTTTGGTGGTGATTTGGATACAGCCGCGAGTCGTTGATCATTATGGTTTTTTTTCTTTCTTTGTTTGTTTTTTGGAGTGTGTGCATCCTTGGTGTCTAGTCGTGCTTGAAATTATGTTGATGCATAGTCTGGGTGAAATTGGTATCTTCTTCATGTTAATATATTCCCTATATATAATAAATCCCTATGTAAGAAGTTGTTTCATTTTTCTTCTTCGAAAAGGTCTATCCTAGTTTATTGATCCATCGATCCGCACAACCATTTTATGACAGACATATCATCTGAAGTCTTACTATACATTCAACAAACGCAATAAAAAATAGATGATAGCCTTATGCATCACCAATTCTATTCAAAACTCTGTCAGAATTTTTTTAGAGGTATTACGGACCATGACGCTCTTTTGCTTGACACTTGCATACATCCCCTGTGGGGCACAAACCTTTTTAATTCGAGCTGTGTTGGTTTATGAGAACATATCTCACATATGTAGTAACTAAAGCGTGGTTTTATAGTATAAAAGGTAAAAGTAATCTTGATAGATGGCACTCATGTTTTTTTATTTTGCGTAGAGTTTTAAAAATGTGGAATTTAAATATTGAAGGTAGTTGTAGAAGAGGCAAAGATACTATCTATAGACAGCTAGATGATTTGAGACAAACACAATGAGTTGGCAGGGCTTTATGGTGTTAACTATGATACAGATGTTATTTGCGTAATAAATTAAATTAAATTTTAGATAAGGGGAGGTTAAACGGGTGCAAATGGCGAAGGAAAGAAATTTGTTTGAAGGGGACACAAATACTAGATAATTTATGATCAAAATTAGTGGTCGTAAACGTACGTAAGAGTAACATTTTAAGACTTTGCGAGGATGATGGCCTTATAGCGGGAGATCAGAACTTACCTACTCGTGCTACCAATTTTTTTAAAAACTTCTTGGTCCTGTTGGATCTGTTATACATGTTTCTCTCTATATACCTTTACCTTCTGAGCAAAGTAATGTTGACAAAGATTTGTTGACACACCATTTTATTAAACTAAAACTACTTATTTAATTTTACTCTATGGGGACCAGGAGCTCTACTACATATCCAAAAGTGAATCATAGGAAACGCAAACTTTTGGAGTAAATCAATAGGAAATGCATGGTAAAAAAACGGCAACAGAAACGCGGATGCAAGCTATCTCTGGGCCACGACGGGCGCATATATACAAGCAAAATAAAGCCAGTATGTAGCCTGCAAAGTCGGACTAGGCCCAACACAATGCATTGATTGTGGTCGGGGCTGAAATGTAACGTGGGGTTACAATCTCTTCTAGCTTAAGCCCATTCTGTCCCAAGATAAAATTATCCCATGTCAATATGGTGGGTTAGGAGGAAAGCTTTGCATGAGCGCACTGCCTAGCAAAACACACACTGAGCCGCTAAATCCTCTTGTAAACATCTCTGTTTGATCAATAAAGTGTGTTTTGCCCTTAAAAGAAAAATCCAGACTCACTGCAGGACCTTAACATTCTTCGGCCGAATGACCAACTCCCATCAAGATCTAATGAGTGTAATGCGTGTCTGAACCAACCCACTTGGATTTATCCGATGCAAGGATATATCAAAATCAATGTGGACGTGCGGCTTTTTGCCAATAGGAGACTGGCCACTTCACAGTGGCTTCGGAGATGGAGGTCTCGGGGCCTGCTGCTTTAGAGGTAATCGCTTGCTGTGAGGCGTCTGCGCTTGTATCTGGTATCGTGGTATGTTATTTTTCATTTCCAAATGTGGCAAAATTAAAAACCCTCGAAATCTGGTCCTAGTGAGTTTAAATTGTATCCTTGGCACATGTCAACATCTTGTAGGGGAATGAAAACGTCAAACGCATGCCTGATTACGTATACTTGTTTACAAGTTTTAGGGTACTTGCTACCTGAAACTACTAAATAAAAAGAACCTGAAACTTATTTAGGTAATTTCGTGTCAATGACCCCACGGTCATTACCCCCATCCCCAGATCGGGCTCACTCTCTCACCCGAGGCAGAGCATTTGGAGGTAGCCGGCGAGGCGGCGGCGAGGGTTGATTGGGGCCTCCATCCCCGCTCTTTTCACGGAGGAGATGGAGTTAGCCGGCGACGCGGCGGCGATGGCTTAGCCGGCGCCGCGGTGGAGACGGTTCCGGGTCGGCCCGACTGAGGTCCCGTCGGCGGCGTGGGCGGTCTTGACCGACGGGGCGGTGAAGGTGAAGTGGCCGCCGCTATCCTCATCCGTCGCCTCTACAGCGGAGACGCCGTTCCCTGCCGCGTAGGCCCCGGGCATTGCGGCTGGCGTTGACGTCAAGCCGTCAAGGGAGGATCGGTGATGGTCCTAGGCGAGGAGGACGACCTGAGGAGCCGCGTCGTCTCCGGCTGGCGAAGCACAGTGCGACGGAGGCGCTCGAGAAGTGGGCCGGAGGGAGCCGCGCTGCTCCCGCGCCGGAGCTCCGCCGCATCGCGCGGGATCTCAGCCGCGCCAGCCTCTACAAGCACGCGCTCGAGGTAAGCGTGCTCACAGATCCTCGCTCTCTTCTGATTGCTATGCGAGTTTCAAAATATTTCGGATTTAAGTTCTCGTGTATACGGCATGTTATGCGATCTGATCCTAATTCCCTTGGAAATTGTTATGAAATGTTGCCTGTGGGTTAATTCTATCATTTTCACAAGAAGTGATGCGTCCATACTTGGGCCTTTTTTAATCTATATAAGATGCAAGCTATGGAGGTTTCCAATGGCAGTTATGTGCTTTAGAGTTCTTCTCTTGCAGTTAAATTGATTGGAAAGGCTGTGGAGAAGCTCATATGGTATTGTTACAAAGAGGTGTAACCTGCAATTCAGTATCTTAAAGAGTAGTAGGAAACTAGTTATTGGCACTTAAGCAGTTCAGATTCTATCACATGTACTGTATGGTGTGCCATTGCAGAGTGACGCAATATATTTTTATCATTTTTTATGTGTGGGTCGAGAATATTGTTCTTGGTTAATGTAACATTTTTATTCTTCAACAGCGTCCAGTCTTCTAAAAATATCGATCCTTCAGCTTCGAAATTTTGACATGACCTATTCCATTTTTGGACATTTTCGGATCAGACAGCAAATATAGATGGTAATGAAAAGAGCTCACATACTATATATATGGTGACACCAATGGTGGCTAGATTTATGTTTTAGTCAAAAGGAGGACTATGTAATGGTTTGCTCCTTTCTCAGTGAGAACACCTGGAATGTTTCTGATCCATCTCATTCACAATTTCAGGGAGGCAGTCGAGGCGATGAAGAAGGAAGAATCTGAACCAAGTCTGTACGCTTTGGATTAGATCTCAGGAGTGTCCCTTTTCGTTCTCTGTATATATATACCTGGAAAAAAAAAACTAGCAAGTGCGCTTCTTGTACCAAAATGTTGCCTTTTGTGAGTCCAGGCACGCAGTCTGTGTTCGGATGTTTGGCCCAGCATTATGCATCTTCAGAAGAACTAGCATGTATGTTGCTCGCGAATCACCACGATCATTTCTCTGTTGGGTGCCCCGACTGACCATCGGGCTTTCGGCTCATGCTGGCAGCTAGTTTATGTACTGTGTGTCGTCGTTTGAGTTGTGGCGGATGCACGATGAGTTACTTGCACTGTTGCACGATCGGTAGTCTTATCTATGCACTCCCATATGCACTCCCAGTCTCCCCTGCCATTGTTTGTTGCTCGATTGGCACGGTAATTGTTTGCTTATCTCGACTCCTGTAGTAGAAGTCTAGCAATGAAATGACAAGCTACTATACGGCCGATCTAGCAGTAGGGTTCCCATTTTCTAGAGCCACTTCCAATAGATTTTCTGCAACAATATGGATAGCGCGTGACAGATCAAAGTCCCATACACAAACGCTTGATCAACAACACAGAGA
This sequence comes from Poa pratensis, assembly GCA_947311845.1. Classification (NCBI taxonomy): domain Eukaryota; kingdom Viridiplantae; phylum Streptophyta; class Magnoliopsida; order Poales; family Poaceae; genus Poa; species Poa pratensis. The sequence goes on from CAMZMU010000035.1 coordinate 44,480,244, forward strand.
TATCGCTACACTTCAGAAAGACTCCATTTCGTGAGATAGGAAAACAACAAGATTAACAACCTTCATGATAATATCAACAATCAAAAATACATTTGAAGAGCAACTCGATCGACTGGAGTTCTGGGCAACAGAGCTACACTCCCGTGAGCTGCAACGCGAGGAGATTATGAAGTGCGCCGCGTCCCTTCAAGCACCTTCTTCTTGCAGGTGGTACATGCACGGTACCAAATGCCTTGGTGATGCTTGATATGGCTTATGTGAGCATGCAGCCTGAAGAAAACAGGCTGCAAAACAAATGTGTCAGCTTACTCTAGGATAACTGTATGTTCAACACTGAATTATTCAGATTCACTGAATATAAGAAATTATTCCTCACCTACTAGTTCCCTGCCGCCAACGTCATAAGGAAACAGACTGAAACCCATTTCCTGCACAAAGAAATCGAGAATGTCATAAGCTGACCGTAATAAGTTCTAATTCAGTCCAATGTTTACATCCTAAAACAACTTGTTTTTTTCGAAATATAAATGATCTCACTTGATCTTGATTGAGGGACTAGCAGGTTCAGCAGGTTAATAAAAACAGCTGAAACTAGTTCTGTAGCTGCTAGCTACTTCTATTCCCCGAATATGAGATAGTACTAATGTCTGGTCAATGTTCATATAAGCTAACTGTAGCTGGAACTTATGAACAAGTTATTACTGGGCAGTCAGTTAACAAAAACAGTACTTCATGTCAGTGAACAAAAATACTTACATCGTCACATTCTACCAAAATTATAGCTTGGTTAGATTCACGGAGAAAGAAGCCAACATGTGGATTGTGGAAACACATATAGCTAAAATTACAGTCATACTGGAATTGCAATGATGATTATTAAGCTCAGTTTGAACAGTAACCGACTTATTACTTTATTAGGCTGACAACACATTTTTATGAAGAACTTGCATACATAAGAACCATAACAATCTCAATGGAGCTGCTGACCAGTCTAACAGTTTACTGAGACAGGGCACTAGCAGATAAACTAGCCAGCAACTTAATGAAAAGGCATGTGAGCAGGATGTGATGAATATGGTCTGAAAAATCAGTTGACATAATTGAGTTATTGGCATCAGAAAATATTCAAATAGTACCAACATAGGTTTCTAAAACTTGGAAGCATATCGAGCTTTGTCAATAACACATGAACAGAACCCGTGGGGGTTACATACAACAAGCACCCATCATTTAAACAGAAGAACCAAAACAGCCATTAAAGAAATACAAAAGAGAAGAAGCAACATACAATGGTCATACCTGTGAGTTCAGTCAGGTGTAGGAGGTGACTGATCCAGTGTCAATGCTTCAAATTCCCTACTGCTGACCTCTCCGACGTGCTCCTCAATCCCTGACCAAAACAAGAACGGCAATATGCTCATTACTCACTGATTATTATGATGGGAGGTACTGCAATCATAACGTGGGCATCCTATTTCGTCTACGAGAATGAATGAAGACTAGTGTGAAAATTAAACTAATATGGTGCGAACTGGTGATGCTAGTAGGCACAATTACAGTAACTGTAATGGAAAGGGAAAACTGCAGATAGAGGCAGACTTACGGTGTCTTGCGTGTGGGCAACCTGAGTAGAGAACACTCTTCTTCCGCAGATTGGGCTCGAAGGCCTCCGACGAGGCACCGCAGGTTCACGTGCCGGCGCACCCCTCCACGCCACCGCCTCCCTTGACGGTGATGGCGTAGTAGAGGTAGAGCGCGGGCAGCATCTCGACCAGCCCGTTCCTGCCCCTCGTCGCACGCCGCGCACCCGGCCTCGACGCACACATGCTCCCAGTGGCGGACCTAGAACATTTTGTAAGCCCGGGCAAACAGTACATTTAAGGGCTTAAAGATGATATTTTATAGTTTTAGCATACAGTAATACAGTATAAATACGTACGCCGTTCGGCCGGAAGCCCGGGCGGGCGCCGGGTAACAGGGGCGCTGCGTCCGCCGCTGCATGCTCCTGCCCTCGTCGCACTCCGCGCAGCCTCCTCCTGTCCTCGTCGAACCCGAACCAGATCAATGTAGCCGCACAGCTCGTCGAGGTCGTCGTCGCCGACCAGTCGGCCTCCGTTCCCGCAGGCGATGGGAGAAACGTGGCCGACAGATCCAATCCCGCAGGAAGATGCCGGCGGCTCCTATACACCTGCTGAGGATGCCGATGGCGCCGCTGAGGGACAGACAGGAGGAGGCCGGCGGCGCCGCAGATAGTGGATCGAGGGTGGGAGAAGGACGAGAATTGTTCCTCTGTTCGTGAGCAAATGACCATAATACCCCTGACTAATTATAATTAAATTTTTTTAGTGCTTGGACGGCTGAAATAATTTAGGTGAGTAGATTCAAATCGAACGGATCAAATAATTTAAGATGGAAGCTACCTGAAACTACCAGAGGTAGTTTTCCAAGCACCGTAAAAGAGCTAACCAACTATGCAAAATGCAATAAACATCCGGGTGGCCGGGAAGACGCATGTTTTTCAAGTTGAGACGAACAATCCAAGAGAGAGAGAGAGCTGAGTAGTCACCAAGATTTTATAGCGATTTGGCATTTTGGGATGTTCGATCTTCACCGCGGGACGATCTCCACCATATGTTCCCCGTTGACTTACTGATGCTCTTTTTTGGCACACCAGTCATGCTCTCTCCTTGTCAGAAATGCGGTGGAGTTGTTGTGTCGCGAGCCATGTTCTCTCGCGCGAGCGGTGGAAATAGTTTGGGGCCCGCGGCCCGATATTTTGGAGGGGATGTCTCGGCTATTTTTGTCTTTTGCTCATATCATAACATGGGACTAATCTATTATATAATTAAAACACAAGATAACCAACGGTGGAGATTAGCTAGACATAATCAAGTCATGAACAACGGCCAGGATTTACTTTTCGTAACATCCGTCCGGTGGCAATTTCAATACGGACATAAGGGTGTCCATCTCTACTACGTCTTCAAATAACAACTCATCACGGAGGAAAGAACAGAGTCCCTCTTGAAATCACAAAAGGAAAAAAAGGGCGACACATGTACGTCCATGAAATAAATGGTGTGGACTAATCAATCCTATCTATCTAGCGACAAAAATCCTGGACTCTTTGGTATTGATCGTCGTGCTACCGATCTCGACGGCATGACCACGTACATGAATCTGTCAAAGGCATGCCGAGCGAACACAAATCGAACCAGAGCTGCGCGGCGACCCGGGCCGGCGACGTCCAATGTCTCAGGAGACAACAATACGGAACCAGAGCTGCGCGACGACCCCGGCCGGCGACGTCCAATGTCTCGGGACATAACAATACGGAAAACACAAGCATGAGCCTCGGCCTACATAGGCTCCGGCACTTCTGGTAGAACACGATCTACCATCGATCGGCGATTTTTTTTATGGATTGATCGATCGATCTCCGTCGCAGAAGGATTAAGTCTTGACCAACGCTATGGGGACCTCGATAAGTTCATGGCGATAACGGCGACATCACGCATTCACGCAGACGAGGTAACTCAGGAGGTTTTCTCAGTCTACGAGGAATCCGTATGACAATATTCAAAATCGATCTGGTATGAAGCCACAATATTTGAAGCCCACATGGCTGTTTGAATCTATGGCGACGTACCGACCCCAGGACAAAGCGCTGGTGCGGCACCCGACGGCAGTAGAAGATTTGGTAACCCGGCATGCAGTTCTGCATCAGCCGGGCATAATTATTATTCTCTGATGATTCGCCCAATCCAATTGATCATTGTTTTCGTATTAATCGACCTCCGTCGTTGCAATCTGCAACCCTGCGCAAGAGACCTCACGAGTTGTACAGCCATCACGGCAAAAGCGGTCCACATACAGCCATGACAGATCCAGCGGCACCATCGCATTCAGGAATGAGCAAGGTTTGTACATCGAAATTTCTTAACAATACATTTGTCGGTATGTAGTTTGCCCATTGCTTCTATTCGTATGCAGCTAGCCACCAATTATTGATCTGTTCGTTGTGCAGTTCTCCCAATACAGGTGATCCAATTTTTAATCTGCTTAGGAAAGTACATATACCGAGGATCTGCAACCTGGTGGTTTAAACAAATAGTACTTCAGTGTTTTCTTACTGTATGAATATTTAGTCTTCTAAATAATGGATGAGTCCAAAGCCAAGGTATAGAAGTCTACAACTTTCTTTACACATTTAACAATGGATTTTTTCTATTGCCTAAACTACTGCTAAGATTTTCTTACCTTCTGTTTTGAAGGGTGATATGATACAGATACGATACATGCTATTATATGGAAGAATGTGGTGGATACACAAATCTGGATATACCCGAGGCTTCAGAACTTCATGGCATGTATGGAACACAATTATTAGTTACTTATAAAATAAAATATATTATATATTATGATTTACTAATTGAAATAGTACTCCCATTTTTTAGTCATTTGACGGAAGAAACTTTACCAAAAAGTATGGAGATAGATAAAAGTACTCAAGGCACATTGGAAGAGCAAATATTTTGCTGAAGAAAAAGATTGAAAGAACTTACAGGAAACAGGCATGACAAGTTGACAACCCAACATATGAGGACTGCATCATTCTTCTTTAAGATATGATACCATACATATTTCAAAGACATATACAACTTTCAACACAGAAATATATATATTTCTTTATCTAAAAACTAAATATTTCTGTGTTATAGCATACTCTTTGAAGAGCTAACTTTTACTACGGATTTTCAGGACTTTGTGTTCACAAAATGGCCACAACTGATCATTCAATGGTGGTTCATGTCATTTGATGTATGCAATAATACTGCTATAATGAATTTGACAATTAATTTTGCAAGAACTGCAACATATATCCAGAAGGTGTAATACCACGGTAAGAATATATATATTGATTTGAATATAAGTGTTTACTACAAATTTTACAAGGTTTAGAGGTGACATACCGAAGCCTAGATACGAGGCAACGGCGGAGAGATCTTTGACGATCTTGCTCCGACGAAGCAACAAGGCCAAGCCTACCATATGCGGCACTACAGATTTAGAATCGATGGACATCACGGACGACGGTAGACACAACATGACAACGGCAAAGGATCGGTCGTATGCATCAAGTCGATTCAAGTAGGTTTAATTCGCTCCTTGAGGCATCTAAAACACAAGTTCTCTCCTTAAGGCAACACATGCGTGGTGTATGCGTTGGTCATCGAGAGGATTTGGTGAACATACAAACAAGACCCTGCTGATGCATCTTACGTATCCAAGAGGGTACAGAATTTAGCCTATTTGACCAGAGGTCATGGGGCATAGAAGGTTAAGACGACCGGGCAGCCTAAAGAGTCCAGTATCATCGTTGGATGGAGAGAAACACTCGGCTGGCAGGCCAGCGGTCACAGGTATTGCCGCCTATATGATAAAACTCTGCCCCGTTCCATACCTGCTACCCTGTCTATCTAGCAATCCAGAAGTTATCGTCGTTAGCGTACATAGCGGCTCGCCGACGGGTGGTTCTCTAGGTGCCTGTTTCTATCTTTTAATCATCCATGAATGGCTTGCCTCCAGGACCGGTCTTCATGCCCTTCTTTGTCGTCTGTACAGATCAGGCAGCCTGTTAACTTCGAGAACAAACCTATATTATAGGACCTGCTGTGTCACTTATTTCAAACTGAACAAACTGATTTCTTCAGTTCACCGTGCTTCTAATTTGTATTTCTTCAGGTCATGGTGTGGTGGATGCGAGCAGCCGAGCAGTTAACATCCTATTGACCACTTTCTATTGCACCTGAAACATCGATCGTTTCAGGTTTACATGCGAAGATTTTGTTCCTGCATAAAGTCTACAAAAAGCCTGATATAATGATGCTTGAGAAATTTGCCGATCTCATGCGGATGAAGTTCCCAACAAACAAGGCCCTTGGTAGCAAGGTCTATGACAAGCTTGATTTTGATCTGTCGAGAAGTGATGGCTTTGACGGAGCTGGAGCTGAACCTAGCCTATGGCGGCTTCGTATGCTGGATAGAAAGCCGGTTAGACGTCGGGTCAGAATCAATTAGTAGGACAAGGCGAATTTCTCTGGCCGGAGAACATCAGTCGTGATTGTGATCCTGCAAGAATAGAAGATTTCTCCGGCCGTGATTGTGATCGTGTATGACTAGAAGATTTCTCCACACGTCCGACTTATATTTGGCTTTCAGGCTGCTGGATCGATGGGCAGGACCCTGGGACATCACAGCATAGCGATCATGTCGGCGCATGTCCTCCCGCACGCCCCGCGGTTTTCTCGCAAAGAGGCATGCATACCGGCATAGGCTCCTACAAATTGATTTACTATGAGGCTTCAACTAGGTGCTACACTATAGACACCAACGATTTGGGACAATATGCAAGTTGAAGACGTTTGTTCCTGGTCTTGGCCCGGCCGGCATAGGGAGGAAGTTACAAAGAAGCTACAACCAGGTACGTATAAAAAATAACAAAAAGAACGAGCATGTACATGATCGTATCAGCTAGCAGCTACTAGCCTATATATATTTGTTTGTGAGATATATGCATGTGGCTTGATTACAACTCTACATTGTAAAGCCTATTAATTATTAGTTAATATTAAGGTCTCACTGGATTTTATATGATAAAAAGAAGAATTTACTAACTCAGTGTTTGCACCAACACAATACAAAAGAGAATTCACTATGCTTTTCCGATGCAGGGAAATTTTATTAAATCAGAGTTCGCAGCAATGTGAGGGTTTCGCTATGTTTTTTCGATGCAGGGAGACCTTATCAACTCAGAGTTCGCAGCAATGCTATATGAACTAAAGTGTTCACGCCTGACCTCCGTTTAAGTATTCAATGGATGGCTCATATTTCTTTAGGTACATCTACGGTCAAAAATCTCTACTGGTGGAAAACAAAAATATGGGAACTCACATTTTGTGGCCTGCTGCTGAGGTGCTGCCGATCAGTTTTCACATGTGTGGTGATGAATCTTGGGGACGTGGAGGTTAAGACTGGAGCTAATGACCGCACACCGCCCTGCCTTCCAAATGTCGGATCAAACTGCCACCAAACCACCAAAATAGGCGCACGAGAACTGGACAAATTGACACGACCGTCGAGCCTGAGCGATGATAAACAAGCCCCGAGCGTCAGAGTAGGAGCGGCTGCCGGAGTCGAGCGCCGAAGCAGGGATCTGAGGTAGAGAAGATTAAAATCATGACTGATGGAGTGGAGTGCGGATCAACATCATAGAGTAATCATGCCAAAATATGGGAGCAGAAATTTAAACAAGAGCTAATAAGTTCCAATTCAACTAATCATGTTCCTGCTTCCTTACCATTTATCATGATTCAAATGTATTTCCTGGGCGTGATTCATTTCACACAGATACGTACAAATATCTTTGATCTTCATATTTTCATTTTTTATGATGTACATGTGGATTAATTTTAGATAATGAATACCCCAAATCTACAAAAATCGAAAACTCTCTTATATTGGCTATCTTTAAAAATGGCTATAGTATGGAGAATTTATTTCTTCTTTGAACTATCAATTATAGAGGTTACCTCGAGTTTGCAGCACATATTATTTGTCATCTGGGTTAATATTTAGATGTGGGCTGGAGATCGGATGATGGAACTACAAGTGGCTGCTCCTGCTCCAAGCTAAATGACACAAGCGCTATCAGATGGTCTGCCTATATAGCAACTGTTATGTTTCTCAATGACAAGACTAAAATGAATGATTAAATTATGGATTATCCCATAAACAAAATTTGAGAAACGAAAAGAAATGAGGAAGCAGCCATGCATGGCGGGGTTCGAGCAGCGAGGCATGCACCTTGCCTGCTGAATGCGGGTCACAGCTGCCGCCTTTGTCGTCGTTGACCACATCCAGGGCCGCGCCCGGTAGCGCACCCTGCAGTCCGCACTGTCGCACTCACCTTGCCGGCCACCGCGCTTTACCTTTCTAAATCAGCGACGGCGAGATGCACCCTCGCCGGCGGTCAACACCATATCTGCGGCTCCAGCGCGCATCCACAACTTGGTGAAGAATCAGCTCCAAGAGCATGGTCGGGCAAAAACATTGGAGAAAGGGGATTTTTCATGAGTACGGTTAATGGATTGGGCACAGTCGCGGTAGAAAAGAGAAAGGGGAATTTTCTTCCATGCTTTTCAGAACAGAGATATACTGTGGAGTGTGGACTGTGATTTTTTTTACATGGTGTGGAACGTGATTTAACAATCAGAGAACGTGTCCTGAAATATGTAGTGGGAAAAATATGGTTGGTTATATACAACTAATTTTATGGAAAATATAAAAATAACAATACATAGCTATATAATCTAGGTTTAGGTGTGTTAGAAAAAATGTCAACATAAAAAATGCCGTCTACCGGAAAATAGCATCTAATAACTAAGAAGATCCAAATTATAATTGTAACTGAAACAAATTCAATTATGACACCGCAGTAAAGACGAGAAAATGAAGCAAAGAGGAGAGAGGTGATAAAAAGTGAAACATTAATCGGCAAATATTTTGTTCGTCACGATGATATTATAAAATTATTAAAAATAGTACTAATTAAAAATTGATATATGAATCGGCAATTTTTTTTGTGAGACGCTGTAATATTACCAAATTAAATTAAGTAATAATTAAGTAACATTTAAAGCCACGCTAATTGACATGAATTGAGAAAAAAATCTAAGGGCATATTAAAAGCTAAAAATAATATACAATTTCAAAATACTTAAATAATCTGAAAGTACTAAATTAATAAAAATCAGATAATAAATGTGATAGCAAGATCTAACATCATAGATAGTCTAGCCGCGCAAATGCGCGGGCCACCCCGCTAGTTAGCATTATTTCACAGGGAGAGAATGCGCAGTTGAGGGTTCATAAATATCATAATCATCACACCAGACGTGCAAACAATGGAGAAAGAGGGGGCCAACGCCCCTCCCCCTCTAGATTATGAAACCATGAATTAATCTGTCGGTGTTTGTACGAACTTGGCTGCTAGGCCTGCTGGGCCTGTGAGCCTGCCTGGCCTGCTGGGCCCCGGGACCACCCGGCTCCGCCTCCAGGGCTACCGTTTGGATAGTAACAGTCGCCGTAATTGGTCCGGTGATTATCTGCGTGACCACGTTTTACGAAGGCATTATCGCAACAGTCAAGAAAGGGCCGTGAGTATGTTGGAAGTAGTATGATCATGAGGATGAATAAGGCTGCTGAAGTATGTTGTTGCTTGGTCGTGATGTTTTGTGTCGAAATTAATATGAGTATATGATGTTTAAGCATGTATTGCAAGATAAATTTACCGTAGGTCTCACCACCGCTCCTTCCCCTCACCCGAGTCGCCCCGCGCTCGTGCCTGCCTCTGGCCAACCTATGGTGACCCGGAGCTCCACGCCTGGTCCTGCGCAGATCCGGCGGGGAAGACCAAGGCTTTGGTTCCAGGTGCTCCATCTCTGCGTCGGCCCGTGGCGGCCGAGTGCTCCTCCATCAGGAAGCTCAACTGAGCCAAGCCATGGTTTAATTTGCCCACCCCAGTCAGGTCGCCGTTCGGGTTGATTCCGTTATTATTCGCGCCCTCCCCTCTCCGCGCATGTATGTTCGACTTGTGCTCCTTCCTTCGTTCTAGCTTTTCCAATCCAAAGGGTCAAAAGGAACCTGAAATGCAAGAATATGTGTGGGGGCTTTTATTCTTTCTTAGTTCAAAGTTCATCTTCTTGATTTGCTATGTCAACAATTAAATACTCTTAAAGTAAATTTTATGCTCTTGATTTGCACTGAAACTTTCCTACTCCTGATTTTATGTAGGCGTTTAATTTTCTAGTGTGCCTTTTGCAATACAATCCATATATGAAAAGGACAAAACAAAAGATAGAAAAATGAAAAGGAAAATTAAAAGAAGAAACCATATAAAGCTGTGCTTGTGTTATTTTTCATTTCCATATGGAGCAAAATCAGAACCCCTCGAAATCTGGGGCTAGCAAGTTTAAATTGTATCCTCGGCACATGGCAACATCTTGTAGGGGAATCAAAACCTCAAAGGCATGCCTCGGTTCCTATACTTTTTTGGTTTCACGTTTCGCTGATGGACTCACTCTGCAAAATGCAATACACACCTCCGGGTAACCGGGAACACGCAGGTTTTTCAAGTTGAGACAAACAATATCATAAATGTGACTAATTAGGATTATTTCACATGGGAGAGAATGTGGAGTTGAGGGTTCATTAATATCAGAATAATCACATCAGACATGCAAACAATGGAGGAAGAGGGGGCCAACGCCCCTCCCCCTCTTGACTATCAAATCATGAAGTAATCTATATGTATTTGTACTGATGCTGCTATCGTCTATGTGGTAGTGTTGCTTGACCATGTATGATTTCACGATGATGACCCTTTTTATCGCATTGATGACGATGGACACATTTAAAATAACAGTGTAACTCTTGTTCGTCGTCTCCACCCGACACAATAATCAAAGCCAGGCCTTCCCCTCCCTTGATGCTCCTTTTGACACGTGAGATTCTGAAAATTAAGGCAATAGAGAACAAGGCAACATACATGAGCCCATAAGCGGATGAGTTGAAGATTATATGTGTGCCTGTTGCAATACAAGCCATATATGAATGCAATAATGTGTTTGTTTGTTGGAGTTCTTTGCATTAATAGTTGTCCCTTGTAAGCTAGCTAGTGGTTGAGCCAACATGTATTATAGAAGCAGTATGGGCTTGTGATGCCAGCTAGCTTCGTGGGAGCCGAGCACCGGAGACCCATGCAACCCCGCACTGGCTAAGACTGCTCACACTGGGAAGTATCATATAGTGGTATCATCCACATAATATTATTCTATTTTACTACGTTCATAGTGGGTTGTAACATAAGTTTAGTATCATGTAATAGTGCATTTATTTTGTTTGTAGACTCATTTTGCATTAAAATCGATGATACAACCATCTTCAAAATAGTTTTCGTATTTCTACGCTACCCACATACCGTACACGTTCGTGCATATATAAGATAACTTGTCTTACGATCGAGCATACAAATATATACAATTTTGATAGTTACATGGAGATCACAATTACCGGGACTAGAGCCCGTCTATTCGATTACACGGCCGGGGATCATCAGTAGCGCCTATTCACACTAAATTCTCCGGCATCATCTACCATCTCTTTCAACAAAAATCCCGCCAGTTCCTCTGCAATTCCTAGTACGCGTTGCTCTGGTAGGAGCTGATCCCGCATTCTCTCGAACTATATAAGAAAAGGAGGTCAATATGAACATCAATCATGATAACAAAAAGTGACGGTAATAAAATAATGTTGTGAATGTATTGCTTACGTCGAATCTATCATTGTGCTCAGTGGTAAACGTGCGAATGAACTCGCAAACGTAGTATCCACATAGATTCGTCCCAGGTGACTGCCTCGCGCACTTTACGAGAATAGAATTCAACCAAAATAATAATCTAGCATCATAATTGTATTGAAACTAGAAGTAAAAAGATACACGGACATATCTCGTACTACTTACCGAGACCGGAGTAAACATCGGCTTCTCACTAAAGGAACCCGTCACCACACTCTTGAACAGGTTCCAAACCCTGCCCGACAAAGAAAATGAATTAATGAATGAATTATTCATTACCTGATATCTCATGAAATCAACGAAAGAGACCGATATAGCGCGAAAATTACCTCTGGAGCATGTCCTGCATGCTGCGGAACTCTTCCAGGTGTCTCTTTAATGGGTCCATGACTTCAACTATTCCCTTATCAACTCGAATGTCTAGCAGAATCCAGTGGAACCTGCACACGTTTATATATACGTCAGTAACTCATCAATTACACTTAACATCGAGTAAGCAAAAGTGAATGTGTACAACAGAGTAAGACCCTCACTGGAAGTTGTAAGGAAACAGTATGTGGTCACAGAAATTTTGCTCCGTTAGAAACCTTAGAAGGTTTTCGCCGTCTCGTCGGGGTTCGTCGTTAGCGTATGTATATGTACTTTATCTGGGTCAATGAACCCAACACTATAGATCCTTCTTTTACATTGCTGGATCTTCATTCTGCATAATAGAGTACAAATGGATATAATGAGGATAATTACATGCAATGAACTGAACAACTGAAAAACTGAACAACTTATATGTAGACAATGAATTCAACAACTTGCAGACAATAGCAACTCATGAGAGATTTGTCGAGGGCGTCGAAATTGTATAACTGGAAGAGTTCTGAAAACTCAACATGGACCTTGTCGGCTCGGAAGAAGTACTCATGTGGGACTTTCGCCACGATCATTGTTCTGCCCCACTCTACCACTCTCAAGTACCATTCATGCAAATTCCGCATTTGTGTTGGCAGTTGTTTCAACTTATCTTTGCTGACCAAAGGCTTCCCTGGGACATATGTAGGGACTACATCAGCCTTGGGTAACTTGTCGTCTTGGGAACCTAGCAATTCAGCAACACTCACACCCATAGCGGCCGCCAACTTCGCAGCTTCTTCCATATCCTGCTACAGCACCTGGGGAACGTCTTTGGATAACACCTTGAGGGGTGGGATCGATTGTTTGGCCTGTTCTCTGAGCTGGGGAGCGTCCCTTCTTTTCCCGCTTGCACTTTTACTTGATTTGCTCCCGCTTGCACTTTTACTTGATTTGCTCTTCTCCACTTCCTTCTGAAGTGTGCGTAGATAGTCATCTAGCATATGGTGCAACTCATATTGCGATTTTGTGTTTAGAAATCACGTGCCCACGCTTTTTGCTTCACGGTGTATACCGGGGCGGGCTTGGGTTTCTTCTTTGCAAAATGCGCATCTTTTTCGGCCTTTGCGATCGCTGCGATTTGCTCGTCAGTACGATCGTAAGTTCTGATGGGAAGATTCTTATGAGGTACTCTTGGGAGGGGCGACATTTGTCGTTTTGGGCTGCTGCGTCGGTTAGTACTCATCGACGGAGCACGCTTCCGCTTATTGTCCTTAGCGGGCAAAGGCGGCGGTGAAGACGGCCGACCCAAGTCCGGCGACGTAGATCGAGATGGACTCGCGCTGTGGTGGTCGTAGTCATGGGGTGGGCTTCTTGGAGGTGATGGAGGTGTAGGTGACCTGCGACGACTCGGAGGCGCTGTTGTCCTTGGCGCCGAGCCTGGAAACTTGATGTAGTTCTTGTCCCATAGAATGATATCACCCACAACTTCTCCGAGTGTCCTCTCATCTTCAGTTCCAGGGATGTCAAGCTCCATATCATGAAACCCCGATACGATTTCATCCACCCCAACTTTATCATAGCCAGCTGGAATCTCACGGCCTTGCCAGCGTGCGTCAGGTGGACAAGGTAAAGCATATCCGACAGCCACCTTCATGGATATGTTCTTCAATTTCTGATGGAGCTCACAAGATATCTGCTCCTTGATTCCATCCACGGGGTAGCCGGGGCCGCCCTCTATCATCCGTCGTGCATCGTCAGCCGGGGCCTCCGAGTCAGCCACGCTGCTTTTCCGCTGAGATGGGCAGGCGGTAATATCGAGTACAGGATCTTGCAGGCGCACAACTCCTCTAAGTTCGTCAATCTGCTGCTGCTGCTCATTAAGTCTGGCAAGCAACTGGTTGAACTTGTCATTCTTCTCCTCCTGTTGTCGCTGCTTTGCTCTCGCTCGGTTTCTGTAAGTCTCTTCGTCTTTGGCAAACCCAAGCCACCATGGGAACGAAGGGCCAATGCCTCGTGTTCGTCCTCCGTGTTCATCAGTCCCGAGGACCAGTGTCAGCAAGTCTTTCTCTCTATCGGGACAGAACTTTCTCTTCCCCTCTTTAATTTCTTTCACTATTTTTTTCCAATTTTCCCTGGGCATCCTAAGACCGTCACTGCAAACAAGGTCCCCTGTTTGTTCGTCGTATGAACCACCATGCGCAAGGAACCAATTTCTTGCTCTCAATTCCCAATCTTCGCGCATCCATTCTGGTTCAATCCCTTTATCAAGCAGCTCTTGCTCTTTTTTATCCCACTTTGGCATGGCAGACTCGTAGCCCCCTGGCCCCAAATTGTGGTGATATTTCTTCTTCTCAGCATTTTTCTTGTTCTTTTCTGACAAGTCCTTGGCATCTTTTGACTCCTTGTACTCCTTAAATGTCTTCCAGTGATTTGCCTGCTTCGCTAGATGGCCTTTGAATACTGGCATTTCCTTTTTCTTCAGATAGTTTTTCCATAATGTTTTCTTCCACACCCAGAATAGTTCGGCCATCTTCTTAAGAGTCAACTGCTTGACTTTCGCCCTCAATTTTTCAGCGGCGGATGGATCCTCACATTCTGGCAGGTTGAAATGTGACATGAGGTCATTCCAAAGACCCTCTTTGTACCTTTCGGCGACATACTCACTATCGTTCGCCCCTTTGCGCCTATGCCAGTCTCGAACGCTGATCGGGACGTGATCCCTAACCAGAACTCCGCATTGTTTTTTAAATACGTCGGCAGCCTTCTTGGGTTCCTTGGGTTCGCCCGTAGGGGATATGACCTCAAATGTGTAATGCTTAGATGCGGCCAACTTTTTGGTCGGGCCTCGTTTGGTAGCTTTGCTCGATGTGGAGGCCTAAGAGAAGAAACATTCGTCAATTTATATGTATACAACTCAATATATACAGCTCCTCCAATATTTCCACATATATCTAGTGATCACCGGACATCATATATATACCTCGCCGGACTTCTTTAAGGGTCCACCGGCTTCTCCATCATCGGAGCTGTCGGATTCTCCATCATCGGAGCTGTCGGCTTCTCCATCACCGGAGCCGGCGACTTCTCCCTCTCTTCGGTCGACCTCCTCTCCCTCACCGGATGGGTTCAGATAATAAATCGATGTAGATTCCGGTGGATCAGCGTCGGCGATAATATCCTCGAGAGCTTCTTCTTGTGCTAGGTCTCTGCGGAGTTGATCGCGATCCATAGTTTCTGCAAAATGCGAGATGCACACAATATTATTTCAAAATGCACACAATATTGAACACAATATATATTTGAGCATAATATTTTTGCACACAATATTTGCAAAATGCACACAATATTTGTGCACACAACATAAAATTGTACTCTATTTTTGTACTCTATTTTTGAACATAATAATTGTACAATATTCTATGCAAAAATATTCTATGCAACTATATTTGTACAATAATTGAACAATATCCAATTGTACAATATTTGAACACAATAATTGCACAATATTTGAAGACACTAATTGCACAATATTTGAAGACACTATTTTTTTGTACACAATATTGAACACAATATTTGAACAATGCACACAATATATTCTACACATATTTTTCTATATCTATTTTTTCTTCTCTCTATTTTTCTACACATATTTTTTCTATTTCTCTATTTTCTGTAATCAACTATTTTTGCTAAGTAAAAAAATCCTAAGAAAAAACCTAAGAAAAAATCCTAAGGAAAAAAACCTAAGCGAAAAATCCTAAGGAAATTTTGCTACCTACCTCTCCCTGTGGCCACGCAGGGCGGAGCGGCGGCGACGGCGGGGGAGGCGCGCGAGGCCGTCGATGGTGGGGTAGGCCCGTGGTGGCCGCGGCGGCGACGGCGTGGTGGTCGCGGCGG
This sequence comes from Poa pratensis, assembly GCA_947311845.1. Lineage (NCBI taxonomy): Eukaryota > Viridiplantae > Streptophyta > Magnoliopsida > Poales > Poaceae > Poa > Poa pratensis. The sequence goes on from CAMZMU010000035.1 coordinate 44,495,905, forward strand.
CGCAGGCGCGCGCGGGGGTAGGCGTGCGCGGCGACGACGGAGACCGGAGGCGGCGGCGACGGCGAGGAGCGCGCGTGGCGGCGACGACCGGAGCGGCGGCGGCGACGTACGGCGAGGAGCGCGCGCGGGAGTTGGGCAGCTTGACGTCGTGATTTTGTGAATTTTGGCCTCCGATGTCGCGGCTCGAGCAACGCGCCGTGATTAAATACCCCCCCTTTTGTCCCGGTGCGTGGCTCAAACCGGGACTAAAGGGGGGGGGGGGTCTTTAGTCCCGGTTTGTGCCACGCACCGGGGACAAAAGGGGGTGAGGAGCGTTCACCGTACATGCGCAAAAATGGGCCTTTAGTCCCGGCTGGGGGAGCGGGCCGCGACAAATGGGCCAAATTTTGCGCGGGCACACCGGCTGGGCCAATTTTTTTTTGTCTGGGAGCTTATTTTCAAATGTGGGAGGTGTTTAAAATATTTAAACCCTTAAATAATTTATTTTTTCATACTTATGAATTTGAGAAAACTTTCAACATGAAAAGTGCTTGAATTTGAATAAGTATTCCAAATCCATTTTCTGTTTTATAAAATAATCTTATATATTTAATAATTGGAGGCACCATACGAGGCTCCACGTTAATCCTGGAGGTTAGAAAATTTAGTCCGTCCGATTTACCCATAATCTGTCTAAAACCGTTGGATTAAGTTGTTTATTCAACCGTGCGTGGGGGACTTTTCTCGAGTATCTTTCCGCGCTCGAGTTCGAGCCCCAAAACATCCACGAGATTAGAATTATTTCCTTCCCTTAAAAAAATTATCCACGAGATTAGTCCATAATCAATTCCTAACATGCGGACAAGCCTTTTTCCCTTTGCTGCCAGTCTCCGCGCGGGCGATGGCCAGTGCTGATGCATCCATCAATCACAGTATTGTCCGTCAGCCTGCTACTCGGCTACGTGACGAATCTTTGATCTCAGGTAAGTTTCAGCCGCACAGACGTTTCCAGTTAGATCTGTCCAAAAGTTTTATCCATAAATTTAAGAGTAGTGGTTCGGTTTGTTCAAGGATGCATTGCTCAAATCCTATAGATGCAAACACATAATCACTGCATATATGCTGCGGTCTGCACTTGCCTGCGTGTGGAAGTTCCCGGTCAAATTTCTCCTCCATATCCAATCCTATTACCCTTGCTTTACCTTCTTCGGAATCTAATATAGTGTTTAATATTGGTAGTACTCATCTTATCTTCCAATGGCCATGACCTACGTACGGACCTCCCAGACAACGGCGTTGTCTACAGGTGATGCCAATATGGTCATGCAGGAATCAGCAGTCTGACGAATCTCAAAAAGAAAAAGAAAAAGGAATCAGCGGTCTGACTAAACTCAATTTCAATATGCGGTAGATATTCGATACTCCCAGCTGTCCAATAATGATTTCAGATTAAACGCCTTGATGTTCTTAACTGATGGAAAGAGAAAACCAGATATATTATCAATGCGTATTTTAAATACTCAGTTAGTTGAGTGTACTATTAAGTACTACATCCGACCGGAAATGATTGACACATATTTGTCTAATTTTCGATGTATCTAAATGTTTTTTAGTGTATAGATACATCCATATTTATACAAACTTTTGTCAACCATTTCGGATCACAGGGAGTACTAGGTAAGTTACAGTTAAAATCCTTAATTCTATAACCATTTATTGCCGGTGAATGATATAAAATAATAATGTGTAGTCTTTGGTTTAGTTTGTCTTTCCCCTATAATTTTGTGATGAATATTATATATATAATGTAGACTGGACTATTGATGCATATCAAATTGGAGCAAGGAATCCATTTGACTGCTATACAAGTGAAACCGTACTGATTGCCATTTGGTTCATCTCGCCGGATAGGTAACAAGGGAAGTGCTTTGCGTACGATGTTTTACATCCGACGAGCGTACGACTTGGCAAGGCTCAATCCAACGGGACAAGTAAATCAAAATCCGACGGACAACTGTGCATCGATACATGTTTGACTAACCCGTGGCTGTGCATCGTACAAACGTCGGACAGAAAAGATCATAAGTACTGTAGCAGCACTCAGCTACCAAATAGTTGTGAAAAAGCTAAATTTGTTTCTGTTATCCTGTGTATTTAGGAATTAGCTGCCGAGTTTCTACAAATATATATAGCAGGATATGAAGGTTTAAATAACGAGCCTACTATTTAGAGAAATTTCTTTACCGTGCAAAGGGTAGCTATGGTCCATATGTTAGTTTCTCATCATACAAAAAAAATCATACATCAACACATTGTTTTCTTATTCTTAGATGCCATATAATGTTCGGTAGATAGATTCTTAGAGGTATATATTTAGGTGTTTGTAATAATCCACATACCATGATTCTTAGCACGTATCCAATTAACAACTCTAATCCCCATGAAAATTTAAGATGGGTTTTCTCTTGATCTGTTCACTTTTTTCCATGTGTATTGTCATTTGTTTAAACTAAGCGTGAAAATGAAGGTCACGTTTAAAACCTTTACAATATTTGAATAAATATTCGGCAGTATGCTATTCTACAATGTAGACTCATTTCTTATTCATACAAGAAAATGTTATTTTCAGCATCATGCATGGAAGTACGTCCAGATATATCATATAAGTCTATTGGGCATCAAACGTAGAATTAAATAGGAAGTATCCCAACGTGTAAAGTACATGCATAATAATTAAGTAGTATTGAAATATGTTTATAATTTTTAAGATGACTGTATGTCAGTGGCCCGTGCGAATGCACGGGTTGACGACTAGTTATTCTAACTTATCAAACTATTAACAATTTTGCCATTTTCAATTAAAAAAGGATTAACTAATATTTTTTTGCATATTTTTGAATCTCACTAAAGTTTCAACATGAAAAGTGCTTGAATATGAATAACTAATCCAAAACCATCTAGTGCTTATGTTTGGGCACTCTAGGGAGGAGACGGCGAAAGCTGCTAATGCAATACTACCTCTTCCTAAGTATGATACACACATAGAGGGAATAATCTTAACTGGCCACAGTGAATTGCAATACTACCTCTCCCTTCTGAATCAACAACTGCCAATTGAGAGTCAGTTCATATCCAGAGATCATCTTGGGAACTATTCAGATGCTAAAGATCTTGGAGAATGGCAGTAACATCCGGATTGTGGCGCTTTCTGCATCACTTGGAAATGCTAAAGATCTTGGAGAATGCAGAGATTGTGTTGGTAAAACTGCAGCTGATTTGAAGCTTCTTGACAATACACATTGGAAATACACATGCATTATTATTACACATGCTCCTTACATAAAGGTTTAATACATTCCATAGAATGCATTACATAAAAGGTTTAATACATTATTACACATCACCAACATCCCTATCTATTGTTTCTGTTTTCTTCTGCGCCGTAGCCATGGAGAATCTTCATCATTTAACATGATGCTTGGGTCAGTTTTCACTGTGAAGGGCGGAATTTCATGAAACTTATTATAATCTACTGACATGTCTGTCTTGTCATCTACTCCCACGATGTTTCTTTTCCCTGAAAGAACTATGTGATGCTTTGGCTCATCAGACGATGTATTCTTTTGTTGATTTCTTTTTCTCGTTTGGTAGACATGTCCTTCACATAGAAAACCTGAGCCACATCGTTGGCTAGGACGAATGGTTCGTCCATGTACGCAAGATTGTTGAGATCCACTGTTGTCATCCCATACTTTTGGTTTACATCTACCCCGCCTACTGTCAGCTTGACCCATTTGCACCGAAACAAAGGGACCTTAAAAGTAGGTCCATAGTCAAGTTCCCATATCTCCTCTATGTACCCACAATATGTGTCCTTCTACCCATTGTCGTCTGTTGCATCAAAGCGGACACCACTATTTTGGTTGGTGCTCTTTTTATCTTGTGCGATCATGTAAAATGTATTCCCATTTATCTCGTACCCTTGGAAAGTACATATAGTCGAAGATGGTGACCTGGCCAACAAGTACAGCTGATCTCCAAACAATGATGTTATTCATGAGATGTGTCTGCAACCAACTGCCGAAAGTCTTCTCGTGTTCCCCTTTAATCCAGGAGTCAGCCTTCCCCGGGTTTTCGGAGCGTAGAATATTCCTGTGTCTCTCGATATACGGAGCCACCACGGTGGAATTGTGTAGAACTGTGTAGAGTGCTTGAGTGAAATAATGCCCGTCCCTACATACCGTTGCTTTCCTTCCTAGTGTGCCTTTTCCAGTCAGCCTCCCCTCATACCGAGATTCAGGAACACCAATCGGCTTAAGGTCAGGAAGAAAGTCAACACAAAACTCAATGACCTCCTCTATTCCATAGCCCTTAGAGATGCTTCCTTCTGGCCTAGCATGGTTACGAACATATTTCTTTAAGACTCCCATGAACCTCTCGAAGGGGAACATATTGTGTAGAAACACATGACCGAGAATTCTAATCTCTTCGACTAGGTGAACTAGGAGGTGCGTCATAATATTGAAGAAGGATGGCGGGAACAACAACTCGAAGCTGACCAGACATTGGACCACATCAATTTGTAACCCTGATAGACTTTCTCGATCGATTACCTTATGAGAAATTGCATTGAGGAATGCACATACCTTCACAATGGCCAGTCAAACATTTTTCGCTAGAATTCCCCTCAATGCAACCGGAAGCAATTGCGTCATAAGCACGTGGCAGTCATGAGAATTTAGGTTTTGGAATTTTTTCTCTTTCATATTTACTATTCCCTTTATATTCGACGAGAAGCCAGACGGGACCTTGATACTGAAAAGGACTTCAAAAAAGATTTCCTTCTCTTCCTTGTTAAGAGCGTAGCTGGCTGGCCCCCCCTGGATGCATGTCGTCTCGTCCTTTATGACGTTCCTGGTCCTCCCGTGCTTCCGGTGTATCTTTTGACTTCCCATACAAGCCCAGGAAGCCTAGAATATTCACGCAAATATTCTTCGTCAGGTGCATCACGTCGATTGCGGAGCGGACCTCATGGACTTCCCAATAGGGTAGCTCCCAAAATATAGATTTCTTCTTCCACATGGGTGCGCGCTTATCAGCGCCGTTCGGAACAGGTTGGCTACCAGGACCCTTTCCAAAGATTACTTTTAAATCCTTGACCATACCAAATACTTCAGCACCAGTACGGGTGACATGCTTCGTCCGGGTTTCTGCCTTGCCATTGAAATGCTTGCCTTTTTTCCTTAAGGGATGCTTGGGCGGAAGAAACCGACGATTGTACGGGTACACATTCTTCCTACATTTGTCCAGATATATACTTTCTATCTGATCCAAACAGTGCGTGCATGCATTGTATCTCTTGTTCGTTTGTCCTGAAATATTACTAAGAGCAGGCCAATCATTGATGGTTATGAAAAGCAACGCTCGTAGGTCAAATGTCTACTGTTTGTGCTCATCCCACACACTTACACCTGGTTTGGCACAAAACTGCAAAAGTTCATCGACTAATGGCCTTAGGTACACATCAATGTCGTTGCCGGGTTGCTTCGGGCCTTGGATGAGCACTGGCATCATAATGAACTTCCGCTTCATGCACAACCAAGGAGGAAAGTTGTAGATACATAGAGTCACGGGCCAGGTGCTGTGACTGCAGCTCTGCTCCCCAAAAGGATTCATGCCATCTGTACTAAGACCAATCCATAAGTTCTTTGTGTCACCTGCAAAGTCCCCGAACTCTCTCTCGATTTTTCTCCACTGCCGACCATCAGTGGGGTGCCTCAACTTGTCGTCTTTCTTACGGTCTTCCATGTGCCATCGCAACAACTTGGCATGTTCTTTGTTTCTGAACAGACGTTTCAACCGTGGTATTATAGGAGCATACCACATCACCTTGGCATGAACCCTCTTCCTGGGTGGCTCGCCCTCAATATCACCAGGGTCATCTTTTCTGATCTTATACCGCAATGCAGTGCATACCGGGCATTTATCCATATTCTCGTACTTCTCACCGCGGTAGAGGATGCAGTCGTTAGGGCATGCATGTATCTTGTGCACGTTTAATCCTAGAGGGCAGACAAGCTTCTTTGATTCGTACGTGTTGGCGGGCAATTCGTTCTTTCTTAGAAGCATCTTCTTCATTAGTACCAGCAACTTTTCAAATGACGAGTCAGTCACACCGGTCTCTGCCTGCCACTTCAGCAATTCCAGTGTGCTACCCAGCTTCTTCTGGCCATCTTCACAAGTTGAGTACAACAATTTGTTATGGTCCTGTAACATCTGCTCGAACTGCAACCTCTCCTTTTCTGTGTCGCAGCCTCGCCTTGCATCAGAAATGACCCGACCAAGATCATCAGCGGGCTCATCTGGTGCCCGTTATTCACCCTGACCTTCTTCTTCATTGTCTTCCATTGTGGTATGAGCGTATTCAGGGAACATAGATCGGTAGTTGTCATCATCATTCTCTTCTTCATCACCGTCTTCCATCATAACCCCTCTTTCTCCGTGCTTGGTCCAAACATTATAGCCGGACATGAAACCGGACCGAAGAAGGTGGCTCTGAATGACTCTTGAGGAAGTGTGATCCTTCTCATTCCGACATTCAACACATGGACAAAACATAAAGTCACCCCCATGCTTGTTCGCCTCGTCTGCATCGCGAAAAGAATGCACGCATTCTCTGTAAGCGGTTGTGCGTCGATCACCGTACATCCATGGATGGCTCATCTGCATCATACAACTGTATATCAAACGCAATGACGATGCTAAAATTAGTACCGCACGGTCTAAACGAGAAAATAGTTGCTAACCTTTTAGGACAAGTGGAAATAAAGAGGAGGAAGCTTAAGTGTGGCTCAGGCACCTCATATCATGTTTGTCTTGTGTGAACTCAAGTGGCATCGCTCTAACATGCATTTCACCGAACACCTCTAGTGCATACAAAGAAGAAAAAAACTAGCACAAACCCACACCACCTCCCACCAGGAAAAAAACAAGAGAGAGGGGAGAGGGGCTGCCATATATATAGGGCTAAAGGGAGGGCCAGCCCATTTGTCCCGGTTTGAGATACAAACCGGGACTAAAGGGGGGCACCTGGCCGCAGCGGGCCGTAGACCCCTTTAGTCCCGGTTTGTATCTCAAACCGGGACAAATGGGCCCTAACGAACCGGGACAAAAGGGGCCGTACGCCACCGTCGGTTTCGGGGCGACGTGGCCGGACCTTTAATCCCGGCCCAGGCCACGGCCGGGACTAAAGGGGCCGGACGAAAGGGCTGTTTTCTACTAGTGTATAGTACGTAGGGGTACGGCAGCAGGTGCACCTCCACGTGAGCCGCGCCCAATGGAAGGATAGCACGTCGGCGACGCCGTCACTGGTAGTGGACAGTGTTGTTTTGGAGATGTATCATGTGTGCAACCCATGCATCGATCACCGGCGATGCCACTAACTTCTTCTGTAGATTGCCGAAATGACCTTCTTTCCTGGAAAACACATGGTACTACAAAATTTGAGATACTAGCAAATGTTACTTCATATCTCCCCACCGCATCTCTCCACAGCTCGCCCAAATCAAGAGGAATTAATCCGGACTATCATCTGTTCGGGGGTGTCCATCAGAGTGCTCCTGCTCTCCATTTTTGTTTATCTTCTCCTACAGATAAACAAAAAATGGTTCATGTTTATTGTTGACAAAAATAATATCCGCAAACTATATAGAGAAAATGGTCAACCAGGCCGGAATAAATATTGACATTAATGATATAAAATGTTCACTTATTTATCTTTCATACTTCAAAACTTTTGAGTTGATGGTGAGTTCATCCGGCCCCCATAGTTCACAGGAGATATATTGATAATGTGGATAATGCATGTATGCACATCCACGTACGCCGCCGTGAGTTGTGGACTTGTGGCATCACCCACTGGCCAGTGCCCCGTGTTTCGACGTCGGTTGTGTTATTTTATGTTTCACAAGATATCTATGACCAAACTTGTTCACCGACTTTTTTTAGTTTTTATTGTGAAACCCCGAAAACTTGTCCATTCATCAGTCCACACTTCTGCTGTACATTCTCAATTGGGAAAGCTTTTATAATTGTGGACTATAATTTCTACCTCTATTAGCATTTAAACCCACTTTCCATTCATGCCAGGAAATTATTTATAAATAAAGACAATTTCCATTAACTGCCCTTACTTTTTTGTTAAGGCACTTTACATGAAGGCCTGAAGGTGTAATCAAAGCCATTTTCAAACACTAGTAGAAAACGGGGCAACAATCCCGGTTCCAGAGGGCCGCACAACCGGGACTGCTAAATCGGGACTAAAGGCCCCCACCCTTTAGTCCCGGTTCTTAATTATTTTCAATTCTATTTTTAATTCTATTCCTAATTCTCACTTTGCCACACACTTAAACTAGTTATACACTTAATCTCAGGTCAAAGTACTTATTCACGAGGGGTTAACTCATCAAATCCCATGGTTAAGGACCTAGGGTTGAGATTACGGGGGAGAGAACGTGGTAGAGCTGGTAGTTTCATCGGCTGACAAGCAAAAGCAAGGATTTACCCAGGTTCAGGCCTCCGGAAAGTAACACCCTACTTCCTGCTTGTCTGGTATAAATTTGAGGGTATATGCGAGCTATAATGGAGTCCCAGCGAGATGTCGATCTCGCTAGGATTTTGGTGATTCGAGTATTGCGTGTCCTGGATCGGCGGCCCTCCCAGCCTTTATATAATAGGCTGGGTCTCGGGAGTTCGCAACCGATTCAGATTACATATGCATGTAAGGAAAGTCTAAACCGACTATGTCTATGCCTAATCTTGGAGGATACTCCATCTTCTTGGGCCTTCTGTTATGGGCTTCATGTAGGCTCTTGATAGTTGGGCCTTAGTCGATACGTGCACCAGATACCCTCATGGTAGGGTACCCGAGAGGTATATCCCCGTCAGTAGCCCCCGAGTACTTGTCTGACTCAAAGAATCGGGCATGGACTCATTCATTAGTGCACGTCATATTCTTTTGTACTTGTATTTATAATTGAAATTCCTGCATCAATAGCACATGTTGGCTATGTCGAGTATTTCATCAACTTCGGTTTTTTGCTTATGATAATCAAGGGATAGCTTAGTATGCCCGGTACACTCGACGGATCGGGACCGGTTAACTGCACATTCGGGCAAAACCATACTAGCTTTCAATCAAACTCGAGTCACCGGACTCGAATTTGGAGCAGACTGGTCAGACTCGACTCAGGCCACGGAGCTCTTACTGAATCATTCTGCAGTATAACTTTGAGATTACCCAACGCGTCCGTCGGGATTTTTCATCATGTCTGCTGACACGGATAGTTTTAAGGATTAACGTTGCAGGAACGGTCCATAGCCCAGCTCGAAAGTTCGGCGGGTCTTACCTTTGCACTATGCACGCAACATCCGAGGTATTTGCGGCGGACGCAACTCGGGAATTTATCGAGTATGATTTTGCATTAAATTTTGCTTATCTGATGAGTCGAGTCTTTTGTCGACTGGTTCTTTGTCATTATTCTATCGGGTGCGCGACAGCGCTCCCGATGGGAGTAGCCCCCGAGATTGTGCTTTATTGCTTGCAATGGAGGATAATCTCAAATCTGTTTATCCCGTACATTGTCAGTCGAATTTTTTTTGATACACTTCCGATGGGAGTAATATATTTCAGTCGAAAAAACTATCGATTACCTTTATGTCTTGTGCTATTCAGTCGAAGGACTGGCCTTTGTCGTAAATATTGAATGACTCGACCTGCCTACCAGGCATGTGATTTGATGTGACGTCAGCAACACTAGTAGAGAAACCCTATATAGGTAGGTTGGCATTCTGTGGCGCGCCCATAATTGGTGCGCCACAGAATTATTTTTTGTGGCGCACCAAGCCCGGTGCGCCACAGAAAGTCACATTTCTGTGGCGCACTAAACCACATGCGCCACAGAAATTAGACATCCTGTGGCGCACGAAGTCTGGTGCGCCACAGAAAGACACATTTCTGTGGCGCACATGGCAGGTGCGCCACAGAAAGTTATCTGGGGGGCGGGTTAAAATTTGGAAAAAAACATTCTGTGGCGCACCTGCCTGCAACAAACAGGAAAGAAAAAAAAGTTATTTCAAACGGACCATTTTTCGCAGTAAAATAAAAAAGGATTTTTTTTAAAAAATTCAAAAATTCAAAAAGTCTAAAAAAAAAGACACAGAAATGTATAACAAAGAAGATTGTTGAACTTTTTGAAGTGTTTTGATTTTTTGAATTTTTTGGATTTTTTTAAGTTTTTTGATTTTTTTGGATCTTTTGAAACTTTTGAATCTCCTTTTGAAACTTTAGAATATTTTGAAAAATCTGAAATTTAAAAACACACATTTATAACACATACCACACATATACACATACAAGACTTAAGAGGGTTCATATGATATATATATATATATATATATATATATCAATAAAAACTTGAGTAGCACAAGAGTAGGTGAACTGGGTGGAACTTAGAAGTTAAGCGTGCCAGGGTTAGAGCAATTTGAGGATGGGCGACCTAGCGGGAAGATATAATTTCAAAAAAGTTCAAAAAATCTGAAAAAAATCCAATAATTATGATTTTTCATATTATTTCATATTTTGATTTTTCTATTTTTTTTAAACTTTTTTTTTTTGCATTTTTTGAATTTTTTGAGAATTCTGTGGCGCACCACGCCAGGTGCGCCACAGAAATGTGAGAATTCTGTGGCGCACCAAGCCAGGTGCGCCACAGAAAAAAAATAGTGGCGAGAATTCTGTGGCGCACCCAGCAAATCTGGGGGTGCGCCACAGAATCAAAAAAGGGTGCGCCACTGATAGCCTTTTCTGTACTAGTGCAATGACGCATATCTCGACTGCAATTTCTGACAAGCTGTGACATGTGTGGCATGACTGATGGGACACGACATGCGCGTGGGCCCGTTATGCAGTGCTGACCGAGGACGGTGCCGTTTGGACTGGATTTGACCGCTCTGGCGCAATTTTCACGGAGACGTGATGATGGCTCCTAGATTCCCGTGCGTAGTGGACGGAATGGCCGTCGACGGTTGCTCTCCACGCTCGCCACATGTACGGCAGGATTCCCCGCTGAGCGCACGATTGTGGATTAACGGTTGTGATTGATTTTGATTTGTGGTAAATAGTAAGGGCGGTGCCGGCAGAGTTTTTTTACTTGCCATTTGCTTCTTGCGCCACCCCTGTTCCTTCTTCCTCCTCGCGCTCATGCTTCATTGCTCTTGTGCCCAAGCTTTCTACGCTCCACCAACCCATCCTTGACGATGAAGAAAGGAGCTGGCTCTAAGCGAGCTGCCGCGACTGCTGCTACTGCGACTGACGCGGTTGCGGTGAAGGGAAAGAAGGTTGCGGCCAGCGCATCTGCTTCCGCCGTTGGCCTGAAGAAAGGCGACAGGGACTGGGTGAAGTCCTCCATTAAGGAGACCCACCTCGACAAGCTCCGCGAGGATGGCCTGCTGCCTCCCGCGGATCAGCTGTTCGTCCGCTCGCCATTGCCTAAGAAGGTACTCCCCGAACCTCGCGGCAATGAGCGCGTGTGCTTTGCTGAGTTTTTGACCAGGGGTTTGCATTCCCCATCCATGAATTCATGCGTGGGTTGATGTATGCCTATGGGGTGCAAATCCATGATTTCACCACTAATGGCATATTGCACATTGCATGCTTTATGGTGCTGTGCGAATGCTTTCTGGGGGTTTCCCCTAGCTGGGCGTTATGGAAGCCCATATTCCTCGTCCGGCCGAACAAAAGAGGCGGTCGCACCTATCCCTTGGGCGGCTACGGGATCCAGTGCGCAGCGACACGCGCTACTTCGCCCTAAAGCCAGTCGACTCGGCGCAAGGGTGGAGAAAAAAGTGGTTCTACGTCCGCGTCGACCAGGAAGGAATCATCAGCTGTCAACCGAAGAACAGGCGGAGGCAGCGCCTCCTTTGTCCAAGATTGGAAAGCTGCTGGGCAATGTCACAGGTGCGCACCTGATTGCCACCTTTGTGAAGATGCGAGTGTGGCCAATCCGCGCTCGAGCTCACCCCATGTGGCAGTATGAGGGTGTGCTCGACTCCAGTCAAATGAGCAAGGAGGAATTGTCAAAGAACGAGCTGGTGGCGCATGTGCGATCCATTACCAGCATCAAGTCAAGCGACCCCTGCAACGTCGACTGCCATGTCACTCCATATGGGACAGACATGCCTTTTCCAGAGGTTAGTACAACCGCATGTATTATTTGTCATCTGGCGTTACCACTCGTTGTTTTTGCATTCTTAACCTTTTACTGTTATTTGTGATATACAGGGTCATTCGACTGCGTCAACTCTTCCTCCCCTTCCAGAGAATGGCCCAACTTATGAAACAGAGGTGCAAGAGGTAGAAACAAAGGGAGGGGATGAATCGCCTCTACCTTCGGCTACCACATCTCCCATGGAAGAGGTCGAAGAAGAAGAGGTAGACGAGGTGCAGAATGAGGCATCCGGCCGCGCTTGATCATGTGAGCGAGGTTCCCATTCGCAAGCGTTGTCACGTGGCCCAAGGTTTGTCCTCTTCTGTGAGCTCACCCGCGAAGGAAGCAGATTTTAAGGATGATGGTGGCTCAGGTTCTCCACCTCCGACCAAGGCTGCTCCCTTGACCGTGTGCCCTTTGAGCTCAGCTCCTCCTCCCCAGTCGGGTGAGACGCTGCTGTTTGGAGGCCCAATTTTTTACGACCCCGACAGTGAGGAGGATGGAGAATACAGGTGTGCTCCTTTGCTACTTGTATTGAGGTTTTGCGGGTTGATACTTTTTCTTACGTTGTTTTACCTCTGTCATTCACAGTACTGAGACCGAGCGTCCTTCGACTCCTCCAGCCAATAAGACTTTGACTCCAGAGCACCCGAATGTTTCTCCAGTTGCTCCTGCGGCTATGCAACCCGTAGCCACGGCTACTGCCATTGAAGTGGCCAAGGTTGCGAGTGCCGCGACTCTAGAGGTTGGGACATCTGCCGCAAAGCCTGCACCTTGGATTGACCATGTAAGTGTCTTTGGTCGAGTCCACATATCCGGGACTGGTTGTGTAGAACTTATGCTGGTTTTATGTGCTTGCAGCCCTACTACCTCAACCTGGTGGAATCAGGCAAAGATTTCGTCCAGGTGGAACAGGAGAGGGACAGTCTGCGTGCTGACCTTGAGCAACTTAGCCGTAAGTTTGTTTGATTCTGTACGTGAAGTTCTTTCGCGCTGCTTCACGTTGTCGTTTGTGAATTACGTCTTGCCATCTACTTCAGGTGATAAGAAATCGGCTGAGTGCCGGGTGAAGGAGCTAGAAGAGGCACTTGCTGCCCAGCACGCCAAGTCGAAGAAGGCTGTGGATGCCGCCAAGGACTCAGCCGCCTTGCGCGAGAGAGGATATGCTGAGCAACTGACTGGCCTCGCTCGGGATATGGGAGGTTAATAAATTTTCCCTTTGACACTTTTTGTGTAGCTGCTGAGTGCTATGTAATAATTTTTTGCTCTTTGAGATCTTTGTTGAAGGAGTCGTTGGCGCGCCAGCACCTGCGGACGTGGTCAGTGATGAATTTTCACTTGACCATGTTGTAGGGGACCTTGGCACCATGTTCGTCCATGCGAAGGACGCTCTTGCCAAGTCCACCAGCACCCTCGCCGCCGTGTACAAGAATGTGCTCCCACTAGGCGAGGTACCGGCGACTGTGGATGGCTTCGCCGACGTTCTGGGCCTAGGGACTTCGACTATGGCGAGCTTTGCTCGCGCCCTCACGGTACGCGGCTCGGAGTCTACCCTCAAGCTCATATTAGGTCATGGGATAGAGGGTAACTTCGAGGCGGCTATGTCTGAGTTCCCTCGGAAGCCGAACGGAAAGATGGTGTCTCTGAAGCATGTTAGTGAGCCAGCCGCGTGACTGGCTAACATATTTATAGCCACTATGGAGCACCGGGCAGCAGAGATCGCCACTCGCGAGAGCAGGGCTAGGTCGGAGTCTATGTCGTAGATATAGGGTAGCCGAACCTCTATTTATGCCCTGTAATTATACCTTAATTATGATCACGTGAGTATGCATGTACTCTTGCTACACTTTGTATGGATGTCATCTTTAATGCCTTTTGTGTTTTCACCTGAAAGGCTATGTGTTGTAACTCGCCTGAATTATATGCTTTGTTTCTCATTTCTGACATGAGATTTGTGTGATGCTTTGAACAGCCACGAGAACCCGCTACTTCAGTTGGTTCGTCGCGACCCTGTGCTTTCATCCGATCTCGAGCTCAAGTGGCCAATGATACCAAAGTAATGGGTCACATGAGAACTCGAATCGGTAAACTGGAGCAAGAATTAAAGAGTGTCCAGAGCGGGCTGGATATGCTGAAAATGAGACCAGCTCCAGCCACCCAACGAGAGGATTATGTGCTTGGTGAGATGGACCTTGTGAACAGGCAACTTGAGTGTGCGTACAGTCCTTGCCCTGATTACAGGTCTTTTGCTTACTCCCTTTGCTGATCTGACTTATATTTTGTAGGTTTTGTTTTTGACCTCAAAGCAGAGCAAGCTCGCGTTGAGGAGCGTTTGGACAATGCGACTGACACCCCATCAACTGGTCGTCAGCATTTTTGGCTTGATAGGTTTCGAGCGCGCACGCTTGCCACTTTGAAGGATCGTGCATGGCGAAGCGCTCAGCTACTCGAGTTATGCAGGTCGGCCTTCATTCGCATCAATCAGACCCTCTTTCCAACAGGACCCCAACCACAAGGGATCCATGCTCTGCTAGACCTATTTTGTCACGCGGGTCCTATCCGGGAGTTGCTCACCCAGAAGCTTGTGGTTGGAGCTAACGCGGTGATGGTGTACGTGCGGAGTCAACGTCCCAACTTGGTGTTGCCGCCACCCGCCGTTGGAGGTTGGCATTCTGTGGCGCGCCCATAATTGGTGCGCCACAGAATTATTTTTTGTGGCGCACCAAGCCCGGTGCGCCACAGAAAGTCACATTTCTGTGGCGCACTAAACCACATGCGCCACAGAAATTAGACATCCTGTGGCGCACGAAGCCTGGTGCGCCACAGAAAGACACATTTCTGTGGCGCACATGGCAGGTGCGCCACAGAAAGTTATCTGGGGGGCGGGTTAAAATTTGGAAAAAAACATTCTGTGGCGCACCTGCCTGCAACAAACAGGAAAGAAAAAAAAGTTATTTCAAACGGACCATTTTTCGCAGTAAAATAAAAAAAGGATTTTTTTTAAAAAATTCAAAAATTCAAAAAGTCTAAAAAAAAAGACACGGAAATGTATAACAAAGAAGATTGTTGAACTTTTTGAAGTGTTTTGATTTTTTGAATTTTTTGGATTTTTTTAAGTTTTTTGATTTTTTTGGATCTTTTGAAACTTTTGAATCTCCTTTTGAAACTTTAGAATATTTTGAAAAATCTGAAATTTAAAAACACACATTTATAACACATACCACACATATACACATACAAGACTTAAGAGGGTTCATATGATATATATATATATATATATATCAATATAAACTTGAGTAGCACAAGAGTAGGTGAACTGGGTGGAACTTAGAAGTTAAGCGTGCTAGGGTTAGAGCAATTTGAGGATGGGCGACCTAGCGGGAAGATATAATTTCAAAAAGTTCAAAAAATCTGAAAAAAATCCAATAATTATGATTTTTCATATTATTTCATATTTTGATTTTTCTATTTTTTCTAAACTTTTTTTTTTTGCATTTTTTGAATTTTTTGAGAATTCTGTGGCGCACCACGCCAGGTGCGCCACAGAAATGTGAGAATTCTGTGGCGCACCAAGCCAGGTGCGCCACAGAAAAAAAATAGTGGCGAGAATTCTGTGGCGCACCCAGCAAATCTGGGGGTGCGCCACAGAATCAAAAAAGGGTGCGCCACTGATAGCCTTTTCTGTACTAGTGCAATGACGCATATCTCGACTGCAATTTCTGACAAGCTGTGACATGTGTGGCATGACTGATGGGACACGACATGCGCGTGGGCCCGTTATGCAGTGCTGACCGAGGACGGTGCCGTTTGGACTGGATTTGACCGCTCTGGCGCAATTTTCACGGAGACGTGATGATGGCTCCTAGATTCCCGTGCGTAGTGGACGGAATGGCCGTCGACGGTTGCTCTCCACGCTCGCCACATGTACGGCAGGATTCCCCGCTGAGCGCACGATTGTGGATTAACGGTTGTGATTGATTTTGATTTGTGGTAAATAGTAAGGGCGGTGCCGGCAGAGTTTTTTTACTTGCCATTTGCTTCTTGCGCCGCCCCTGTTCCTTCTTCCTCCTCGCGCTCATGCTTCATTGCTCTTGTGCCCAAGCTTTCTACGCTCCACCAACCCATCCTTGACGATGAAGAAAGGAGCTGGCTCTAAGCGAGCTGCCGCGACTGCTGCTACTGCGACTGACGCGGTTGCGGTGAAGGGAAAGAAGGTTGCGGCCAGCGCATCTGCTTCCGCCGTTGGCCTGAAGAAAGGCGACAGGGACTGGGTGAAGTCCTCCATTAAGGAGACCCACCTCGACAAGCTCCGCGAGGATGGCCTGCTGCCTCCCGCGGATCAGCTGTTCGTCCGCTCGCCATTGCCTAAGAAGGTACTCCCCGAACCTCGCGGTAATGAGCGCGTGTGCTTTGCTGAGTTTTTGACCAGGGGTTTGCATTCCCCATCCATGAATTCATGCGTGGGTTGATGTATGCCTATGGGGTGCAAATCCATGATTTCACCACTAATGGCATATTGCACATTGCATGCTTTATGGTGCTGTGCGAATGCTTTCTGGGGGTTTCCCCTAGCTGGGCGTTATGGAAGCCCATATTCCTCGTCCGGCCGAACAAAAGAGGCGGTCGCACCTATCCCTTGGGCGGCTACGGGATCCAGTGCGCAGCGACACGCGCTACTTCGCCCTAAAGCCAGTCGACTCGGCGCAAGGGTGGAGAAAAAAGTGGTTCTACGTCCGCGTCGACCAGGAAGGAATCATCAGCTGTCAACCGAAGAACAGGCGGAGGCAGCGCCTCCTTTGTCGAAGATTGGAAAGCTGCTGGGCAATGTCACAGGTGCGCACCTGATTGCCACCTTTGTGATGATGCGAGTGTGGCCAATCCGCGCTCGAGCTCACCCCATGTGGCAGTATGAGGGTGTGCTCGACTCCAGTCAAATGAGCAAGGAGGAATTGTCAAAGAACGAGCTGGTGGCGCATGTGCGATCCATTACCAGCATCAAGTCAAGCGACCCCTGCAACGTCGACTGCCATGTCACTCCATATGGGACAGACATGCCTTTTCCAGAGGTTAGTACAACCGCATGTATTATTTGTCATCTGGCGTTACCACTCGTTGTTTTTGCATTCTTAACCTTTTACTGTTATTTGTGATATACAGGGTCATTCGACTGCGTCAACTCTTCCTCCCCTTCCAGAGAATGGCCCAACTTATGAAACAGAGGTGCAAGAGGTAGAAACAAAGGGAGGGGATGAATCGCCTCTACCTTCGGCTACCACATCTCCCATGGAAGAGGTCGAAGAAGAAGAGGTAGACGAGGTGCAGAATGAGGCATCCGGCCGCGCTTGATCATGTGAGCGAGGTTCCCATTCGCAAGCGTTGTCACGTGGCCCAAGGTTTGTCCTCTTCTGTGAGCTCACCCGCGAAGGAAGCAGATTTTAAGGATGATGGTGGCTCAGGTTCTCCACCTCCGACCAAGGCTGCTCCCTTGACCGTGTGCCCTTTGAGCTCAGCTCCTCCTCCCCAGTCGGGTGAGACGCTGCTGTTTGGAGGCCCAATTTTTTACGACCCCGACAGTGAGGAGGATGGAGAATACAGGTGTGCTCCTTTGCTACTTGTATTGAGGTTTTGCGGGTTGATACTTTTTCTTACGTTGTTTTACCTCTGTCATTCGCAGTACTGAGACCGAGCGTCCTTCGACTCCTCCAGCCAATAAGACTTTGACTCCAGAGCACCCGAATGTTTCTCCAGTTGCTCCTGCGGCTATGCAACCCGTAGCCACGGCTACTGCCATTGAAGTGGCCAAGGTTGCGAGTGCCGCGACTCTAGAGGTTGGGACATCTGCCGCAAAGCCTGCACCTTGGATTGACCATGTAAGTGTCTTTGGTCGAGTCCACATATCCGGGACTGGTTGTGTAGAACTTATGCTGGTTTTATGTGCTTGCAGCCCTACTACCTCAACCTGGTGGAATCAGGCAAAGATTTCGTCCAGGTGGAACAGGAGAGGGACAGTCTGCGTGCTGACCTTGAGCAACTTAGCCGTAAGTTTGTTTGATTCTGTACGTGAAGTTCTTTCGCGCTGCTTCACGTTGTCGTTTGTGAATTACGTCTTGCCATCTACTTCAGGTGATAAGAAATCGGCTGAGTGCCGGGTGAAGGAGCTAGAAGAGGCACTTGCTGCCCAGCACGCCAAGTCGAAGAAGGCTGTGGATGCCGCCAAGGACTCAGCCGCCTTGCGCGAGAGAGGATATGCTGAGCGACTGACTGGCCTCGCTCGGGATATGGGAGGTTAATAAATTTTCCCTTTGACACTTTTTGTGTAGCTGCTAAGTGCTATGTAATAATTTTTTGCTCTTTGAGATCTTTGTTGAAGGAGTCGTTGGCGCGCCAGCACCTGCGGACGTGGTCAGTGATGAATTTTCACTTGACCATGTTGTAGGGGACCTTGGCACCATGTTCGTCCATGCGAAGGACGCTCTTGCCAAGTCCACCAGCACCCTCGCCGCCGTGTACAAGAATGTGCTCCCACTAGGCGAGGTACCGGCGACTGTGGATGGCTTCGCCGACGTTCTGGGCCTAGGGACTTCGACTATGGCGAGCTTTGCTCGCGCCCTCACGGTACGCGGCTCGGAGTCTACCCTCAAGCTCATATTAGGTCATGGGATAGAGGGTAACTTCGAGGCGGCTATGTCTGAGTTCCCTCGGAAGCCGAACGGGAAGATGGTGTCTCTGAAGCATGTTAGTGAGCCAGCCGCGTGACTGGCTAACATATTTATAGCCACTATGGAGCACCGGGCAGTAGAGATCGCCACTCGCGAGAGCAGGGCTAGGTCGGAGTCTATGTCGTAGATATAGGGTAGCCGAACCTCTATTTATGCCCTGTAATTATACCTTAATTATGATCACGTGAGTATGCATGTACTCTTGCTACACTTTGTATGGATGTCATCTTTAATGCCTTTTGTGTTTTCACCTGAAAGGCTATGTGTTGTAACTCGCCTGAATTATATGCTTTGTTTCTCATTTCTGACATGAGATTTGTGTGATGCTTTGAACAGCCACGAGAACCCGCTACTTCAGTTGGTTCGTCGCGACCCTGTGCTTTCATCCGATCTCGAGCTCAAGTGGCCAATGATACCAAAGTAATGGGTCACATGAGAACTCGAATCGGTAAACTGGAGCAAGAATTAAAGAGTGTCCAGAGCGGGCTGGATATGCTGAAAATGAGACCAGCTCCGGCCACCCAATGAGAGGATTATGTGCTTGGTGAGATGGACCTTGTGAACAGGCAACTTGAGTGTGCGTACAGTCCTTGCCCTGATTACAGGTCTTTTGCTTACTCCCTTTGCTGATCTGACTTATATTTTGTAGGTTTTGTTTTTGACCTCAAAGCAGAGCAAGCTCGCGTTGAGGAGCGTTTGGACAATGCGACTGACACCCCATCAACTGGTCGTCAGCATTTTTGGCTTGATAGGTTTCGAGCGCGCACGCTTGCCACTTTGAAGGATCGTGCATGGCGAAGCGCTCAGCTACTCGAGTTATGCAGGTCGGCCTTCATTCGCATCAATCAGACCCTCTTTCCAACAGGACCCCAACCACAAGGGATCCATGCTCTGCTAGACCTATTTTGTCACGCGGGTCCTATCCGGGAGTTGCTCACCCAGAAGCTTGTGGTTGGAGCTAACGCGGTGATGGTGTACGTGCGGAGTCAACGTCCCAACTTGGTGTTGCCGCCACCCGCCGTTGGAGCGACTCTGTCTCAAGAAGACCTTGATGGCACCGTTCTGTCTGCGAGGGTGCAGATCGAGCGGACCCACGACCAACTCTTTGGTCCTGTGCTACCCATCAAGGACGAGCCTGAAGACTAGAGGTTTTTTGTGTATGAACTTGTAGAGGGGGCAGCCCCCGAGTGTAAATTTGCCACTTGTATATAATATGAATTGTTTACTTTGTATTTCCGCAGCCCCCGAGTCTATCGAGTGGGGTTTATGAAAATGTTTCGAGTGTGAACTAATAATTGCGCAGCCCCCGAGTGTTCGGGTGCGGCTGTGGAGTTTTTGTGTTTGTTGAAGGTTATCCAGCTTTGCTTTGAGACTCAGCCCCCGAGCGTTCGAGTACGGCTAAGGTGCTTGTTAGTGAGTTATGCGAACAGAAAAAGATAGGAGGAACATTGATTGTATTCCACTTTTGAATGTTAGGCTGCAGCCGCCTCATTAAAAACCTTTAAGCCCCCATAGGTATCCTGGTAAGGAAAAGAGCACGTCTGAAACCTGCAGCCATCCGACATATCGCCTATACATTGTATGACTGAGCAGCCTAAGCATAGAAACGGCGCAGGTGCACAACGTTCCAAGGATTATTCGAAAATTCGCCTGTCTTCGCGTTCTTCAGTCTGTACGCGCCACCGTCGATGACCTCGGTGACGATGAAGGGTCCCTCCCATGGGGAGGCGAGCTTGTGCACCTTCTTCTGCTTCAACCGAAGCACCAGGTCGCCAACCATGAAGGACCTGGTGCGCAGTCGACGGCTATGGTAGTTGCGAGATCCTGCTGATAGACAGCTGTGAGCCAGGCCGTGTTGCGTGCTTCTTCGAGCAAGTCGACTGCATCTTCGAGTGCTTCTTCGCGTCGTCTTCGTTGTATGCTGCCACCCTTGGTGCATCGAACTTTACATCGGATGGCAGGATTGCCTCTGCGCCGTAGACCATAAAAATGTGTGAATTGTGTTGAGGCGTTAGGAGTTGTGCGCAAGCTCCACAGTACCGACGGAAGTTCTTCAACCCAAGCACCCGCGGCTCTTTTGAGTGGCACCAGGAGGCGTTTCTTGATTCCGCTGCACACGAGTCCATTGGCTTTTTCGACTTGGCCATTGGACTGCGGGTGCGCCACGGATGCATAATTGAGCGTAATGCTTTGCTCTTTGCAGAAGGAACGAAATTCTTCAGCCGTGAAGTTTGTGCCGTTATCAGTTATGATGCTGCTTGGGACGCCGAAGCGGTAGATGATGGTCTTTATGAAGTTAACTGCCGTAGTAGCAGTCGAATTTGTGATGGGGACTGCTTCGATCCACTTTGTGAACTTGTCGACTGCCACCAGGAGATGAGTGTGCCCTCCGTGCGAAGATTTTTTGAGTGGCCCAACCATATCGAGCCCCCACTGGGCGAAAGGCCAGGCCAATGGTATTGTCTTCAATGCTGATGCAGGTGCGTGCGGCTTTGTGGCGAATTTTTGACAGCCGATGCACCTTTTGACTATGTCCTCCGCGTCCTTGAGTGCTGTGGGCCAGTAAAAACCTGCTCGAAAGGCTTTGGCTACGAGTGATCGGCTGCTGGCGTGATGTCCGCAGGTACCTGCATGAATATCTCGAAGGATGGCTTTGCCATCTTCGAATGCGATGCATCGTTGGAACATACCTGATATGCTTCGTTTGTACAACTCGCCATTGATGATGGTGTATGCTTTAGCCCGTCGAGTGACACGTCGTGAGTCAGTTATGTCGTCAGGTAGCTCGTTGCGGAGTATGTACGCCAGGAAAGGTTGAGTCCAAGTTGGCTCAATGAGGAGTACCTCGACTGGCGGGTCCTCTGTGCTGGGTGTTTTGCTCTTGGCTGGTGCGGTCGATGTAGGAGGTGCCGTTTTTCCTTGATTGATCTGTGCTCAATGCGCTCGAGGAAGACACCAGGTGGAACTTGCGCCTTGGTCGAGCCTAGGTTGGCTAGCATGTCTGCTTCCTCGTTGCTTTCTCTCCCTATGTGCCGCAACTCGCAGCCTTCGAAGCTGCCCTCCATTATGTTGTACAGGTCGCGGTAGGCGATCATGTTGTCTGCAATGGCGTCACAGGCCTTCATTGTCTGCTGCACCACCAGATTCGAGTCACCGTAGATCATTAATCGAGTGCACCCGAGAGCTTTGGCCATCCGCATGCCATGGATCAAGGCTTCGTACTCGGCCTCGTTGTTTGATGGTAACTCGAATCCCATTTGCAGGACGTAGCGAAGCTTGTCTCCTTTTGGCGATATGAGGATGACACCTGCGCCTGCACCTTCGTTTTTCTTGGACCCATCGAAGTACATGGTCCATGAGTTGGACACATCTGGCGCTCCAGGCAACTGAGCTTCGATCCACTCGGTTGTGAAGTCAGGTAAGACTTGTGCTTTGATGGCCTCGTACCTGATGTCCCTTGGTCCCAGCTCGATGAGCCATTTTGCGACTCTCCCAGTTGCGTTGGGGTTTGTGAGAATATCCCCGATCGCTGAGTTACTGATTACAGTGATCGGGTGTTCTGCGAAGTAGTGCGTCAGCTTCCTTGATGACATGAACACGGCGTAGGCCAGCTTTTGATAGTGCGGGTACCGCTGTTTTGATATGGAGAGGACCTCACTCAAGTAGTAGACTGGGCGTTGTATGCTTTGGGCGTGTCCCTCTTCCATGCGTTCGACCACCAGTACGGTACTCACCACCCTGTTGGTAGCCGAGACGTATAGGTATAGCGGTTCCCGTTCCTTAGGTGCGACGAGGACTGGAGGGCTTGTGAGGACTCGCTTGAGTTCCGTGAAAGCTGCTTCGGCTTCCGGCGTCCACTCGAACTTGTCTGCTTTCTTCATCAGTTGATAGAACGGGAGTGCTTTTTCGCCTAGTTTGCTGATGAAGCGGCTGAGCGCCGCCACTCGACCTGCTAATTTTTGTACGTCATGAAGCTTTGAAGGCCTTTGCATTGTCAAGATGGCCTGTATTTTCTCCGGGTCCGCCTCGATTCCACGAGCTGAGACTAGATAACCCAAGAGCTGCCCGGCTGGTACGCCGAACGTGCACTTCTTAGGATTGAGCTTGATGTGGAAGTGTTTGAGGTTGGCGAACGTCTCTCGCAGGTCGTCGAGTAGTGTGTTTTCTTCCCTTGTTGTGATGACAATGTCATCCACATATACTTGGACGTTTCGTCCGATCTGCTTTTTGAGGCAATCTTGCATCATGCGCTGGTATGTCGCACCCGCGTTTTTGAGCCCAAAGGGCATGGTTGTGTAGCAGTAGACCCCGAGTGGGGTTATGAACGCCGTTTTCTCTTCATCTTCTTCCTTCATCCTTATCTGGTGGTAACCTGAGTAAGCGTCCAGGAAGGACAGGCGTGCGCATCCAGCGGTGGAGTCGACGATCTGGTCGATTCGAGGTAGCGGGAAGTGATCCTTTGGACAACATTTGTTGAGGGCTGTGAAGTCCACGCACATCCGAAGGATATCTGTATGCTTCTTTTCTACAAGTACGGGGTTAGCCACCCATTGTGATTTCTTGATTTCTCGGATGAACCCTGCCGCGAGTAGTCTATCAACTTCAGACTCGACGGCGGCTCTTTTTGGGCCGGAGACGCGGCGCATTGTTTGTTTTACTGGCTTGGCATCTGGAAACAGTTGGAGAGAGTGCTCGGCGAATTCCCTGGGGATACCTGGCATGTCGGCTGGACACCACGCAAATATCTCCCAGTTCTCACGGAGGAATTCGACGAGCGCGCTTTCCTATGCGATAGGCAGACTCGATGATACATTGACTGTCTTGGACGGATCGGTCGGGTGCACCTGATGTGACCTTGTGTCATTTGTTGCGTTGAACGCTCTGTCGACTGCCAATTTTTTGTGTTCCTGCATGAGTGTGCGGTCGTTGGAAATCGACAGATCGGCGAGTGCTTCTTCCATACCGAACGTCTCAGAGATTTTGCTGAACTCGCGGTCGCAAGAATCGGACCTTTGAAAGTTTCCAGTGACAGTGATGACTCCTTTTGGCCCTGGCATCTTTAGCTTGAGGTAGGCATAATGTGGGACTGCCATGAATCGAGCGAACGTTGGGCGTCCAAGTATGGCGTGGTATTGTGACTTCCAGTCGACGACCTCGAACTCAATCGATTCCGTCCTGAAGTGACTTGGGTCCCCAAACGTGACGTCGAGTTGTATTGTGCCTTCTGGACTGACTGCTTTGCCTGGGACGATACCGTGGAAGGTATTTGTGGACTTCGGTAGATTTTCGACTGACCTGTTCATTTGCGGAGTGTGTCTGCAAAGATGATGTTGATGCCGCTGCCTCCATCCATGAAGACTTTGGTCATGGCGTAACCTCCAATTTGTGCGTCGAGTACCAGAGCTGCGTGCCCTGGTCGAACTACAGCTGGGGGGTGGTCCTCCCGGCTGAAGTTTATGGCAGTTTCGGATCCCTTCAAAAATTCAGGAACAGCAGGAGGTGCCATGGCAGCCATGTTCACCTGTCGAGTGCGTAGTTTTTGCTGCCTATTGGAGGGGCGACCCTTCTGTATCATGTACATCTGCCCTGAGGCTGAGGGTACCGATCCTCCTCTACCCGAGGTACGGGGTGTATGGCGCCCGCAACATGTCCGCCTGCGGCAGGCTGTGGTGGTGGTGGAGGTGCCATCAGGGCAGGTACAGTGTTTGGCTGAGGTGCAGTTGCGGCGGGTGCCTTTCTGAGATTCATGTATTCAGATGCCAATTTGTCGAATTCTCTACAGTTCTTCAACGAGTGATTGGAGCGCAATTTTCCGTCCTCCCCTTTGTACAGGTGGAATCTGCAATAGTCATCCATCTTGTCATCGAATGAGCGCTCGTTTTGTGCATCAGAACGCGGCTTTCGCCACTCTTGCTTCTTGTAGCTGTTACTTCGTTGCTCGCGGTCTCGACTATCCCGGCGATCATCTGGCCTCCGGTCGCTTCTGTCTTGGTCGTCACGGGGTTGTGTGAACCCAGCCGCCATGAACTCGGATCTGTCGTCGTCGTAATGACGTTTGGAACGCTTGCGCCTCCGATCGTCTCTGTATGTGTCCCTGCGGCTTCGGCTGCCGCTGTCATGGTTGTCGCGTGGTGAGGAGGCGCGGGTTGCTCGCACCGAGTCTTCTCCGTCTGCCCACTCAGTCGCGATTTTTATGAGGTTAGCCATGGAGGTTGGCTTTTCTCGACCAAGAGCTTCTTTGAAATCTCGCCTGGCGAGACCCATGATGAAGGCGTCCATGGCCCTATCTTCCGATATTGCGCCGACTGAGTTGCGTATGGTGGTCCATCGCCGTATGTATGATCTCAATGTTTCGTCTGATCGCTGAGTGCAGGCTCTCAGTTCTTCGAATGTTTTCGGTCGCTCGCACAGAGGTTCGAAGTTTTTGATGAAGTCTCTGCGGAAGTGATCCCACGAGTCGTATGTCGATGGAGGTAGCGCCTTGAGCCAGTCGCGGGCTGTACCTTCGAGCATGAGTCGTATGTATTGCATCGCCGTAGTGTTCGTGCCTCGTTGGCATGAGACGGCGAGTCTGTAGTCTTCTAGCCATCCTGAAGGTTCCTGTCGACCTGTGTACTTGGGTTCAGATGTTAGCTTGAACCCTTTGGGCATCCTTGTCTCGCGGATGCGGCGAGTGAAACACAAGGCTCCGCATGGCTCGGGCTCCCGGTCGGAATATGAGTCGCTACTTGAAGACCTTCGAGATCTGCTTCTGCTGGACCTGTGTCGGCGTGTGCCTTTCCTTGTTTCCACCGAGTGGCGACTGCGACCGCTACGATCGTGTGCTGCCTGTCGCGAGCTGACTATGTTGCGATCTCGACTCCCTCCTGGAGTTTTTGCATCCGGATGTATGGCCTTCACCGCTAGGGCCAGTGATTTGAGCTGTTGGCGATGCAGGGTTGCGTTGGGATCGTCTGCCGGAGGCTGTGTTGCTTTGAGGTAAGCACCCACAGAGAAAAGAGCACCCAGCTGTTTTGGGTACTGGGATTCCTTCGTCGTCGTGTGTCATGAATGACAAGCCTAGGTTGCGAGTAATTGCCGCTCTCTCATCTTCTGGGAGGCGCGCCAGCCTCGATCCGCCTCTTGGGCTCGCCCGCCCTGTGGAGCTAAGTGATAGTTGTCTTCTTCGTACGCTCGAGATGCTGGCTTGCCTTTTGCGCTCATCGAGTGCTGCTTGATGTTTTGCAGGCGAAGTGATTCCTGCCAGTTGAAGTACTGGAAGGTCAACATCTCTTCTGGAGTTGCGTCTGCTGGCATCATTGTGCACTCATTAATTACTTTGTCTGCTTTTGCTGCCATCTCAGCAGTAATTGTCAGAGTTGTGACCCCATCCGGCATAGTTACCGTGCATGGGAATTCTGTAGGCCTGTGGGAGGCTGCGGCTTCAGATGATTCTCCGTTGATGGCAACGTAAACCTGGTGGGGGATGACCCGCGGGTACGTGTATGTGCTGCCAATTCCTGTCATGGACTCGACGTCTTCATCAAGGCTCATATCGGAGTCCATATGCCCGTCGAGTGGTCCGTCTGGACGGATCTCGTTTCGATGCATTCATCGTCTATGCTCATCTCGGCGTCAGCGAAACTGTTGTGGGCCTGGGAGTCGAGTTTGTTGTTGGTGCAGATCTCAGAGTCGACGTTGCTGTCGTTATGAAGTTCGAAGTCGTCGAGGGAGATCCCGCAGTCGAAGGTGTCATCGAGTGGAAAATCGAGCTCGAGATCGTTTTTGCGGTATGCTGATTCAGCTTCCTCACCTTGGAGTTCTTTTGCCAAGTACTCGTTGATCTCGCGAGTCGACATGATTGTTGCAGATGAGCAGGCTTCGAGAATCGATGATGGGACAGACGCAGTCGATGGAGCCTCGGGTACAACAGTCGCGAGTTGTTGTGAATCTGTCAAGTCCTGCATACCAAACTTGTTTACGAAAAAATTGAATGCTCCAACAGTTAAATCCAAACCTGACTCAAGACCAGCAAACGTCTCTCGGGCTTTGGTGGGTGTGGATCAAATGCCTTTTGTTGGTGAAGTTGGCGGGCTGCCAATTTTCGAGCGAGTCGGCGAGTTGCCGTATGTCGACTGAGTCGGCGAGTTGCCATTCGTAGATGCGATCGGCGAGTCACCGTTTTCCGATGGAACTGGCGAAACCGCAAGTCCAGCACTATTCTTTCCCACAGACGACGCCAATTGACGAGGGGTTAACTCATCAAATCCCATGGTTAAGGACCTAGGGTTGAGATTACGGGGGAGAGAACGTGGTAGAGCTGGTAGTTTCGTCGGCTGACAAGCAAAAGCAAGGATTTACCCAGGTTCAGGCCTCCGGAGAGTAACACCCTACTTTCTGCTTGTCTGGTATTGATTTGAGGGTATATGCGAGCTACAATGGAGTCCCACGAGATGTCGATCTTGCTAGGGTTTTGGTGATTCGAGTATTGCGTGTCCTGGATCGGCGGCCCTCCCAGCCTTTATATAATAGGCTAGGTCTCGGGAGTTCGCAACCGACTCAGATTACATGTAAGGAAAGTCTAAACCGACTATGTCTATGCCTAATCTCGGAGGATACTCCATCTTCTTGGGCCTTCTATTATGGGCTTCATATAGGCTCTTGATAGTTAGGCCTTAGTCGATACGTGCACCAGGTACCCTCATGGTAGGGTACCCGAGAGGTATATCCCCGTCACTTACTCTGGTCAAACTTCCCATTCGGTCACCCATCCTGAACTTGCTCTAGCCCGAGCATGCTTAACTTTTGAGTTCCTTCCAAATTAGCTTCCAAATGAGAAGTTAGAACTTACTGATAATAGTATCCTATCAATCATATTAACCCCTGAGTCATGATGGAACACTTTTTATTGTTTAAATTCTCAAACTTTGTTTGAATAAATACAATGATTATGTAATAGTATATTTGAATAAATAACAATAAAATGAATTTTACTATATTTTTTCCTTTTTACATTTAATATGGAAGAATTCATATCTTTAAATCCGTAAATCAAAATTTAACAAATAAAATGTCTTAGTCGATTAGAAAATGAGAGAAATTCAAATATGCTATCCATATAATCTTTTGCATCACAGAAACATCGATAGTTAGAAAATTTAACCTCTTTCGATGAATAGTCATGTTGGCCATTTTGATCTTTTTTTAATGAAATAAAGTGAAAAACCCTAAAAAAAAGGTATCCTTTAGCTTGGTTGTGTTATGTTAGGACATAGGAACATCCAAAACCAAGATCCACCCAACTCTTGCAAAGATTCCCTCCGTTTCGCCCGAAGTGGGAATTTTCAGCTATAAGTCCACCAACTTACTAGAGACAAAAGTGAAGCCCGTGAAGCCGGTCACACACCGGAGTAGGATCTTGGACATGTACAACACCCAACACGCTTATATACATATGGTATGGATCCAGATAGGTTTTGGTGGGGTTTCCGATGATCCGGAGCCCCGCATCGGTGAAAGCCTAGACCCGTTGGAAAAAAGTCAAACTTTCCCATATACCCCTTGAACGGAGTCGAAAGGGGTAGGCCAGTGGACTTTTTTTTTGCTTGGTTGTGTTAGGTTAGGACATAGGAACATCCAAAACCAAGATCCACCCAACTCTTGCAAAGATTCCCTCTGTTTCGCCCGAAGTGGGAATTTTCAGCTATAAGTCCACCAACTTACTAGAGAGAAAGTGAAGCTGGTGAAGCCGGTCACACACTGGAGTAGTATCTTGGACATGTACAACACCCAACACACTTATATACATATGGTATGGAACCAGATAGCTTTTGGTGGGGTTTCCGATGCTCCGTAGCCCCACTTCGGTGAAAGCCTAGACCCGTTGGAAAAAAATCAAACTTTCCCATATACCCCTTAAACAGAGTCGAAAGGGTGTAGGCCAGTGGACTTTTTTGCTTGGTTGTGTTAGGTTAGGACATAGGAACATCCAAAACCAAGATCCACCCAACTCTTGCAAAGATTCTCTCCGTTTCGCCCGAAGTGGGAATTTTCAGCTATAAGTCCACCAACTTTCTAGAGAGAAAATGAAGCCCGTGAAGCCGGTCACACACCGGAGTAGGATCTAGGGCATGTACAACACCCAACACACTTATATACATATGGTATGGAACTAGCTAGGTTTTGGTGGGGTTTCTGATGCTTCAGAGCCCTGCTTCGGTGAAAGCCTAGACCCGCTGGAAAAAAGTCAAAGTTCCCGTATACCCCTTTGAACGGAGTCGAAAGGGGGTAGGCCAGTGGACTATTTTTGCTTGGTTGTGTTAGGTTAGGACATAGGAACATCCAAAACCAAGATCCACCCAACTTTTGCAAAGATTCCCTCCGTTTCGCCCGAAGTGGGAATTTTCAGCTATAAGTCCACCAACTTACTAGAGTGAAAATGAACCCGGTGAAGCCGGTCACACACCAGAGTAGCATCTTGGACATGTACAACACCCAACATAATTATATACATATGGTATGGAACCAGCTAGGTTTTAGTGGGGTTTTCGATGCTCCGGAGCCCCGATTCGGTGAAAGACTAGACCCGTTGGCAAAAAGTCAAAGTTCCCCATATACCCCTTTAAACAGAGTCGAAATGAGGTAGGCCAGTGAACTTTTTTGCTTGGTTGTGTTAGGTTAGGACATAGGAACATCTGATAGCTCTTCAC
Source organism: Poa pratensis (assembly GCA_947311845.1). NCBI lineage: Eukaryota > Viridiplantae > Streptophyta > Magnoliopsida > Poales > Poaceae > Poa > Poa pratensis. Next base: position 44,525,557 of record CAMZMU010000035.1, read on the forward strand.
GTAGTTACCCCACAACGGCGCCAGAAAACGGTCTTTACGGCCCTTCGTGTGGTTCCCTGCGTGAAAAGTAAATGGGTTAGGTTGAGACTCCAAGTGCAGAGTGTATGTAGTAGTGGAAGACAGTTTTCCCCACGAGGGGTGACTCGAGGGTTTAATATCGAACTCTCGGGGAACCAGTATTTCAGGTGTTATCTCCTTATCCTTCTCTTGAGAACCTGCAACAAAATAAATTGTTTTGTGCCCTCAACCTCACCAAGTGGTTGTCAAGCACAAGGTGTGAGAATGATAATAAAATAAATATGCAAACAGTAGTAAATATGCAATGATGGTAAAATAAATATGCAAGGATGATGGTAGTAATGATAAATGATATTTTTGGGTTTTTTTTATGATGAATGCAAGATGTAAAAGTGTTTTTGTATTTTCGGATTTAATAATGGCAGCAAACAAAAGTGGTGATAAAAGTGTTGGAAAGGTGTTTCTTATGATTAAAAATGGACCGGGGTTCATGGTTTCACAAATGCACTCTCTCTTGATAACGTGGTAGACAATGGAACACTAAAATTAACATGTAAGATGGCAAGACATGGTTTGACAAGTTATTAATAATATGGGCATCACGTCCTAACATAGAGATCTCAAGTATAAGTTGTTCTCTCTCTTATGCTCCACCAAGATGCGAACTAAATCATAACACCTTAGTAATTAAGATAAATCAGATCATAGCAATAAGTTCAATGACATGAAGTTAAAATAAGAACATGCTAGATCTAGTCATGGAGGTAGTGGCCAAGGTCACATCCACTCTCCGGTAGCATGGTATTTTTGTTTATCCCTAGTGAGGCAACAAAGTAAGGTAGAAAACCCAAGTGGATCGCAGAACTTTCTCTCACGTTCACTGCACTAGCCACCCCCGTTACTCCAACTAATGCACACGTTCCCCCTCACACGCTCTCATAAACATGCTTGATCATGACAAGTAAATAAGAACGGGTACATAATATGCATCTACTTTCATAACTGAAACAAAACCATTGCAATCTCAAACATGTATTAACTCATAATAAAGATCCACCACAAAGGAATTACATAGATGACCGTAATCATGTTCAGCAGCTCATACGGTACTAATTAGTGAAGCTCATAGAGAGGAGAGATACATAAGTTACTTCCACAAACCCATAGTCCAGGGGTGGACTACTCCCTCTTCATCATGGTGTCGGTGGAGATGTTGTTGGAGGGGAAGGAGACCACACCGGCAGCGCCCCGCCGGAGTTTTCCCCCTCCAATCTTCAGCTCCAGATCTCTGTTTCGTGGTTTCTGTGTTTCGCGGCGCTCCCTTTCGCGAAAGCCCTGGGGTCTATATATAGTCGTTTTTAGGTCAAGACGAAGCTTCGGGAAGAAAGATCGACGGCAGCGGAGGCCCGAGGGCCAATTTGGTGGGTCCCACGCGGTCAGGGAATCTGGCCGTGGGCCCACCCCTTTCGGCCTTCTGGTCTCCGTTTCTTCGATTCCTTTGCGCCTACGTTTCGTTCCAAAAAAGTGATCCCCGTAAAGTTTCAGGTCATTTGGACGTCGTTTGGTCCCTGAAACATCAAAATATAGAAAAAGGGGTTTTCTGACAGCGCAGGGTTAATTCCAGAAAAATGGGGAAGTTGTTAATTATCCCCAAAACTCAATATAAATCATGAATATAACCCTTATATGATGCAAATAACATGGAATAACATGTAATAAAATGTAAAGTTCATGTATGCATTTTACATGCATCAACATCCCCAAGCTTAACCCATGCTCGTCCCGAGTATGAAGGTGATAAAACTAACATGGACTTTGCATTTTAATACTATCAATGGATATCAAAGGTGATTAATTGCTACATAGAGTCAAATGATTCATTCTTCAAAGGAATAACAATATGCAAGATAAATTATGAAGTGATATCAAATACTCAATGTAAAGATGTTCAATGATAAATTCACAAAGTGTAATATAGAAGAAAGTACTATGGACCAAATGTATGCATAATGAAAAGTAAAAATATCCTATGGTGGTCATAGAGTACTTCTTATGAAAACTGAATATAAAAGGTGGACACTTTGGATAGATAAATAAGTAGAGGTAAAGCATGAATAAGTTTCATCTAACTTCCAAACACTTCTACTTAAGTTAATGCTTGCAATGTGGTAGTCATTGGTGTGGAGCTCTCATTACCCCTATCATAGCATCTTGAATGATTAATGTTTAAAGTGAAAGCAAATATGAGTGGTGTGCTTGACAATGTATTGGTTGAATGTCTCATGTCCCTTGAATACAAGTACCTACACCATGTGTTACTCACTTTGGTCCACAAAGTAAATTCAAATAAAGGTCATTGCAAGTAATAATAGTATCATCAAGAACTGCACTGGGGTACCTCTTGCCCCTTGACATGAACAAGCCCATGTCAAAACAACAAGACAAACAGACAATGAACAATCTCAGCACTCTTTTATTTACTATGGGTATAGCTTTTTATTATGAGGTGCATCACTGAATGAACATTATGGTTATGCTGTAAATTTCCACCATGAATGATGCATGGCTTAGATTAGCGGCCCAGGCATTTCTCTAACCATTTATACAAACTCTTTGAACTTACTAAGTATCCACATTCATTTCACCCATGATAGGCATCCATAAACAAAAGTACATGACATCAACTAAATATAAATAAGTGCAATGTTGAAAGCTTGCCATGTGACAGCACATATGGGCTAACTCCAACCAAAACATTGTCAAGCCCACAACTTCATAATTTTAATCACAATGGTTCATGCTTATTAAATGCAATAAAAGTAAATTGTGCATCAAGTTCGTGAGAGCTTTTAACCAATTTTTCCCATGACAATCAATAACATAAGCATTTAAATTCAGAAATGTAGATAACACAATATAATGATAAACATACTTGGAATAGCATAAAGCTAATAGGTAGATATGGTGGACTCACTGGAAAAACTTTGGTTGAAGGTGTTGGGAAACAAGCTTTTTACTTGTTGTAATTTTTGGGCTAGCAATAGGGAGAAAGTTGACCATCTAAATGCATGCATAAGTGTCCATAGAACTAATCAATCCATGTTAAACCAAGTAAAGTTAAAATTCAACATCTAAACATGGTAAAAGATAGCTCTTGACAACACACTTGCAAATTAACATTCATTCAAAGCACATGAATTATGCAACTATATGTATCTTTTAAAATCAACTCAAACATCCCTATCCCAATATATTTAATAGCATCCAACATAATTCAACCCAAACTTCCAGTAGCTCTCTCATATATAAATGATAGTGGTGGTCTTAAGAAAATAAAAATCAAACCGAAATAACAAAAGCAAAAGAAAACAGACGCTCCAAGTTTATACGATAAAGTGCTTTGATCGAAAAACAGAAGTTAGACGTGTGCAAACCGAGAGTGTGTTGGTCCAGTGGGGTTGTCTTGACATCCCCAAGCTTATGGTCTTCACCATCCTTGGATAGCTCTTGGTGCAGCTCCTCTAATCCCTGTGAAAAAACTTCAAAACACCGTTTTCTCATTTCTTTTCTGTGGGGTGATATTAGTAGTGATAAACAAATAGGTTCCTTGCTGCATAAAATCCTTAGGCAAAAATTCATATGAATGTCCAGAGAGTATATAATGTTGTATGCCTACTCATAAACTCAATTGAATCAAAAAGATTCAAGCAAAAAGCTCAAAGAATGCATCAAACAATATCAAGACAGAATCTGTCCAGAAAAACAGCAGCAGCAAAACGCATTTTTCTACCTACTTAAACTCGTCAAAAAATCTGCAAAAAATCACGTATAAGAGGATGAAAAGTTGAAGCTACGGTTCAAATTACAGCTCAATCGGAGTTACAGATAAAAAATGAAAAATCAAACCGTGCACAGACTTCGTGCAGGCAGAAAACTCTCCGAAAATGAATAGCAACTTTTCAAACCCAAAATAGGTAAAACTTGGTTCTTTATAAAAATCAAGAAACAAAACTAACAAACTACTCTCTTGTTACAGTAAGAGGACTCAAAGAAAATCTCAAACAAAAACAACCGGGTTGCCTCCCGTAAAGCGCTTTCTTTATAGCCATATAGCTAGGCTTACTTACTTGATAATCAAAGGGGACGTAGCTCATGAGGGAGCTTGAACCTTGGTGTGTCCCTCTTCCTTGGGAAGTGTTCCATGCTCTTCTTGTGTGGAAACTGAAACTTCACATTCCCTTCTTTGAATCAATAATGGCACATGTAGTACGAAGAAAAGGTCTTCCTAAAATAATAGAAGTAGGTGCAACCTCCCAAGCTTAGGTTGTTACACAAGCTGGGGATGACGTTGACTTGATGTGAGTGATCCTTGGATAAACCTTTTAGCTATGGTTCCCCGGCAACGGCGCCAGAAAACGTCTTGATGGCCCTTCACATAGTTACCCCACACGGCGCCAGAAAACGGTCTTGACGGCGCTTCGTGTGGTTCCCTGCGTGAAAAGTAAATGGGTGAGATTGAGACTCCAAGTGCAGAGTGTATGTAGTAGTGGAAGACAGTTTTCCCCACGAGGGGTGACTCGAGTGTTTAATATCGAACTCCCGGGGAACCAGTATTTCAGGTGTTATCTCCTTATCCTTCTCTTGAGAACCTGCAACAAAATAAATTGTTTTGTGCCCTCAACCTCACCAAGTGGTTGTCAAGCACAAGGTGTGAGAATGATAATAAAATAAATATGCAAACAGTAGTAAATATGCAATGATGGTAAAATAAATATGCAAGGATGATGGTAGTAATGATAAATGATATTTTTGAGTTTTTTATGATGAATGCAAGATGTAAAAGTGTTTTTGTATATTTTCGGATTTAATAATGGCAGCAAACAAAAGTGGTGATAAAAGTGTTGGAAAGGTGTTTCTTATGATTAAAAATGGACCGGGGTTCATGGTTTCACAAATGCTCTCTCTCTTGATAACGTGGTGGACAATGGAACATTAAAATTAACATGTAAGATGGCAAGACATGGTTTGACAAGTTATTAATAATATGGGCATCACGTCCTAACATATAGATCTCAAGTATAAGTTGTTCTCTCTCTTATGCTCCACCAAGATGCGAACTAAATCATAACACCTTAGTAATTAAGATAAATCAGAGCATAGCAATAAGTTCAATGACATGAAGTTAAAATAAAAACAAGCTAGATCTAGTCATGGAGGTAGTGGCCAAGGTCACATCCACTCTCCGGTAGCATGGTATTTTTGTTTATCCCTAGTGAGGCAACAAAGTAAGGTAGAAAACCTAAGTGGATCGCAGAACTTTCTCTCACGTTCACTGCACTAGCCACTCCCCGTTACTCCAACTAATGCACACGTTCCCCCTCACACGCTCTCATAAACATGCTTGATCATGACAAGTAAATAAGAACGAGATACATAATATGCATCTACTTTCATAACTGAAACAAAACCATTGCAATCTCAAACATGTATTAACTAATAATAAAGATCCACCACAAAAGAATTACATAGATGACCGTAATCATGTTCAGCAGCTCATACGGTACTAATTAGTGAAGCTCATAGAGAGGAGAGATACATAAGTTACTTCCACAAACCCATAGGCCAGGGGGTAGACTACTCCCTCTTCATCATGGTGTCGGTGGAGATGTTGTTGGAGGGGAAGGAGACCACACCGGCAGCGCCCCGCCGGAGTTTTCCCCCTCCAATCTTCAGCTCCAGATCTCTGTTTCGTGGTTTCTGTGTTTCTACGGCGCTCCCTTTCGCGAAAGCCCTGGGTGGTCTATATATAGTCGTTTTTAGGTCAAGACGAAGCTTCGGGAAGAAAGATCAACGGCAGCGGAGGCCCGAGGGTCAATTTGGGGGTCCCACTTGGTCAGGGAATCTGGTCGCGTGGGCCCACCCTTTCGGCCTTCTGGTCTCCGTTTCTTCGCTTCCTTTGCGCCTACGTTTCGTTCCTTCCAAAAAACTGATCCTCGTAAAGTTTCAGGTCATTTGGACATCGTTTGGTCGCCTGAAACGTAAAAATATAGAAAAAGGGGTTTTCTGACAACGCAGGGTTAATTCTAGAAAATGGGGAAGTTGTTAATTATTCCCAAAACTCAATATAAATCATGAATATAAAACCCTTATATGATGCAAATAACATGGAATAACATGTAATAAAATGTAAGTTCATGTATGCATTTTACATGCATCAACATCCAAACCAAGATCCACCCAACTCTTGTAAACATCCAAAACCAAGAACCAAGATCTGCCCGAAGTGGGAATTTTCAGCTATAAGTCCACCAACTTACTATAGAGAAAGTGAAGCCGGTAAATCCGGTCACACACCGGAGTAGGATCTTGCACATGTACAACACCCAACACACTTATTTACATATGGTATGGAACCAGCTAGGTTTTGGTGGGGTTTCCGATGCTCGGAGCCCGCTTCGGTGAAAGCCTAGACCCGCTGGAAAAAAGTCAAAGTTCCCGTATACCCTTTGAACGGAGTCGAAAGGGGGTAGGCCAGTGGACTTTTTTGCTTGGTTGTATTAGGTTAGGACATAGGAACATCCAAACCAAGATCCACCCAACTTTTGTAAAAGATTCCCTCCGTTTCGCCCGAAGTGCGAATTTTCAGCTATAAGTCCACCAACTTACTAGAGAGAAAGTGAAGCCGGTCACACACCGGAGTAGGATCTTGGACATGTACAACACCCAACACACTTATTTACATATGGTATGGAACCAGCTAAGTTTTGGTGGGGTTTTCGACGCTCCGGAGCCCCGCTTCGGTGAAACCCTAGACCCGCTGGAAAAGTCAAAGTTCTCGTATACCCCTTTGAACGGAGTCGAAAGGGGTAGGCCTGTGGACTTTTTTGCTTGATTGTGTTAGGTTAGGACATAGGAACATCCAAAACCAAGATCCACCCAACTCTTATAAAGATTCCTCTATTTCGCCCGAAGTGGAAATTTTCAGCTATAAGTCCACCAACTTACTAGAGAGAGAAAGTGAAGCCGGTAAATCCGGTCACACACCGGAGTATGTCACAAGAATATCGATAGTTTTAGAAAAAATTGACCTCTTCTATAAGAGTCATGGTGGCCATTTTAACCGCTTTTTGAAAACAATCAATAAAGTAAACAAAACCTCTAAAAAAGATATGGTGCAAAATGTAACCCATATAATTTCACAAAGAGTAATCCAAATTTTATGAATAATCCTCAAGTATTAGGAATTTTCTTGATTTCTACCTAATTTCGCCTAGTTAAATGAGTTGATGCTGATTTTTCAAAAGTAATTTATTCTATTTAAATGAGTTCTTGTGATGCAAAATATGATATAATTGTTAAATTTGGATTAATCTTGTTTTTCTAATCAATTTAGAATTTTGTTTGCTAAATTTCGATTTACGGATGTGAAGATATGAATTATTCCATTTAATGAAAAATAGAAAAAATAAGGTATGTCGACGGCTTTAGTCCGGGTTGGTGTCTCCAACCGGGACTAAAGGTCCAACTTTAGTCCCGGTTGGTGATACCAACCGGGACTAAAGGGTCTCGCGCTGGGCCGCCCACTGCGTCCGCTGCCGCAACCAACCGGGACTAAAGGCCCCACATGAACCGGGACTGCTTCCGGCCGGCGTTTGGCATTAGTCCGGTTCCTGTCCAACAGGGACAAATAGGCCGATCCGAAGCCCTGTTTCTACTTGTGAAAATGGAGGTTTAAAAATGCCAACACAAACTTTTGAGACAGTACTTGAAAACTTAGGAGGTAGGTTTATAGCCAAGTTCATGCACTGGCGTGCGGCCGGCGATCGACGCTCGATAATCTAACACACACACATAGAAACACACAAGCAAGAATGGAACATTCTTAGACCCTTCCACGGCTCCGTCCCCCATTCACGTGGCCGACACTAGTGGAGACAGGGCCTTCTGTCCCGGCCCGTGAGGGGCTTTAGTCCCGGTTCACGAACCGGGACAGGACAAGCGGGACTAAAGGGCAAACTTTTAGTCCCGGGCCTGTTACCAGCCGGGACTAAAGGCCCTCCACGTGGCCGCCTGCGGAGCACGCTGGGGCAACCCTTTAGTCCCGGCTCGTATAACGGGCCGCGACTAATAATTTGTTTTCTTTTATTTATTTCTTTAGGGTTTAGGGTTTATTTGTTTTCTTTTTTTTATTTCTTCGAGCATACAAAGATAATTGTTTTCTTTTAGCAGTATTTCTACGCTACCACATACCGTACACGTTCGTGCATATATAAGATAACTTGTCTTACGATCGAGCATACAAATATATACAATTTTGATAGTTACATGGAGATCACAATTACCGGGACTAGAGCCCGTCTATTCGATTACACGGCCGGGGATCATCAGTAGCGCCTATTCACACTAAATTCTCTGGCGTCGTCTACCATCTCTTTCAACAAAAATCCCGCCAGTTCCTCTGCAATTCCTAGTAGGCGTTGCTCTGGTAGGAGCCGATCCCGCATTCTCTCGAACTATATAAGTAAATGAGATCAATATGAACATCAATCATGATAACAAAAAGTGACGGTAATAAAATAATGTTGTGAATGTATTGCTTACGTCGAGTCTATAATCATTGTGCTCAGTGGTAAACGTGCGAATGAACTCGCAGTATCCACATAGATTCGTCCCCGGTGGATGCCTCGCGCACTTTACGAGAATAGAATTCAATAAAAATAATAATCTAGCATCATAATTGTATTGAAACTAGAATTAAAGAGATGCGCGGACATATCTCGTACTACTTGCCGTGACCGGAGTAAACGTCAGCTTCTCAGTAAAGGAACCATCACCATACTCCTGAACAGGTTCCAAACCTGCCCGGCAAAGAAAATGAATTAATGAATGAGTTATTCATTACCTGATATCTCATGAAATCAACGAAAGAGACTGATATAGCGCGAACATTACCTCTGGAGCATGTCCTGCATGTTGCGGAACTCTTCCAGGTGTCTCTTTAATGGGTCTATGACTTCAACTCTTCCCTTATCAACTTGAATGTCAAGCAGAATCCAGTGGAACCTGCACACGTTTATATATACGTCAGAAACTCATCAATACACTTAACATCGAGTAAGCAAAAGTGAATGTGTACAACAGAGTAAGACACTCACTGGAAGTTGTAAGGAAACAGTATGTGGTCACAGAAATGTTGCCGTTAGAAACCTTAGAAGGTTATCCGCCGTCTCGTCGGGTTTCGTCGTTAGCGAATGTATATGTACTTTATCTGGGTCAATGAACCCAACACTATAGATCTTTCTTTTACATTCCCGGATCTTCATTCTGCATAATAGAGTACAAAAGAATATAATGAGGATAATTACATGCAATGAACTGAACAACTTATATGTAGACAATGAATTCAACAACTTACAGACAATAGCAACTCATGAGAGTTTTGTCGAGGGCGTCGAAATTGTACAACTGAAAGATTTCTGAAAAGTCAACATGGACCTCTTCGGTCGGAAGAAGTACTCATGTGGGACTTTCGCCACGACCATTGTTCTGCCCCCCCACCACACTCAAGTACCATTCATGCAAATTCCGCATTTGTGTTGGCAGTTGTTCCAACTTCTCTTTGCTGACCAAAGGCTTCCCTGGGACATATGTAGGGACAACATCAGCTTGGGTAACTTGTCATCTTGGGAACCTAGCAATTCAGCAACAGTCACACCATAGCGGCCGCCAACTTCGTAGCTTCTTCCATATCCTGCTGCAGCACCTGGGGAACGTTTTCGGATAACCACCTTGAGGGATATGATCGATTGTTTGGCTGTTCTCCGAGCTGGGGAACGTCCCTTCTGTTCCCGCTTGAACTTTACCTGTTTTCTCCTGCTTGCACTTTTACTTGATTTGCTCTTCTCCACTTCCTTCCTAAGTGTGCGTAGATAGTCATCTGGCTTATGGTGCAACTCATATTGCGATTTTGTGTTCAGAAAATCACTTGCCCACGCTTTTTGCTTCTCGGTGTATACGAGGCGGGCTTGGGTTTCATCTTTGCAAAATGCACATCTTTTTCGGCCATTGCGATCGCTGCGGTTTGCTCCTCAGTACGATCGTAAGTTCTGATGGGAAGATTCTTATGAGGTACTCTTGGGAGGGGCGACATTTGTCGTTTTGGGCTGCTGCATCGGTTAGTACTCATCGACGGAGCACGCTTCCGCTTATTGTCCTTAGCGGGCAAAGGCGGCGGCGAAGACGGCCGACCCAAGTCCGGCGGTGGAGATCGAGATGGACTCGCGCTGTGGTGGTCGTAGTCATGGGGTGGGCTTCTTGGAGGTGATGGAGGTGTAGGTGACCTGCGACGACTCGGAGGCGGTGTTGTCCTTGGCGTCGAGCCTGGAAACTTGATGTAGTTCTTGTCCCATAGAATGATATCACCCACAACTTCTCCGAGTGTCCTCTCATCTTCAGGTCCAGGGATGTCAAGCTCCATATCATGAAACCCCGATACGATTTCATCCACCCCAACTTTAGCATAGCCAGCTAGAATCTCACGGCCTTGCCAGCGTGCGTCAGGTGGACAAGGTAAAGCATATCCGACCGCCACCTTCATGGATATGTTCTTCAATTTCTGATGGAGCTCACAAGATATCTGCTCCTTGATTCCATCCACGGGTAGCCGGGGCCGCCCTCTATCATCCGTCGTGCATCGTCAGCCGGGGCCTCCGAGTCAGCCACGCTGCTTTTCCGCTGAGATGGGCAGGCGGTAATATCGAGTGCATGATCTTGCAAGCGCACAACTCCTCTAAGTTCGTCAATCTGCTGCTGCTGTGCTGCTCGTTAAGTCTAGCAAGCAACTGGTTGAACTTGTCATTCTTCTCCTCCTGCTGTCGCTGCTTGCTCTCGCTCGGATTCTGTAAGTTTCTATGTCTTTGGCAAACCCAAGCCACCATGGGACGGAAGGGCCAAAGCCTCGTGTTCATCCTCCTTTTTCGTCATTCCGAGGACAGTGTCAGCAAGTCTTTCTCTCTATCGAGACGGAACTTTAACTTCCCTCTTTAATTTCTTTCACCACTTTAAGCCAATTTTTCCCTGGGTATTGTAACATCCCAAAATTATTAATCAATATTATATTCCAAAATTGGGAGCCAACAAAAACTTTTGTTAATTATTATGTGTTGTTTGCAAATTGTTGCTTGTATGGTTTAATTCTTGTTGCTTGTGTTATTCCTTCTTGCTAGTGGTTTGTTGTTTGCTCTAAATAAAAGCAAGAAGAAAAGAAAAGAATTGAAATAGCAAATAAAGCAAGAAAAACAAAAGTGACATTTGTATTCCACAAATTCTCCAAGTGAGAATTTCAAATGGTTTCAAACAAAATTCAGTGGAGTGGGTTTATAAACACTCCCCATTTTGTTCCTACCACTTTCCCCTCTCAAATATTATTTTTGAACTTGTTTTAAAATTCTAAAATAAAAACAAATAGAAATAAATCAAATTACCTTAAACAAGTACTATGAAAGAAAATGTTGCCAAACATTTTATTTGGCAATGCCAAATTTTGTGGAGCTCCTACATGTTATGGGGAGGCCCCACAAATATTTGCAGAATTTTCTAAAATACTTAAGTACCTCAAATAAATCCAGGAAAAGCTTCTGGATATTGAAATAAAACTGAAAAATAAAAGAAAAGAGGGAGGAAGGGGTTTTCTGCAAAAAGGTCATCGACCTCAGACCCGACGACCGTCGCCGTGTCGCCTTCACCGTCGACGCCGTTTTCTTCGCCGCCAGGACCCCCCTGGCCGCGCTCTCCCTCGCCTCTGCACCCCTGCACCTCTCTGCACCCGCAGGGAAGAAAACGGGCACCCCTCCCGTCGCCATTACGCCGCGGTTCCCCGCTGACCGCCGTAGAGCACTTGGACGGCGCCGGCAAAATTCGTCCACCCCTTAGCTCCCCGACACGCACCGTTCTTCTAGATGACTCTAGAAGCTTGCCGGACCCCGTTAAGCCCCAAGCCACCACGAGTCTCTGCACCGTCGCCGTGTAATCGCCGAATTGATCACCGTGGACGCGCCATGGCCGCCGCCGTAGACCCCGACCATCGTGGACCGCCCTGGCCCTATAAAAAGCACCCCGAGGCCTCTCTGGAACACCACACCTCCCTCCCAAGCTTTCCCTCGCTCCAATTTGCTCTGTGCACCGCCAGAGGGCAGTGCACGGCCGTGCCCGACGCCGCCGTTGAGGTCGAGCACCACCGCCTCGCCACACCTCCCCATTCTTCCCTCTGACCCCTCTACGCTCTTCCTTGTGGACACCGCACTCACCAGAGAGCTTTTTCCCTCTTTTTAGTGCACGGACGCGACCCCGACGCTCCGCCGAAGTTGCTGCCCGACGCCGACGAAGTGCGCGACCTCACCGCCGACGAACCAGCCTTCCCCAGCAAGCACAGCTCGCACCATCGCCTTCCCCGAGCCTCCGCCGTCGATCTGCGTCGTCTCCGCGATCTTCCGAGCCCTCTAGGTGAGTCTCCGATCATCACCGTGCCGCCGGCGCGGCGGCGCCGCCAGTTTTTGGTCGCCGCCGTTGCCTTTGATCTTGGACCGTTGGATCCAGATCCAACGGCCGCGTAACGCTTCGCTGTAGTTGAGCCACTGACGGCCTGACCCCACCCGTCAGTATTTTAATCAAATCCACGTCCACGCTGAGTCACTGACCAGTAGGCCCCACTAGTCAGAAATCTCAACATTATCCAGAAGAGAGGGAATTTCTATTTCTTTTTCTCTGGAAAAACAGTACTGGCATCAACTTTGAAATTCAATATCTCGAGATTTAGGAATCCAAATAAATCAAACTCAACTGTTCTGGAAAGCTTATGAAAGTGTTTAACCAACACAATTGGTCCATGTCATTTCATTAAATAGTTAAAAAGTATTATTGAAAATGCCACAGAAGGTTTAAATTCTAAACTTGTTTGTTTCTGATACTCTGCTAGTCCAAATAATTCCAAACCAATTTTGCTAGCTTAGTACTGCCTTGTGTTAGCTCCCCTAATTTTGGTAGAATTAATTAAGCAATATTAATTGCTGACTTTAAAATAAACCCTTCTGGACTAAAACAGACAAATATGTTTATTGGTTGATCCAAATGAGTTAGGACCAATTTTGTTAGCTCACATATATCCATGTTTAGTTACCCCTAAAAGGGTTTAATTTTTGGAACAATATAATTTAATTGGTAGCTAAAACTTGATTATTAAGCTACTGGATTCAATCCAATGTGTAGGGAGTTTGGTAACTCCAAATGGTCCAATTCAAATTGGGTTGTATTCTACACATCAGTGGCTTTCCATAGAATTTTAATTTGTATTTTTGTGACCAACAGAACTCAAGTTGTGGAATTAAACATGAATAACTAGTTTCTGCCATAATTTGGACTTAATTAAATAATGTTTAATTCAATTTATTTAAAAACCAAATTGTGTAGTTTGATGTGTGCAGTAGCCAATTGTGATGTTAATGATGGTTATGTTGAGGTGATTGCTTGTATAGCTTAGTGATTGTTTGTATTGTTTGTTTGTTAATTAGACGAGAACGTTGTCGGATATATCGAGGAAGGAGAGTTTGCTGAATTTGAAGAACAAGAGCAAGATCACTTTGCCAAGCAAGGCAAGCTATTCTCTGAGCTTGCACTACCAACATATGCATCTACTTTCATAATATGTTTACTCTCAAAGCAAGATTTACAAAACCCATTTCAAAAATATATGGATATTATTTTGCCACCCTATGTCGTAGTTTATATAAAACTTTAGGATGGGAAAACAATGTTGTTTATTCAAAACTCCTTTGAAATGTCTTGTGAGTTTATGGAACGACGAGATGTCGGTGCTGTGTTGGAAAGGTGGAAAAATGGTGATGTTTGTGAAAAATGCACAGTGTCCTAGTACTATGGAAACCAATCCTACCCTGTGCGACCACATTTACCACATATGGGAAAAGGCGTAGTCATGTAGTTTGCTCTTATTAGTATGGGATACCTCATCGACGGAGATGACTCCGTTATGCATGAGGGGATGGTCCGAGGATCTACCCCCTGACCCGGGTCCTCACACAAGTTGGTGGGGAGGATAGAAGGTTCCACCATAAACCGCCGGACAAAACTATGAGTCCTCACACTTAGGGTTTCTGACGGGAAACGGACTGGGTGTTGATGGAAAGTGTCATATGGGAAGGATCCTATACTAGCATGAGCAAATAAGAGGCTATGGCCGGCGGCTTACTTCGCATACACCTGGTATGGCGAGACGTGGCAGACACGATGAGTTGCCGGATGGATGTGGGTTAAAAGCGTGCTACCTCTGCAGAGTGTTAAAAACTATTCGAATAGCCGAGTCCTCGGATATGGACAATTGGGAGACTGTCCTAAGACCTTGTGCAAGTTTTAAAAAGGCTTTGAGTTTTTAAAGAAAAATGGAGTGGAGAATGTTTCCTACACCTATACCAACGGATCGGTATGAGGTGGTTGGATGAAAGTGGACCATGACGGGCTATGGTCGGAAAGAGGAGAAGTTTTGGAAAAACAGATGAAAAAGGTGACTTCTTTAAAGATAGTTATAAAGCTCTTCTTACCTTTTTCAATAAAGATATAGAGATGTTTTAAATAAGAAAAGTTGTCAACTAAAATAAAACTGGTGCATACTCATGTTGGGATAGTTTGCGAGTACATTCAAATGTACTCATATTGGTTTCGTCCCTGGCTATTGTCCTAGCCAGACTACGAGGAGGAACACTACGCAGAGCAGGAATATGGCGACTTCTACGCCAACTAAGGATCTCCACAAGTCAGCTGCCTGTCGGGTTGTCATCGTTAGAATATGATGTCTACTACGCCGTAGCTTCCGCTGATATATTTGGTTTGGCCCATGAAGGCACCTATGTAAGAACTTGGTCTAAATGACCATTTATGTAAGACTTTTATTCGGTACTGTAATGGATGTAAACTTTGGTATCCAATTCGGATTATGTGCAACGACAGACTGATCACGGGATCGTTGTGTTAAGCATAATCGGGTATTTCGGACAGCTAGTCCGGGGTCCCCACAGACTTGGTATCAGAGCCATCCTGACTTTAGGAAACCTTAGTTAGCATGGTCGTTTGTCAAATGTTACAAAAAGATGAATTTCTAAAAAGAAAGAATGAAGTATTTTCGAAAATTGCTTACCTCCAATCCTCTTACTCATGCAAAATTTTACTCTCATTAATTGTTACATTTTCCTTAGTATCCCTAAAATTTTGTACACCTCTCATTAAGTTTAAAATTTGACTCACTTGTTGCCCTATTATATTAAAATTTTGATTTACTTGTCATCTAACTAACTTAAAATTTTGCTTAAAAACTGTAGATGGCACTCCACTGGACCGAGTTCGTTCAGCTGGAGAAGGACAGCAAGCTGACGTTTGAGAGGGACTTGTTCGAGTTGACCAAGCTGTTAGGTCGCCCCGCTCCAGAGTTTGAGGGAGCTCAGATTGATGTTCACGGTGTTGGAAGGCTGAGCTGGCTCATCAGATCGTCAGTTCGCAGGAACATCAAGTCTCCCAATTCCGGACACTCATCTTCACCACCAAGGAGGCCACCTGGGTTGACGGTCTCTGTACTGCTACACAGAGGATGCTATCCCGACTTTGTGAGGAGCACAAGGCGGAGTTAGTAGACTCCCGTTCCGGTTCTACGGGAGGCGCAACTGTGATGGACACCCTACTCCTTCACCTTACCACCCGATGTTTGGGAGCTACATCATGGACATGGAGATCTTACTTCAGTGCACTCAGGATGATCTGTTGCGCACTAGGATTCAGCTCCACTTCGACCGCGAGTCGCTCGTTGAGCTTCGCGAGAACGAGATGAAGCTGATGGTGGAGAAGGTTGCTCTTCTCAGGAAGAGGGCCCAGCTGAGGAAGACTATCGTGAAGCTCCGCACGAAGGTGGCAGAGCAGGATGGACTGATTGAGGATCTTGAGCACCATACTGACGAGATGGAGGAGGAGGGCGAGGATCTCCGCAAGGAGAACGACGCTTTCCTCAGTGACGATGATGACTTCGTGGAGGAGATGGACTGTGAGGAGGAGGATGATGAGGAGGAGTTAGTTGACGAGGAGGAGGAGCCACTCGAGCCAGTTCTCGAGGACGAGGAGGAGGATCCCGAGGAGCCAGCCTACCAGTCAGATGCTGACGTGTTAGAGCTGGAGGTTCCACCTCAGTAGGCGAGTGACTTGATCACTACCGCAGGATTAGGTTGACCCCCTATAGCTAGTCGAGTAGTAGCAGTGGTTCTTTTGGAAACCAGATATTATGTTGTAAGCTTGAGGTTGTAAGCTTGATGTTGATGTGAACTCTTTGATGTATTGTTTGTGAAATATAAGTATGTTTGTCTTGTTTAAAATTGTGTGAACTATTTTCATATAACTCTTAGGATTAATCAACCGCTTGAGAGATCATCTTTTCCCTTAGTCGAACTTTTCTTGCCTTGTCTCTTATACCCGGTGTGCTTCAGGATGCCACCCCGTCGCAGCAATGCGGAAGGATCAGGATCAGCACCACCACCACCGGACCCAACCCCCACCCAACTTCTCGCACTTATCATGGAGGAGCGTGAAAATGCCCGGCAAGAGCGCCAAGCTCATCTCGCTGCCTTACAACAACTCGCAGCCGCTTACAATAACAACAACAACAACAACAACAATGGTGGTAACGGCAATGGTGATGGAAACCAGCGATCTACCTTGGGTGATTTTCAGAAGACCAACCCACCCACCTACTCCAAGGGACTTCACCCACTAGAAGCCGATGATTGGCTTCGCACCATCGGCAATAATCTTGAAGTTGCTGCTGTGGGAGAAAATGAGAAGTGCTGTATGCAACCCACTATCTCGCTGGACCTGCAAGAGCTTGGTGGGAAACTACCAAGGCTCTCCAGCAGCTGGTCATGTCATCAACTGGGCTGAGTTCCAGGAGAAGTTCCGTAAGAAGCATATTCCTTACGGACTTATTGAGAGGAAGAAGGATGAGTTCCGCAAACTGAGGCAGGGAAGTAGAGATGTGGTCGGTTATCTTGAGGAGTTTACCGACTTATCTCGGTATGCTCCTGATGACACCGACAAGGAAGAGAAGAAGATGGAGCGTTTCATGAGTGGACTTCATGATGAACTTCAGTGTGCTTTGGTTATCCATGACTTCCGTGATCTGGAGTCACTTGTGGACAAAGCCATCCAGCTGGAGACCAAGCGCAAGTCGATGTATGAAGGTCGCAAGAGGAGGATGAATGCTCAGGAAGGCTCGAGCAGCCAGAAACCTCGTATCTTTCAGCAGAACACCAGGCCTGCCTATCGTCCACCCCAAGCTCCACGCCCAAATTACCCTAACCGCCCAAACAACTTCAACCGTCCCAATGACAATAACCGTCCCGGAGGAAACTTCAACAACTTCAACCGCAATCCCAATGTGATCTGCTTTGAATGCGGCAACAAGGGTCACTACTCCAAAGAATGTCCCAATCCCAAGAGGAATGTCCAACGCCCCAATGCGCCGGCACAGAACAATGGTCAAGGCCGCAATGGAAATGGAAATGGCAAGAATGCCGCACCTCGCGGAAATGCTGCTGTTGCCAAGGGTCGTCTGCACCACATCAATGCTGAAGAAGCTCAGGATGCTCCGGATGTTGTGCTGGGTACGTTCCTTGTCAACTCAGTACCTGCAACTGTTCTGTTTGATTCTGGTGCTACCCATTCATTTGTTACCCAAGAATTTGTTGCTAAGGGAGGTTTAGTTAAGAGCCTCTTACCCAAACCCATGGTCGTCCAAATCCCAGAATCCACCGTAGAGACCCAGATGTTTTGCTCCGATGTACCCCTTGAGATCAAAGGAGAGAAGTTTCCAGTAAACTTAATTGTTCTGGGAACCCAAGGCATCGATGTTATACTCGGTATGAATTGGTTAGCCAAGTACCATGGTCGATTGACTGTGCCAGAAGAGCTGTATCCATCACCACCGACAAAGAAGTAGAAGTGGAGTATGTGTCTAAAACTAGTCAACCTCACCCAGGCTGCCATGAGAGCATAGCTCGACCCGCCCTAGATGAGATCCGTGTTGTTCATCTGTTCAAGGATGTTTTCCCAGAAGAATTGCCTGGTATGCCGCCAGATAGGGATATTGAGTTCATAATTGAGCTTATTCCAGGAACATCCCCCATATCCCAAAAGCCTTATCGGATGAATCCGGAAGAACTGGTTGAGTTGAAGAAACAGTTGGCTGATATGCTAAGCAAAGGTCTTGTCCGCCCAAGCGCTTCACCATGGGGATCACCCATTATTTTTGTGGACAAGAGAGACGGTACCACACGCCTGTGTGTGGATTATCGCAAGCTGAATGACGTGACCATTAAAAACAAGTACCCTCTTCCCAAGATCGAGGATCTGTTCGATCAAATGAACGGAGCCCGAGTCTTTTCAAAGATCGATCTTCGGACAGGTTACCATCAGTTGAAGATCAGAGAGACAGATATTCCCAAGACCGCCTTCACCACTCGTTACGGGTTGTTTGAATACACCGTGATGTCTTTTGGTCTGACCAATGCCCCAGCCTATTTCATGAATCTCATGAACAAGATTTTCATGGAGTACCTCGACAAGTTCGTGGTAGTTTTCCTTGATGACATCCTTATTTATTCCAAGACCGAAGAAGAGCATGCTGAACACCTGCGTCTAGTTTTGGAGACCCTCCAAGAGCACCAACTGTATGCCAAACTTAGCAAGTGTGAGTTTTGGCTCAGTGAAGTGGCATTTCTTGGACATATTGTATCCGCTGGAGGAATTTCTGTTGACCCTGAGAAGATACAAGCCATTCTTGACTGGTTATCCCCAACCAATGTTTTTGAAATCCGAAGCTTTCTCGGACTTGCCGGTTATTACCGCAAGTTCGTCGAAGGATTTTCCAGTATAGCCAAACCTCTGACCCAACTGTTGAAGAAGGACAAGAAATTTGAATGGACTCAGAAGTGTGAGGATAGTTTCCAAGAACTGAAGAAGAAACTAACCTCAGCCCCAATCCTGATCATGCCAGACGTCACCCAGAGTTTCGACGTGTATTGCGATGCATCACGCCTCGGACTTGGTTGCGTTCTGATGCAAGAAGGCAAAGTTGTGTCGTACCTGTCCCGGCAGTTGCGACCGCATGAAGAGAATTACCCAACCCATGACTTGGAGTTAGCTGCTGTGGTCTTTGCTCTTAAGAAGTGGCGTCCCTATCTTGCGGGACATCGCTGCGAGGTCTATACAGATCACAAAAGCTTGAAGTATATTTTCACCCAGAAAGATCTGAACCTGCGACAGAGGAGATGGATGGAATTAATCAAGGATTATGATATTGGAATCCATTATCACCCCGGAAAGGCTAATGTAGTTGCCGATGCCCTTAGTCGCAAACCTTGCACCCTGAATGCCCTGATCCAAGCCGAACAGCCAGCCTTGTTCAAGACTTCAAAGATTTTGGACTAGAGCTTGTTAGCTATGGTTATCTCGCCAATTTAGAGTTAACCCCAACCCTGGTGGATCAAATCAAAGAAGCCCAGAAAGGTCATGAAAGTATAGAGGGAATTAGGAAGAAAATTTCCCTCGGCAAAGCACCCGGTTTTACCGAAGATGCTGAAGGAGTGCTGAAATTCAATAACCGTATCTGTGTGCCCAATGTCACGGAACTTAAGGAGTTAATCCTGAAGGAGGCCCATGAGACCCCTTATTCAATCCACCCCGGCGGAACCAAAATGTACCAAGACCTTCGAGGAAGATTTTGGTGGCATGGAATGAAGCGAGAGATTGGTTCATTCGTAGCCAAGTGTGATATCTGTCAGCGAGTCAAGGCTGAACATCAGCGACCCGCTGGATTGCTTCAACCTTTGAAAATTCCCGAGTGGAAGTGGGACGAGATTGGAATGGATTTTATTACCGGACTTCCAAGATCCAACCGAGGCCATGATTCCATCTGGGTCATCGTTGATCGACTGACCAAGGTTGCCCACTTTGTTCCTGTCAAGACCACTCATACCGGAGCTCAGTTAGCAGACCTGTATATTTCCAGAATAGTGAGCCTGCATGGTGTGCCTAAGAAGATTGTATCTGATAGAGGCACGCAATTCACCTCAAGATTCTGGAAATCCCTTCATGAAGCCCTCGGAACCAAGTTAGCCTTTAGCACAGCTTATCATCCCCAGACCGATGGCCAGACTGAGCGAGTGAACCAGATATTAGAGGACATGCTTCGCGCATGTGTTCTATCCTATGGTTCCAAGTGGGAAGATTGTCTTCCGTTTGCAGAGTTCTCGTACAACAACAGTTATCAGTCTAGTCTGCAAATGGCCCCTTTTGAAGCCCTTTACGGCAAGAAGTGTCGTACACCCTGAATTGGTCCGATACCGGAGAGAGCAAATTGTTCGGACCAGATACCCTCCGAGAAGCTGAAGAGCAAGTTCAGCTTATTCGTGAACGTCTCAAAACTGCCCAATCCCGTCAGAAGAGTTACGCTGACACCAAGCGCCGTGATCTCACTTTCAGTATCGGAGATTATGTGTATCTCCGAGTGACACCCCTCAAGGGAATGCAGCGTTTCCATGTCAAAGGAAAGTTAGCACCAAGGTATATTGGACCCTTCAAGGTCATTGCTCGTCGAGGAGAAGTATCCTATCAGCTGGAGTTACCCCAGGAGTTAGGAGATTATCATGATGTCTTCCACATTTCCTTGCTCCGGAAGTGTCTTGAAGTTCCTGACCAGCCTGATGTTTTCAAAAACATCGACCACCTCTCCATCGACCTGAACCAAGACCTGACTTATCGTGAGAGACCCCTCAAAATTCTCGAAGAAGATGTTCGTGTTACCCGAAGACGTGCGATCAAGTTTTACAAAGTCCAGTGGACTAACCACTCTGAAGAAGAAGCAACTTGGGAACGCGAAGATTATCTTAGAAGCGAATTCCCAGACCTCCTTAAAACCGAAGCCTAGCAAATCTCGGGACGAGATTTATTCTAAGGGGGGAAGGATTGTAACATCCCAAAATTATTAATCAATATTATATTCCAAAATTGGGAGCCAACAAAAACTTTTGTTAATTATTATGTGTTGTTTGCAAATTGTTGCTTGTATGGTTTAATTCTTGTTGCTTGTGTTATTCCTTCTTGCTAGTGGTTTGTTGTTTGCTCTAAATAAAAGCAAGAAGAAAAGAAAAGAATTGAAATAGCAAATAAAGCAAGAAAAACAAAAGTGACATTTGTATTCCACAAATTCTCCAAGTGAGAATTTCAAATGGTTTCAAACAAAATTCAGTGGAGTGGGTTTATAAACACTCCCCATTTTGTTCCTACCACTTTCCCCTCTCAAATATTATTTTTGAACTTGTTTTAAAATTCTAAAATAAAAACAAATAGAAATAAATCAAATTACCTTAAACAAGTACTATGAAAGAAAATGTTGCCAAACATTTTATTTGGCAATGCCAAATTTTGTGGAGCTCCTACATGTTATGGGGAGGCCCCACAAATATTTGCAGAATTTTCTAAAATACTTAAGTACCTCAAATAAATCCAGGAAAAGCTTCTGGATATTGAAATAAAACTGAAAAATAAAAGAAAAGAGGGAGGAAGGGGTTTTCTGCAAAAAGGTCATCGACCTCAGACCCGACGACCGTCGCCGTGTCGCCTTCACCGTCGACGCCGTTTTCTTCGCCGCCAGGACCCCCCTGGCCGCGCTCTCCCTCGCCTCTGCACCCCTGCACCTCTCTGCACCCGCAGGGAAGAAAACGGGCACCCCTCCCGTCGCCATTACGCCGCGGTTCCCCGCTGACCGCCGTAGAGCACTTGGACGGCGCCGGCAAAATTCGTCCACCCCTTAGCTCCCCGACACGCACCGTTCTTCTAGATGACTCTAGAAGCTTGCCGGACCCCGTTAAGCCCCAAGCCACCACGAGTCTCTGCACCGTCGCCGTGTAATCGCCGAATTGATCACCGTGGACGCGCCATGGCCGCCGCCGTAGACCCCGACCATCGTGGACCGCCCTGGCCCTATAAAAAGCACCCCGAGGCCTCTCTGGAACACCACACCTCCCTCCCAAGCTTTCCCTCGCTCCAATTTGCTCTGTGCACCGCCAGAGGGCAGTGCACGGCCGTGCCCGACGCCGCCGTTGAGGTCGAGCACCACCGCCTCGCCACACCTCCCCATTCTTCCCTCTGACCCCTCTACGCTCTTCCTTGTGGACACCGCACTCACCAGAGAGCTTTTTCCCTCTTTTTAGTGCACGGACGCGACCCCGACGCTCCGCCGAAGTTGCTGCCCGACGCCGACGAAGTGCGCGACCTCACCGCCGACGAACCAGCCTTCCCCAGCAAGCACAGCTCGCACCATCGCCTTCCCCGAGCCTCCGCCGTCGATCTGCGTCGTCTCCGCGATCTTCCGAGCCCTCTAGGTGAGTCTCCGATCATCACCGTGCCGCCGGCGCGGCGGCGCCGCCGTTGCCTTTGATCTTGGACCGTTGGATCCAGATCCAACGGCCGCGTAACGCTTCGCTGTAGTTGAGCCACTGACGGCCTGACCCCACCCGTCAGTATTTTAATCAAATCCACGTCCACGCTGAGTCACTGACCAGTAGGCCCCACTAGTCAGAAATCTCAACATTATCCAGAAGAGAGGGAATTTCTATTTCTTTTTCTCTGGAAAAAAACAGTACTGGCATCAACTTTGAAATTCAATATCTCGAGATTTAGGAATCCAAATAAATCAAACTCAACTGTTCTGGAAAGCTTATGAAAGTGTTTAACCAACACAATTGGTCCCATGTCATTTCATTAAATAGTTAAAAAGTATTATTGAAAATGCCACAGAAGGTTTAAATTCTAAACTTGTTTGTTTCTGATACTCTGCTAGTCCAAATAATTCCAAACCAATTTTGCTAGCTTAGTACTGCCTTGTGTTAGCTCCCCTAATTTTGGTAGAATTAATTAAGCAATATTAATTGCTGACTTTAAAATAAACCCTTCTGGACTAAAACAGACAAATATGTTTATTGGTTGATCCAAATGAGTTAGGACCAATTTTGTTAGCTCACATATATCCATGTTTAGTTACCCCTAAAAGGGTTTAATTTTTGGAACAATATAATTTAATTGGTAGCTAAAACTTGATTATTAAGCTACTGGATTCAATCCAATGTGTAGGGAGTTTGGTAACTCCAAATGGTCCAATTCAAATTGGGTTGTATTCTACACATCAGTGGCTTTCCATAGAATTTTAATTTGTATTTTTGTGACCAACAGAACTCAAGTTGTGGAATTAAACATGAATAACTAGTTTCTGCCATAATTTGGACTTAATTAAATAATGTTTAATTCAATTTATTTAAAAACCAAATTGTGTAGTTTGATGTGTGCAGTAGCCAATTGTGATGTTAATGATGGTTATGTTGAGGTGATTGCTTGTATAGCTTAGTGATTGTTTGTATTGTTTGTTTGTTAATTAGACGAGAACGTTGTCGGATATATCGAGGAAGGAGAGTTTGCTGAATTTGAAGAACAAGAGCAAGATCACTTTGCCAAGCAAGGCAAGCTATTCTCTGAGCTTGCACTACCAACATATGCATCTACTTTCATAATATGTTTACTCTCAAAGCAAGATTTACAAAACCCATTTCAAAAATATATGGATATTATTTTGCCACCCTATGTCGTAGTTTATATAAAACTTTAGGATGGGAAAACAATGTTGTTTATTCAAAACTCCTTTGAAATGTCTTGTGAGTTTATGGAACGACGAGATGTCGGTGCTGTGTTGGAAAGGTGGAAAAATGGTGATGTTTGTGAAAAATGCACAGTGTCCTAGTACTATGGAAACCAATCCTACCCTGTGCGACCACATTTACCACATATGGGAAAAGGCGTAGTCATGTAGTTTGCTCTTATTAGTATGGGATACCTCATCGACGGAGATGACTCCGTTATGCATGAGGGGATGGTCCGAGGATCTACCCCCTGACCCGGGTCCTCACACAAGTTGGTGGGGAGGATAGAAGGTTCCACCATAAACCGCCGGACAAAACTATGAGTCCTCACACTTAGGGTTTCTGACGGGAAACTGGACTGGGTGTTGATGGAAAGTGTCATATGGGAAGGATCCTATACTAGCATGAGCAAATAAGAGGCTATGGCCGGCGGCTTACTTCGCATACACCTGGTATGGCGAGACGTGGCAGACACGATGAGTTGCCGGATGGATGTGGGTTAAAAGCGTGCTACCTCTGCAGAGTGTTAAAAACTATTCGAATAGCCGAGTCCTCGGATATGGACAATTGGGAGACTGTCCTAAGACCTTGTGCAAGTTTTAAAAAGGCTTTGAGTTTTTAAAAGAAAAATGGAGTGGAGAATGTTTCCTACACCTATACCAACGGATCGGTATGAGGTGGTTGGATGAAAGTGGACCATGACGGGCTATGGTCGGAAAGAGGAGAAGTTTTGGAAAAACAGATGAAAAAGGTGACTTCTTTAAAGATAGTTATAAAGCTCTTCTTACCTTTTTCAATAAAGATATAGAGATGTTTTAAATAAGAAAAGTTGTCAACTAAAATAAAACTGGTGCATACTCATGTTGGGATAGTTTGCGAGTACATTCAAATGTACTCATATTGGTTTCGTCCCTGGCTATTGTCCTAGCCAGACTACGAGGAGGAACACTACGCAGAGCAGGAATATGGCGACTTCTACGCCAACTAAGGATCTCCACAAGTCAGCTGCCTGTCGGGTTGTCATCGTTAGAATATGATGTCTACTACGCCGTAGCTTCCGCTGATATATTTGGTTTGGCCCATGAAGGCACCTATGTAAGAACTTGGTCTAAATGACCATTTATGTAAGACTTTTATTCGGTACTGTAATGGATGTAAACTTTGGTATCCAATTCGGATTATGTGCAACGACAGACTGATCACGGGATCGTTGTGTTAAGCATAATCGGGTATTTCGGACAGCTAGTCCGGGGTCCCCACAGACTTGGTATCAGAGCCATCCTGACTTTAGGAAACCTTAGTTAGCATGGTCGTTTGTCAAATGTTACAAAAGATGAATTTCTAAAAAGAAAGGAATGAAGTATTTTCGAAAATTGCTTACCTCCAATCCTCTTACTATGCAAAATTTTACTCTCATTAAATGTTACATTTTCCTTAGTATCCCTAAAATTTTGTACACCTCTCATTAAGTTTAAAATTTGACTCACTTGTTGCCCTATTATATTAAAATTTTGATTACTTGTCATCTAACTAACTTAAAATTTTGCTTAAAAACTGTAGATGGCACTCCACTGGACCGAGTTCGTTCAGCTGGAGAAGGACAGCAAGCTGACGTTTGAGAGGGACTTGTTCGAGTTGACCAAGCTGTTAGGTCGCCCCGCTCCAGAGTTTGAGGGAGCTCAGATTGATGTTCACGGTGTTGGAAGGCTGAGCTGGCTCATCAGATCGTCAGTTCGCAGGAACATCAAGTCTCCCAATTCCCGGACACTCATCTTCACCACCAAGGAGGCCACCTGGGTTGACGGTCTCTGTACTGCTACACAGAGGATGCTATCCCGACTTTGTGAGGAGCACAAGGCGGAGTTAGTAGACTCCCGGTTCCGGTTCTACGGGAGGCGCAACTGTGATGGACACCCTACTCCTTCACCTTACCACCCGATGTTTGGGAGCTACATCATGGACATGGAGATCTTACTTCAGTGCACTCAGGATGATCTGTTGCGCACTAGGATTCAGCTCCACTTCGACCGCGAGTCGCTCGTTGAGCTTCGCGAGAACGAGATGAAGCTGATGGTGGAGAAGGTTGCTCTTCTCAGGAAGAGGGCCCAGCTGAGGAAGACTATCGTGAAGCTCCGCACGAAGGTGGCAGAGCAGGATGGACTGATTGAGGATCTTGAGCACCATACTGACGAGATGGAGGAGGAGGGCGAGGATCTCCGCAAGGAGAACGACGCTTTCCTCAGTGACGATGATGACTTCGTGGAGGAGATGGACTGTGAGGAGGAGGATGATGAGGAGGAGTTAGTTGACGAGGAGGAGGAGCCACTCGAGCCAGTTCTCGAGGACGAGGAGGAGGATCCCGAGGAGCCAGCCTACCAGTCAGATGCTGACGTGTTAGAGCTGGAGGTTCCACCTCAGTAGGCGAGTGACTTGATCACTACCGCAGGATTAGGTTGACCCCCTATAGCTAGTCGAGTAGTAGCAGTGGTTCTTTTGGAAACCAGATATTATGTTGTAAGCTTGAGGTTGTAAGCTTGATGTTGATGTGAACTCTTGATGTATTGTTTGTGAAATATAAGTATGTTTGTCTTGTTTAAAATTGTGTGAACTATTTTCATATAACTCTTAGGATTAATCAACCGCTTGAGAGATCATCTTTTCCCTTAGTCGAACTTTTCTTGCCTTGTCTCTTATACCCGGTGTGCTTCAGGATGCCACCCCGTCGCAGCAATGCGGAAGGATCAGGATCAGCACCACCACCACCGGACCCAACCCCCACCCAACTTCTCGCACTTATCATGGAGGAGCGTGAAAATGCCCGGCAAGAGCGCCAAGCTCATCTCGCTGCCTTACAACAACTCGCAGCCGCTTACAATAACAACAACAACAACAACAACAATGGTGGTAACGGCAATGGTGATGGAAACCAGCGATCTACCTTGGGTGATTTTCAGAAGACCAACCCACCCACCTACTCCAAGGGACTTCACCCACTAGAAGCCGATGATTGGCTTCGCACCATCGGCAATAATCTTGAAGTTGCTGCTGTGGGAGAAAATGAGAAGTGCTGTATGCAACCCACTATCTCGCTGGACCTGCAAGAGCTTGGTGGGAAACTACCAAGACTCTCCAGCAGCTGGTCATGTCATCAACTGGGCTGAGTTCCAGGAGAAGTTCCGTAAGAAGCATATTCCTTACGGACTTATTGAGAGGAAGAAGGATGAGTTCCGCAAACTGAGGCAGGGAAGTAGAGATGTGGTCGGTTATCTTGAGGAGTTTACCGACTTATCTCGGTATGCTCCTGATGACACCGACAAGGAAGAGAAGAAGATGGAGCGTTTCATGAGTGGACTTCATGATGAACTTCAGTGTGCTTTGGTTATCCATGACTTCCGTGATCTGGAGTCACTTGTGGACAAAGCCATCCAGCTGGAGACCAAGCGCAAGTCGATGTATGAAGGTCGCAAGAGGAGGATGAATGCTCAGGAAGGCTCGAGCAGCCAGAAACCTCGTATCTTTCAGCAGAACACCAGGCCTGCCTATCGTCCACCCCAAGCTCCACGCCCAAATTACCCTAACCGCCCAAACAACTTCAACCGTCCCAATGACAATAACCGTCCCGGAGGAAACTTCAACAACTTCAACCGCAATCCCAATGTGATCTGCTTTGAATGCGGCAACAAGGGTCACTACTCCAAAGAATGTCCCAATCCCAAGAGGAATGTCCACGCCCCAATGCGCCGGCACAGAACAATGGTCAAGGCCGCAATGGAAATGGAAATGGCAAGAATGCCGCACCTCGCGGAAATGCTGCTGTTGCCAAGGGTCGTCTGCACCACATCAATGCTGAAGAAGCTCAGGATGCTCCGGATGTTGTGCTGGGTACGTTCCTTGTCAACTCAGTACCTGCAACTGTTCTGTTTGATTCTGGTGCTACCCATTCATTTGTTACCCAAGAATTTGTTGCTAAGGGAGGTTTAGTTAAGAGCCTCTTACCCAAACCCATGGTCGTCCAAATCCCAGAATCCACCGTAGAGACCAGATGTTTTGCTCCGATGTACCCCTTGAGATCAAAGGAGAGAAGTTTCCAGTAAACTTAATTGTTCTGGGAACCCAAGGCATCGATGTTATACTCGGTATGAATTGGTTAGCCAAGTACCATGGTCGAATTGACTGTGCCAGAAGAGCTGTATCCATCACCACCGACAAAGAAGTAGAAGTGGAGTATGTGTCTAAAACTAGTCAACCTCACCCAGGCTGCCATGAGAGCATAGCTCGACCCGCCCTAGATGAGATCCGTGTTGTTCATCTGTTCAAGGATGTTTTCCCAGAAGAATTGCCTGGTATGCCGCCAGATAGGGATATTGAGTTCATAATTGAGCTTATTCCAGGAACATCCCCCATATCCCAAAAGCCTTATCGGATGAATCCGGAAGAACTGGTTGAGTTGAAGAAACAGTTGGCTGATATGCTAAGCAAAGGTCTTGTCCGCCCAAGCGCTTCACCATGGGGATCACCCATTATTTTTGTGGACAAGAGAGACGGTACCACACGCCTGTGTGTGGATTATCGCAAGCTGAATGACGTGACCATTAAAAACAAGTACCCTCTTCCCAAGATCGAGGATCTGTTCGATCAAATGAACGGAGCCCGAGTCTTTTCAAAGATCGATCTTCGGACAGGTTACCATCAGTTGAAGATCAGAGAGACAGATATTCCCAAGACCGCCTTCACCACTCGTTACGGTTGTTTGAATACACCGTGATGTCTTTTGGTCTGACCAATGCCCCAGCCTATTTCATGAATCTCATGAACAAGATTTTCATGGAGTACCTCGACAAGTTCGTGGTAGTTTTCCTTGATGACATCCTTATTTATTCCAAGACCGAAGAAGAGCATGCTGAACACCTGCGTCTAGTTTTGGAGACCCTCCAAGAGCACCAACTGTATGCCAAACTTAGCAAGTGTGAGTTTTGGCTCAGTGAAGTGGCATTTCTTGGACATATTGTATCCGCTGGAGGAATTTCTGTTGACCCTGAGAAGATACAAGCCATTCTTGACTGGTTATCCCCAACCAATGTTTTTGAAATCCGAAGCTTTCTCGGACTTGCCGGTTATTACCGCAAGTTCGTCGAAGGATTTTCCAGTATAGCCAAACCTCTGACCCAACTGTTGAAGAAGGACAAGAAATTTGAATGGACTCAGAAGTGTGAGGATAGTTTCCAAGAACTGAAGAAGAAACTAACCTCAGCCCCAATCCTGATCATGCCAGACGTCACCCAGAGTTTCGACGTGTATTGCGATGCATCACGCCTACCACATACCGTACACGTTCGTGCATATATATAAGATAACTTGTCTTACGATCGAGCATACAAATATATACAATTTTGATAGTTACATGGAGATCACAATTACCGGGACTAGAGCCCGTCTATTCGATTACACGGCCGGGGATCATCAGTAGCGCCTATTCACACTAAATTCTCTGGCGTCGTCTACCATCTCTTTCAACAAAAATCCCGCCAGTTCCTCTGCAATTCCTAGTAGGCGTTGCTCTGGTAGGAGCCGATCCCGCATTCTCTCGAACTATATAAGTAAATGAGATCAATATGAACATCAATCATGATAACAAAAAGTGACGGTAATAAAATAATGTTGTGAATGTATTGCTTACGTCGAGTCTATAATCATTGTGCTCAGTGGTAAACGTGCGAATGAACTCGCAGTATCCACATAGATTCGTCCCCGGTGGATGCCTCGCGCACTTTACGAGAATAGAATTCAATCAAAATAATAATCTAGCATCATAATTGTATTGAAACTAGAATTAAAGAGATGCGCGGACATATCTCGTACTACTTGCCGTGACCGGAGTAAACGTCAGCTTCTCAGTAAAGGAACCCATCACCATACTCCTGAACAGGTTCCAAACCCTGCCCGGCAAAGAAAATGAATTAATGAATGAGTTATTCATTACCTGATATCTCATGAAATCAACGAAAGAGACTGATATAGCGCGAACATTACCTCTGGAGCATGTCCTGCATGTTGCGGAACTCTTCCAGGTGTCTCTTTAATGGGTCTATGACTTCAACTCTTCCCTTATCAACTTGAATGTCAAGCAGAATCCAGTGGAACCTGCACACGTTTATATATACGTCAGAAACTCATCAATTACACTTAACATCGAGTAAGCAAAGTGAATGTGTACAACAGAGTAAGACACTCACTGGAAGTTGTAAGGAAACAGTATGTGGTCACAGAAATGTTGCTCCGTTAGAAACCTTAGAAGGTTATCCGCCGTCTCGTCGGGTTTCGTCGTTAGCGAATGTATATGTACTTTATCTGGGTCAATGAACCCAACACTATAGATCTTTCTTTTACATTCCCGGATCTTCATTCTGCATAATAGAGTACAAAAGAATATAATGAGGATAATTACATGCAATGAACTGAACAACTTATATGTAGACAATGAATTCAACAACTTACAGACAATAGCAACTCATGAGAGTTTTGTCGAGGGCGTCGAAATTGTATAACTGAAAGATTTCTGAAAAGTCAACATGGACCTCTTCGGGTCGGAAGAAGTACTCATGTGGGACTTTCGCCACGACCATTGTTCTGCCCCCCCACCACACTCAAGTACCATTCATGCAAATTCCGCATTTGTGTTGGCAGTTGTTCCAACTTCTCTTTGCTGACCAAAGGCTTCCCTGGGACATATGTAGGGACAACATCAGCCTTGGGTAACTTGTCATCTTGGGAACCTAGCAATTCAGCAACAGTCACACCCATAGCGGCCGCCAACTTCGTAGCTTCTTCCATATCCTGCTGCAGCACCTGGGGAACGTTTTCGGATAACACCTTGAGGGATATGATCGATTGTTTGGCCTGTTCTCCGAGCTAGGGAACGTCCCTTCTGTTCCCGCTTGAACTTTTACCTGATTTTCTCCTGCTTGCACTTTTACTTGATTTGCTCTTCTCCACTTCCTTCCTAAGTGTGCGTAGATAGTCATCTGGCTTATGGTGCAACTCATATTGCGATTTTGTGTTCAGAAAATCACTTGCCCACGCTTTTTGCTTCTCGGTGTATACCGAGGCGGGCTTGGGTTTCATCTTTGCAAAATGCGCATCTTTTTCGGCCATTGCGATCGCTGCGGTTTGCTCCTCAGTACGATCGTAAGTTCTGATGGGAAGATTCTTATGAGGTACTCTTGGGAGGGGCGACATTTGTCGTTTTGGGCTGCTGCATCGGTTAGTACTCATCGACGGAGCACGCTTCCGCTTATTGTCCTTAGCGGGCAAAGGCGGCGGCGAAGACGGCCGACCCAAGTCCGGCGGCGGAGATCGAGATGGACTCGCGCTGTGGTGGTCGTAGTCATGGGGTGGGCTTCTTGGAGGTGATGGAGGTGTAGGTGACCTGCGACGACTCGGAGGCGGTGTTGTCCTTGGCGTCGAGCCTGGAAACTTGATGTAGTTCTTGTCCCATAGAATGATATCACCCACAACTTCTCCGAGTGTCCTCTCATCTTCAGGTCCAGGGATGTCAAGCTCCATATCATGAAACCCCGATACGATTTCATCCACCCCAACTTTAGCATAGCCAGCTAGAATCTCACGGCCTTGCCAGCGTGCGTCAGGTGGACAAGGTAAAGCATATCCGACCGCCACCTTCATGGATATGTTCTTCAATTTCTGATGGAGCTCACAAGATATCTGCTCCTTGATTCCATCCACGGGGTAGCCGGGGCCGCCCTCTATCATCCGTCGTGCATCGTCAGCCGGGCCTCCGAGTCAGCCACGCTGCTTTTCCGCTGAGATGGGAGGCGGTAATATCGAGTGCATGATCTTGCAGGCGCACAACTCCTCTAAGTTCGTCAATCTGATGCTGCTGCTGCTCGTTAAGTCTAGCAAGCAACTGGTTGAACTTGTCATTCTTCTCCTCCTGCTGTCGCTGCTTTGCTCTCGCTCGGATTCTGTAAGTTTCTATGTCTTTGGCAAACCCAAGCCACCATGGGACGGAAGGGCCAAAGCCTCGTGTTCATCCTCCTTTTTCGTCATTCCCGAGGACCAGTGTCAGCAAGTCTTTCTCTCTATCGAGACGGAACTTTAACTTCCCCTCTTTAATTTCTTTCACCACTTTAAGCCAATTTTCCCTGGGTATCCTAATCTCGTCACTGCAAATAAGGTCCCCTGTTGTTTCGTCGTATGAACCCCCATGCGCAACGAACCAATTTCTTGCCCTCAATTCCCATTCTCCGCGCATCCATTCTGGTTGGATCCCTTTAGCAAGCAGCTCTTGCTCTTTTTTATCCCACTTTGGCATGGCAGTCTCGTAGCCCCCTGGCCCCAATTTATGGTGATATTTTTTCTTGTCAGCATTTTTCTTGTTCCTTACTGACATCGCCTTGGCATCTTGTGACTCCTTGTACTCCTTAAATGCATTCCAGTGATTCACCTGCTTCGCTAGATAGCCTTCGAATACTGGAGCAGTCTTTTTCTTCAGATATTCTTACCATAATCTTTTCTTCCACACCCAGAATAGTTCGGCCATCTTCGTAAGAGTCCACTTCATGACTTTCTTCCTCAATTTTGCAGTGTCGGTAGGATCCTCAAATTCTGGCAGGGTGAAATGTGCCATGAGGTCATTCCAAAGACCCTCTTTGTACCTTTTGGCGACATACTCACTATCGTTTGAACCTTTGCGCTTATTCCATCTCGAACGGTGATCGGGACGTGATCCCTAACCAGAACTCCGCACTGTTTTCTAAATACATCGGCAGCCTTCTTGGGTTCCTTCGGTTCGCCCGTAGGGATATGACCTCAAATGTATAATGCGTAGATGGGGCCACCTTTTTGGTCGGGCCTCGTTTGGAAGATTTGCTCGATGTGGAGGCCCAAGAGAAGAAACATTCGTCAATTTATATATACAACTCAAGTAATGCATCTACTGATAGCCAAACTTCATATATACAATTCAAGTAGTGCATCTACTGATCGCCGAACTTCATATATATACCTCGCTGAACTTCGTTAAGGGTCCACCGGCTTCTCCATCATCGGAGCTATCGCCTTCTCCATCATCGGAGCCGTCGGCTTCATCCTCACTTCGGTCGACCTCCATTCCATCCCCGGAGGGGTTCAGATACGACGACGGAGATTCGGCTGGATCAGCACCTGGGGCGTCGTGGATTATATTCTCGAAAATTTCTTCCTGTCTTAGGTCTCTGCGGATTGGACTAGGTGATCCATAGTTTCTGCAAAATGCACACAATATTATTTCAAAATGCATCAAATAAAATGAGTATCAATTGTTATAAATAATTACTAAAGCAATCAATACAAGTCATTTATCTAATGTGTATCAATTGTTATCATCAGTACTTTGTAATTAAAAAATTACTACAAATAGATCATCTGAATATGCAAATAGATCATCTTTCCCAATTCTGAAATAAACCTAAATTTGAACTTACAAAACTAAAAAATTACTTCTAAATTTTTTCTAACATCTAATTTGCATCTTCTAACAAATTAATTCTAAAATTACAATTGTTCTCTAACAACTAAAATTAACATCTAAAATTACTTCTAACAACAATTTTTTTCTAACAACTAAAATTAACATCTAAAATTACAAAAAATTACTTCTAATTTTTTTCTAACATCTAATTTGCATCTTCTAACAAATTAATTCTAAAATTACAATTGTTCTCTAACAACTAAAATTAACATCTAAAATTACTTCTAACAACAATTTTTTTCTAACAACTAATATTAACATCTAAAATTACAAATTACAAATTATTTGCTATCTAAATTTTTTGCAATCCAAAATCTTTCTATCTAAAAATTGATACATTTGTAAACAAGAAATTGGAGAAGGGCAGGGATGCTTACGAGCAAGAGGAGCAGAGCTCGGGGACGAGGCGACGAGGAGCAGGGGTGATCGACGGCGAAGACGTGGCGCGGATGACGAGCGCAGACGACGAGGCGCGGATGACGGAGGCGCGTACGGCGAGCGCGGACGACGAACACGGAGGCGCGGGCGACGAGCGCAAACGGCGGCGTGATTCTCGGGGGCGCGCGCGGCGTCGAGGGCACCGAGCGTGGCGACGGGAGGGCGCCGGAGCAGGAGCAAGGGTGGACGGCGTCGAGGGCATCGGAGCGCGGCGTCAGGAGGGCGCCGGAGGAGGTGCACACGGCGGAAAAGGGGTGACATCGACGGTGAATTTTGGCAGCCTGATGGCGTCCCTCTGCTTCTCTGCCCTTCGTCTTCGATGAAAAAAATGGCTAAGGATGAACCGTGCCTTAAGTAGTGGAGGTACCTTTAGTCGCGGCCCGTGGCTCAAACCGCGACTAAAGGGGGTCTTTAGTCCCGGTTTGACTCACGAGCCGCGACTAAAGGAGTGAGAGGGCTTTTCGCATTCCCGCGTGCAACCCACACCTTTAGTCGCGGGCCGTGGCTCAAGCCGGGACTAAATGCCCAAAAATTCCGCGTGCAACTCAATTTTTTTTAACAGAACCAGGACCTTTTTTAAACATTTGAATTAAGCAGTTTTTGCATATTTTTGAATCTGACAAAACTTTCAACATGAAAAGTGTTTGAATTTGAATACCTAAGTCAAATACATTTTCTGTTTTATAAAATAATTATTCTAACTATTCAAACTATTAACCATTTGTCATTTTGAATTAAAAAATGCATTAACTTTTATCTTTTGCAAATTTTTGAATCTCACTAACACTGTGTTTGGATGTAGGAAAGTTTGTTGGGAATTGAATTGGACTAGCAATTCCATTTCCAAGATGGAAAGGAAATGGTCTCCAATTCAAATTCCGCTGTTTGGTTGTGAATCAAATTTATGGCTGGAATCAAAGGGTAGCACAAGATTCCAATTCCTGTTTGGATGCACAAATTTGGGAATTGAATGTTTTGTTGAATTTGGACAATATAAACTTATGGACATGTATGAAAAAATAGTATGTGTATATTTGAGTATTGATATATTATTTTGCACACATAATAGCACTAAAAATTTCAAATCAAGTAAAAAACACAAATAGAAATAAATAGTCTTGAAATAAACATAAACCGTTGAAGTTCAAGCACTTCACATAGTTAGTCCATTTGTACTAATTCAGGAAAACCGAGGCACACGGGAGCGAGAGGCACAGGGCAATCTCCAATCAACGCTATCACAAATCAACACGGACGCTAAAAATTCACCTCGGCGGGTGGGAGCGGGGACTGGAGCGGCACGGGCACACGGCCCTGAAGCTGGCGCTGACCCTGCTGGGCTTGGCCTGCGCGGAGCCCTCGGCGACGTAGCTCTAGCGCCTGCCATCCATCTCCTCCAGGCAGAGCACCCAGTCCACCGCGGCCGCCGGCAACGACGAAATCGCTCCGCGGCGGGGAGAGAGGAGGGCGGCGAGAAAGGAGGGCGGGGATTACCTCGGCGTCGCCGCCGCCGCCGTGCCCAGGTCGAGCTCGCCTTTTTCGGCGAGCGAAGCAGGGAGTCGCGAGGGCGGCGCGGCTCTGAGGGAGAGAGGAAGTCGCGAGGGCGGAGCGGCTTAGAGGGAGAGAGGAGGTCGCGAGGGCGGCGCAGCTCAGAGGGAGAGAGGAGGTCGCGAGGGCGGCGCAGCTCGGAGGGAGGAGGTCGGTACTGAGCCGCCGGCGCAGCCGTTTCGCGATGCAGGGGAGAAGGTCAACCACGCTTCTGTTTCGCGAGGAGAAAACGTTTTGCGAAGGAGCGCCGTTTCCGCGCGTTTCCGAGGCTCCGAGCTCGGAAAGATTTGGGCCGAGCGGACAGCTGTGGAGGTTGCGATGGGAATTGGTCTACGATTCCAAGTCTAAATTCCGTGACCAGTCCAAACGGCGGAAACTGCTGTCCAATTCCAGATTCTCTGATTCCAGCCTCCAATTCTTACATCCAAACACAGTGTAAACTTTCAACATGAAAAGTGTTTGAATTTGAATAACTAATTCAAAACCATTTTCTGTTTTATAAAATAACTAGCTGGGCGGCCCGCGCATTTGCGCGGCTAGCAGTGAGATTATTTGTTTTCAAACTAATGTATTATTTTCTTTGTGATCGATCTTTTTGAAAATTGAAGATAAATAGGATGTTCTGAATATATTAGAATAGTTTGCGATACTTAGCTTGTAGATCTTTATTAAAGCTCACATGTTTTCAACTATAAAACTTTCATAAATTTTATAAATTCAAAATCCGAGTAACATCAGTTTTTGTTGCTCCAAGTTCTGTTATGCAACTCATGACTCTTAACACTCAACTTTTTCATTCTTCTCAACTTTTATCTTTTCTCATACTGTAGCATTTGACCGTGTCATCTCTCATGAGTAATTATTCGATGAACAATACAAAAGACTTGTGATATACAACCTGATTCAAAAGCGGTGTTCCCTGTGACCAAAGCGTGTAACATTCCATTTGGATAAATAATTGTACAGATCCATTTAATAAGTTTTTCAGTGTGCTTCTGAGAGTGACGCGTAAAGTCTATGAGGTATCGGTTTCATATGCTTACCTAATCAAAATCTGTTATGAAAAACAAACCATTATTGTTAGCCTGTGTTTTCACTATTAATCACGTGATCTTACTTGGACATTATAAGTTTCAAAAAAATCCAAACAATATTTCTAATTAAAGCGTTGGCGCTTCTATTTGAATCGCTTAATAATGTAAAATTTGTGAATCTGTGGTGATCAATCATATGATTATATTTTTGAAATGATTATTATATAATTTAAGAACTATTGTATCCTCTGCATTATGCACCACATAGTTTTTAAATGTAATAGTTATTGGCAGATATGTTTTGTGAACCGGTGCACTTCTCCTGATTGTTTTATCATTAAATGTATCAATATCCCACATCTTTTCCTGTATCTATGGTAGAGCTCAGTACCAATAAGCATGTAAAATATTGTTTTAACTAAAACTCTATGAGCAACGACATATTGTTATGAGCAAATAGGTTCTCTTACATTTTGAAAAAAAAATTATCAAAAATGATTTAGAAAGCGCAGCGGTGAATAACAATTTCTTTTACAAAGATAAATAAATGATGTATATAAAATGGGATTATTGCTTTACTTGAATAGAGGCGGTAAACTCAGTTCTTGTTTCGAGCATCGATTCCAAGCAGAGTAGCAGCGGTGTTATGCTGACAATATATATCCGTAGTTGTTGCCACTCAGCCATCTGCACGTAAGAATTTTGGTGTGTAGCTAATTAGGTCCATTTGGAAAGTAACGACATCATTGGTGGAGTAACTAAAAATTAACAGAACATTTAATAAGTACACAAAAAACAGCTCAATAGATGCTTACCAAAGTTATGTACAAAGTAGAAACTAACAAAAATACTCTCTCCGATTCGTTTAAAGTGTCGCGAGAAAACAACATCGTATGTATAACTCGCAACGTTCTTTTTGGATCAGAGGGAGTAGGTATTTCCTCTATTTATTATATGCTTGCATAAAGTTACAGATTACATTTCTTCTAAAGAATAGTAAGACCATGAAAATAATTTCAATTGAAATGGATAGGTCGTAGCACTTAAATGAATTTCAAACGCAATGTAATCATCCATAATATGACAGTGTACCTTGGACACATCTTCTTATTACACCCTTAATGCTCGATTCACCGCGACATTTTCATGTAAAAATTCGAAAGGGCTTGTTTTTTAGGGCCGGCGTATTTTTTATTTAACGTGCTTTCCATCTTGTCCTTGCATGGATGGAGATATCTTACCAGCTTACCTCAAATCCATCCTCGCATCCTACATGCAAAGTCAGGTCGTGGATATTAATGCAATGGGTCTTCTGTTGTGGCACGCAAATATAATTGTTAAAATATTTGTATCAAAGTTCAATATGCTACCAAATTTATGTGGGGCGACCATTATTTTTTCAAATAGATATGTCGGACGATATATCAATGTGTACGTTGCAGGGACATGTAATTGAATATGATTTGTAGAAAATCAATGCCAAGTTAAATTTTGTGGCACGTGGAGTGAAAACAAATTTTTCGATATAACTTTTCCGTCCGCAAAAAAAGAAATATAGGATGGACAACTCGAACAAAACTGAAAAGATAACAAAAAAACCGAATATGCATTGAGATTCCAGTGATACCAACCTATATCCAATTATTGATTCGCTTTCTGTCTTTTCCCTTGCTTAGTGATACATTGCTCAATGGCATCAGTGTTTCACCTGCAAGAGAAAGGAAGTCAAGGATGGCAACTGCTCGCAGCCTCGCACTCCAGAACATCCGCCGCAGTTGAATACCGGGATAGGAAAAAAAAGCAATGTTTACAAATTAGACGCCCAACTTGTCTACTCCACAACATCATCTGCGGTTGAATCCCATAGATATTCCTCTTCCACCCTCGGAATGATGCATCTTACTGTATATTTGATCGCCCGGATGCATGATGGATGTCCCATCTATATATGGCATTACACTGCAAGCATATTTATCACAAATAACCTATTAATATGGGGCAAATATTTATCACATAATGATAAGATGATATAAAATTATGATCTGATGTCTTCTAATTCGAAGGTTTTGTAAAATAAGAAATGAACTTGTGGGGACTGATGAAGGAGAAAACTAAATGAAGAAGCCGTATCATGGAGTATGCACCTGATTTCAGCTAGCCATAGCTGTGCGTGTGTGCATGAGTAAATTAGCTAGCTTGTACGTACGTACTACATGAGTATATTAGATGGCGGGGGCACGGATCGGTGGTCAATGGAGATCGCCACCAGAGCACGGCCATCGAGCTCGTCTTAGACCAAAGCCGGCGTGCAGCCCCGGTCTCATCCTTCCGGGCATCCTTACTGACGCCGGCATGCAGGCCGGCATCTTTGTCCCCTATATGTCCACGCGACGCCGGCGTGCCGTCCCACATCACGCCTTCCCGTGAGCCCACTTCCGAGTCCAACAGCGTCCGCAGTCCTATTTCGATTTTCGAACACCACCACGTCAACGCCGTCAGTCTGACGCCTGCTTCGAGTAGCCGTGCATGGTCGCAATGGTAGCAGCCCAGGCCTTCTAGTGGAAGGTTTACGTCTCCGTCGAGGCCTTCTAGTATGATGTCGACGAAAGATCAAAATCAATAGGAAGCGGCAGGCGATGCACCAGCACCATGAACGCGGGCGGCTTTGAAGGATACAGAGATCAAAACAGGTGTACGGCCGGTCAATCAAGCTTAGAGTACTACAAACTGTTGCAGCATGCCACGACGGACATTAGGCTCCATTGGGGTCGACGATGGGGCGTTTGGACCAGCATCACGATGATGTCTCCTATGATTGTAACTCCATTTGCCGGATCTCTTTGAACGATCCATGTCCTCTGGTTCCGGCCGCCCTTTTCGCTTGGGCCGGTCTGCCAGTTTCCGATCCAGAGACTCTTCCATAAATCCCTATTCAATGTCCTGGTTTGCATCTTGCTTTTGATCGAGGTCGTACTTCTAGATCAGGCTGGAGTCCTTTGCTGCGATCAATGGTGATCGGCACAGTATCGTCGGCCAAAGAGATCGCTTGATGGAAGCACGATGGATTAGAAGATGTTGTGTCGTAGCCTCGTACTAGTAAGTTTGCACGTGCACGCACGTATGAACTAATATATATTCATCCAAACATATTACGAACACTACAATTTAAATTTTTGTATGCCGCAAAGCAAGACATATCATGTGTCCAATTGCAAAAAGAATTTTGACAGGTTGCCAATCAAGAGCTCTACATGTTGGTGCCGCTACAAAGTACAAAGTCCGCGTCGTGATATATTCTCCACACCATGACCTTTCATCGAGTTTGTCGAGGCCGTACGGATGATTCTTGATCAGCAAGACCACCATGTAATTGGGAGATGCAGAGCTGTACCTGAATGCATCTTATGTACCTGAATGTACTTGACAGTTTGTCGAGGCCGTAGGGATGATTCTCGGTCAAGACCACCAGTACTTGAGAGTCGCAGAGCTGTACCTGAATGCATCATCTTGCTAAACGAAGTCGTCCAGACGCTCAAGTTGTCAGTA
Source organism: Poa pratensis (assembly GCA_947311845.1). Lineage (NCBI taxonomy): Eukaryota > Viridiplantae > Streptophyta > Magnoliopsida > Poales > Poaceae > Poa > Poa pratensis. Next base: position 44,565,462 of record CAMZMU010000035.1, read on the forward strand.
TAAAATCCAGAACACAAAAACTACCTCAGATTATTAGTCGAAATAGAAGACCAGATTTGTCCAAGCAAGACCAGGAAGCACACCTCAGATTGTCTGAAGGCAGCCACCCGATTCAGTTTAGTGATAGTCATGCAAACAATGAACCTAGAAATATAAGATGCCAAATATAGATTTGATGATAAAATTTATAAGAGAAATAAAAGGCTCCTTTTTACCTGCAAGATATAACATGTATCAAAAAAAGTAGATAGAGGTTTAATCAAAAAATTGTAAGATGCATATGTAATGTGACAGAGAAAGTAATGAGTTGCAGCCTAAAAGATACAAGGCAGATGGATCTCCATAGAATTAGCTAACATTTTTTTTTGATAAGTTTGGTTTTTTGCAATCTTAGCAAAGTGTTGTAGCCAAATGGTTACATCTCAATGAATTCAATGGCCCTTTGCCGTAAGCAGAAATTTATCACGTTATTCAACACTTACGGAGATAATGATTCATTTGGCAACTATTCTGCTATATGCTTATATCCAGCATGAACCTTTTTGGTGCACAATACAGTTAAGTGTGTGAAAGCTACAAATCAAGAATCTTATTGACATAGCTTGACCTACATTAATCCAAAAGTAAATAAAAGGTATTCCTAACCTGAAACACAAAATATGTTAATAGCCTGAAAGCCGGGAAAAGGCAAAAACTCACCTGAGCTTAATTGTTCATTGGCGAGTATGAATATGCAAGTTTGATTACAGAGCGTTGCAAATGCTTTCGTAAAAAAAGAGGAATAAATAATTATGTAGTTTGGATGGCTTAGTACTAAAGATCTGAGCAACAATCTCCTTGCCTTGCACCCAATGTAAAAGAATACATTCTTCAGCTTCTCAAAAATACGAAGAGTTAAACAAATTCACGTCGAGTGTAAGCTTCAGATTCAGACTGGATGTAAAAAATCTCTTCTTACTGAAAGCTGTCAAGTCTCAAGTGTGCTTCTGTACAATGTGACAAGCATGTGAAAAAAAACTGAAGAATTCTTTTGATAAACTTACTGGTCGTCCATGGCTTTCACAACAATCACAGTAGTCATTCGGTCCTGATTAAAAATATCGAAAATTAGTCATGAAGTAAAGAACGAAAAAATACAGAGTTAAACCAACAATCTCCGGAAGGAGCATAATAAGCCGATCCTTCTCAATGCCCATACTCACCAACACCTACTGCATCAAACATCGGTAGGCCTCCGGTGTGTGGAGCAGACATGTGCGAGGCGCCGTGCAGCGGTGGCCTCCCGTGTGTCAATGGCCATCTTCTCGCCGGCCGAACTGGCAAAGCTCCATGGACCTCGGTCTTCTTCCTGTGCAGGCGCAGGACCATAGTCATGGCCTCGCTGATGGCACTGGACACTGTGAGGCTCTCCTCTTCCATCTCAATGCAGAGCCTCCGTGATGCGCCGCCGCCAAAGCCTCCCATAGAGCCGCAGCCTCCTCATGCCACAGCCTCCACCCGTGCCAGCCCCATCATCTCCTAATCCTCATCTCGCCCATCCTCTCCCCATCAAGCTTCCGCCCAGAGCGCTGCCACCTGACCATGGCAGATGGCGAGAAGCAGCTGGGAGGAATCGCAATGAAGTTAATCAAAGCCTGTTGGACCAATCTCTAGAGCAAGATATGTGGGATTGAGATCGGGAAGGAGAAGTTATCGCCTTATCGGGTGCCAAGGTTTGGAGAGGGAGTAAATCCCAAAAATAAGTGCGTCGCTGCCACCGCTGCCGGCATGCCCCTGCCGCCCTGGGCCAGAGAAGAGGGCGCCCCTTCCGCCCAGACCCCTGCCGCCGCCGCCGCAGCCATGTTCCCTCCCGCTGGAGATCTTATGTTTGGGCAGGCAACGGGGGGAGAAACGAAGAGGGAGGAGTGGGGGTCGATGAAGGGAGGAAGGAGGAGGAGCAGGGAGGAGGCCGATGGGAGGGAGGAAGAGCTTCCTTACAGGCGCCGCCCTCGCGAAGGTTCGTCTTGCCGTCGGGGAAGGAGGTCGAGTGGAGCAATCGCGGAACGCGGTGGAGGGCGATCGAGCGGGGTACGCGTAGCGCATACTTTTCGGCAGGAAATGTTCTGCCGAGGTCGACAGGATGTATCCGGATCGTTAATCTGATTGCCGGGTGATTAAACTAATAGGAGTCGTTCGATTTCTATAAGTGGACACGATCTGAGGGCGCTGGTTAACCTGCATAGATTTGGTTTGGTGCACGTAGGAAAGATAATGTTCTCTCTTTTATAAGTAGTAGAGAAGAATAGGAAGCTATTGGTAGCGTAATTAATGCTAACGTATCTACCAAGGAAACTATTTCCATATGCGCATGTATTTCTTCTAAAAAACTACTACCTTTTTGGTCGAGTTAATCTGAATCGTTAACTCTTTATTAGTTAATCCGAGCCGTTATTTGTCCTGTGTTTTAATTATATAATAGATTATTCTAACTATTCAAACTATTAATCATTTTGCCATTTTGAATTAAAAAATGCATTAACTTTTACCTTTTGCATAACTAACTCAAAACCAGATTACTTATTAAGATGCTAAAGATCATTAGTTGGAAATGCAGAGATAAATAATACATTTTACACAATCGTCATCGTAGCTAGACCAGTAGTAGGGAATGACAACAATCTTGGGTACATAGACGAACCATTTGTCCTAACCAATGATGTGGCTCAGGTTAGTCATACTCCTGCCTAGACCTATAATACTCGTCCTCGTAGTCGTCGTAGTCGCTGTCGTCGGGCGGCGCTCGCCTGGACTGGAAGTGAGGGTAGCGCAGGCGGGGGTTATCGCCAGCCGTGATGTAAACCATGACGCTCTTGAGAGTCCGGCCGCCCCACCACAGCCGACGGCCGGCCTCGTTGAAGTTCGAAGGAGGCGGGCCGTCCTCCTCGTACCTGGCGAGCGCCCTCTCACGCCGATTGATGAAGAAAGCGTCCCAAGTCGGGCGGTAGTCGGGATCCCACCGGGGATCCATCCGCTGCTCCGGAGTGAGCTCGAGGTAGTAGTGGTTCGTGATGGCCGCCCGGCGCGCCAAACCTTGAGGGACAGGAGGGACCGGCACGCCTCCAGCCGGCGAGGACGTCGTAGCCAGGCGGGCAGGGGTAGTTCGAGGCGCAAAGCACCTCCGCCTCCGAGTAGGTTAGAGTGGGTACGGTGGAAGGCATGGGAGAGTGATGAGGTTGCAGATATGAGTTTAGATGTGCTATACCAATGGAGGCCATGACTACATATATATAGTGAGAAATGGCGGGAAGACGGAGGCGGAAAGCGGTGGAAAGCGTGGGAAGAAATAAGGCGGGAAGAAACAGACCTTTAGTCCCTGTTCGAGCCACCAACCGGGACTAAAGGGGCTTATTTGTTCCCGCGCAATTTTACCAACCGGGACTAAAGGGAATCCCACCAATAAGGAAGAAGCACACGGATCGTGTGTTTCTTTCGAGCGCTTGTGAGCCGTTGGATCAGGGGTGTGTTTCTTTTGAGGGCTTGCGAGCCGTTGGATCCATAGTTTCTGCAAAATGCACACAATATTATTTCAAAATGCATAATATTATCATCTGCAGCTGATTTGAAGCTTCTTGACAATACACATTGGAAATACACATTCATTATTATTACACATGCTCCTTACATAAAGGTTTAATACATTCCATAGAATGCATTACATAAAAGGTTTAATACATTATTACACATCACCAACATCACCAACATTATTCTACATAAACGGACATGCTGGCTCGGAGGCCTTAGGATTAGGAGGAACGGCGGGAGGAGTCAGCCCCGTTCGCGGCCGCCCGGTTCTCGCGCGCACGTTTGCGGCGGAGGGCAAGATCCATGGAGGATGAGTCTTTCAGCGCCCAATCCAGCTCGGAAGCCTCCTTCGCCTTGAGCTGGCAGGCAGTTCTGGCTCGCTGTACACGGTCGTCGTGGACGGACTGGAAGGAGGCTTCAAGGGCCTCCTGCATCTGTGGCCCGCCGCGCTCTTCCCCATGGTCGCTCCAGTCGAAGTCGTCATCGTCATCCTCCTCGTCGGGAGGGGCGGCGGCGACTGGTGGAGGTACGGCCGCGGATCCCCACGCCACCCCTGCGGCGTACGCATTCTCGTCGGGGTTAGGGACGTCGGACCGCGCGCGCTCGTACGTCCTCCGCACCTCCTCCGGCACCGGAGCAGGAGGCCGGTAGCAGGGCATTCCGCTCCACGCCGGGCTCATGGGCATACGGCGGGATAGGCTCCCGCGGTAGCGCCCAAGCGCGCTCTGCCGAGCACGCTCGACCTCGTCCAGAAGGCGCTGCGGCGGGCGTGGCGGATCCATCTCGTGGAGACGATGCGTTCGTGGCTAGGAATGGTGGATTAGGGTTTACCCCGTCGGTGACAATATATAAAGACCTCCAGGGCAGCGCTAGGTGAGGACACGTGGCTAGGGCAGCGCTGGGGGAGGACACGTGGCTGACACGAGTCGTGACCGCAAAGCCCGACTTTAGTCCCGGTTGGTGTTACCAACCGGGACTAAAGAAGCACACGGATCGTGTGTTTCTTTCAAGCGTTTGTGAGACGTTGGATCATGGGTGTGTTTCTTTTGAGGGATTGTGAGCTGTTGGATCAACACTATCACGACCACTTCGTGAGCCACATGACCTGGTTGATGTTACCAACCGGGACTAAAGAAGCACACGGACCCTATATATAGCCCCCCTCCCGGACATGTTCAACACTCAGTGTCTACTCATTGTAGTTCATTTTGGTATACGAAGCATTCGGATTCCCTGCATACGTCCAACGGTGCATTTGATATGCGGGCACTCACGAGCCACCGTTGGGCTGTATGTAGGGGAAACCGTGTGTTTTGTTCTCTTCAGTGTTTAGAGTTTTCAGAATACAGTGACCCTATATATAGCCCCCCTCGGACATGTTCAGCACTCAGTGTCTACTCATTGTAGTTCATTTCGTAAACAAAGCATTCGGATTCCCTGCATACGTCCGACGGTGCATTTGATATGCGGGCACTCACGAGCCACCGTCGGGCTGTATGCAGGGGAAACCGTATGTTTTGTTCTATCACTTGGAAATGCTAAAGATCTTGGAGAATGCAGAGATTGTGTTGGTAAAACTGCAGCTGATTGAAGCTTCTTACACATGCTCCTTACATAAAGGTTTAATACATTCCATAGAATGCATTACATAAAAGGTTTAATACATTATTACACATCACCAACATCCCTATCTATTGTTTCTGTTTTCTTCTGAGCCGTAGCCATGGAGAATCTTCATCATTTAACAGGATGCTTGGGTCAGTTTTCACTGTGAAGGGCGGAATTTCATGAAACTTATTATAATCTTCTGACATGTCTGTCTTGTCATCCACTCCCACGATGTTTCTTTTCCCTGAAAGAACTATGTGGCGCTTTGGCTCATCGGACGATGTATTCTTTTGCTTATCTTTTCTTTTTTCCGGTTTGGTAGACATGTCCTTCACATAGAAAACCTGAGCCACATCATTGGCTAGGACGAATGGTTCGGTGTGGTACCCAAGATTCTTGAGATCCACTGTTGTCATTCCGTACTACGGGTCTATCTTTACCCCGCTAGCTGTCAGGTTGACCCATTTGCACCGAAATAAAGGGACCTTAAAAGTAGGTCCATAGTCAAGTTCCCATATCTCCTCTATGTACCCATAATATGTGTCCTTCTGCCCATTGTCGTCTTTGCATCAAAGCGTACACCACTGTTTTGGTTGGTGCTCTTTTTATCTTGGGCCTTCGTGTAAAATGTATTCCCATTTATCTCGTACCCTTGGAAAGTACATATAGTCGAAGATGGTGACCTGGCCAACAAGTACAGCTGATCTCCAACAATGGTGTTATTCATGAGATGTGTCTGCAACCAACTGCCGAAAGTCTTCTCGTGTTCCCCTTTAATCCAGGAGTCATCCTTCCCCGGGTTTTCGGAGCGTAGAATATTCTTGTGTCTCTCGATATACGGAGCCACCACGGTGGAATTGTGTAGAACTGTGTAGTGTGCTTGAGTGAAAGAATGCCCGTCCCTACATACCGTTGCTTTCCTTCCTAGTGTGCCTTTTCCAGTCAGCCTCCCCTCATACCGAGATTCAGGAACACCAATCGGCTTAAGGTCAGGAAGAAAGTCAACACAAAACTCAATGACCTCCTCTGTTCCATAGCCCTTGGAGATGCTTCCTTCTGGCCTAGCACGGTTACGAACATATTTCTTTAAGACTCCCATGAACCTCTCGAAGGGGAACATATTGTGTAGAAACACAGGACCGAGAATTCTAATCTCTTCGACTAGGTGAACTAGGAGGTGCGTCATAATATTGAAGAAGGATGGCGGGAACAACAACTCGAAGCTGACCAGACATTGGACCACATCAATTTGTAACCCTGATAGACTTTCTCGATCGATTACCTTCTGAGAAATTGCATTGAGGAATGCACATACCTTCACAATGGCCAGTCGAACATTTTCCGCTAGAATTCCCCTCAATGCAACCGGAAGCAATTGCGTCATAAGCACGTGGCAGTCATGAGACTTTAGGTTTTGGAATTTTTTCTCTTTCATATTTACTATTCCCTTTATATTCGACGAGAAGCCAGACGGGACCTTGATACTGAAAAGGACTTCAAAAAAGATTTCCTTCTCTTCCTTGGTAAGAGCGTAGCTGGCAGGCCCCCTGGATGCATGCCGTCTCGTCCTTTATGACGTTCCTGGTCCTCCCGTGCTTCCGGTGTATCTTTTGACTTCCCATACAAGCCCAGGAAGCCTAGAATATTCACGCAAAGATTCTTCGTCAGGTGCATCACGTCGATTGCGGAGCGGACCTCATGGACTTCCCAATAGGGTAGCTCCCAAAATATAGATTTCTTCTTCCACATGGGTGCGCGCTTATCAGCGCCGTTCGGAACAGGTTGGCTGCCAGGACCCTTTCCAAAGATTACTTTTAAATCCTTGACCATACCAAATACTTCAGCACCAGTACGGGTGACAGGCTTCGTCCGGGTTTCTGCCTTGCCATTGAAATGCTTGCCTTTTTGCCTTAAGGGATGCTTGTGCGGAAGAAAACGACGATTGTACGGGTACACATTCTTCCTACATTTGTCCAGATATATACTTTCTGTCTGATCCAAACAGTGCGTGCATGCATTGTATCCCTTGTTCGTCTGTCCTGAAATGTTACTAAGAGCAGGCCAATCATTGATGGTTACGAAAAGCAACGCTCGTAGGTCAAATGTCTCCTGTTTGTGCTCATCCCACACACTTACACCTGGTTTGGCCCACAACTGCAAAAGTTCATCGACTAATGGCCTTAGGTACACATCAATGTCGTTGCCGGGTTGCTTCGGGCTTTGGATGAGCACTGGCATCATAATGAACTTCCGCTTCATGCACAACCAAGGAGGAAGGTTGTAGATACATAGAGTCACGGGCCAGGTGCTGTGACTGCAACTCTGCTCCCCAAAAGGATTCATGCCATCTGTACTTAGACCAAACCATAAGTTCCTTGCGTCACCTGCAAAGTCCCCGAACTCTCTCTCGATTTTTCTCCACTGCCGACCATCAGCGGGGTGCCTCAACTTGTCGTCTTTCTTACGGTCTTCCATGTGCCATCGCAACAACTTGGCATGCTCTTTGTTTCTGAACAGACGTTTCAACCGTGGTATTATAGGAGCATACCACATCACCTTGGCAGGAACCCTCTTCCTGGGTGGCTCGCCCTCAATATCACCAGGGTCATCTTTTCTGATCTTATACCGCAATGCAGTGCATACCGGGCATTTATCCATATTCTCGTACTTCTCACCGCGGTAGAGGATGCAGTCATTAGGGCATGCATGTATCTTCTGCACGTCTAATCCTAGAGGGCAGACAAGCTTCTTTGCTTCGTACGTGCTGGCGGGCAATTCGTTCTTTCTTGGAAGCATCTTCTTCATTAGTACCAGCAACTTTTCAAATGACGAGTCAGTCACACCGGTCTCTGCCTTCCACTTCAGCAATTCCAGTGTGCTACCCAGCTTCTTCTGGCCATCTTCACAAGTTGGGTACAACAATTTGTTGTGGTCCTGTAACATCTGCTCGAACTGCAACCTCTCCTTTTCTGTGTCGCAGCCTCGCCTTGCATCAGAAATGACCCGACCAAGATCATCAGCGGGCTCATCTGGTGCCCGTTCTTCACCCTCTTCTTCTTCATTGTCTTCCATTCGGTATCAGCGTATTCAGGGAACATAGATCGGTAGTTGTCATCATCGTTCTCTTCTTCATCGCCGTCTTCCATCATAACCCCTCTTTCTCCGTGCTTGGTCCAAACATTATAGCCGTACATGAAACCGGACCGAAGCAGGTGGCTCTGAATGACTCTTGAGGAAGTGTGATCCTTCTCATTCCGACATTCAACGCATGGACAAAACATAAAGCTACCCCCATGCTTGTTCGCCTCGGCCGCATCGCGAAAAGAATGCACGCCTGCTCTGTAAGCGGCTGTGCGTCGGTCACCGTACATCCATGGATGGCTCATCTGCATCATACAACTATATCAAACGCAATGACGATGCTAAAATTAGTACCGCACGGTGACCGAATAGAAAATAGTTGCTAACCTTTTAGGACAAGTGGAAATAAAGAGGTGAAAGCTTAAGTGTGGCTCGGGCACCTCATATCATGTTTGTATTGTGTGAACTCAAATGGCATCACTCTAACAGGCATTTCATCGAACACCTTGAGTGCATATGAAGGAGAAAAAAAAATAGCACTAGCCTACACCACCTCCACCAGGAAAAAAACAAAGAGTGAGTGGAGAGGGTGCTGCCATATATATAGGGGTGCCACCCTTTTGTCCCGGTTTGACATACAAACCGGGACTAAAGGGGGGACCTGGCCGCTGCGGGCCGCAGACCCCTTTAGTCCTGGTTTGTATCTCAAATCGGGACAAAAGGATCCTCACGGGCCGGGACAAAAGGGGGAGGGGCGCCTGGGCTATTTTGGGCGACGTGGCCTAGCCTTTTATCGCGGTTTGTAAGTGGGTCGGGGCAAAAGTGCTTGGACGAAAGGCCCTGTCTCTACTAGTGCGAGCTGAAATCTGAGACTCTTTAGCTGAGCTACCTAGCTAGTGCGTGGCTCCGGCGCTGCTAGCTGCCATCACAAGAGCTAGCCATTGATAAGGTCTGCACATCCAAGCACGGATGGAACGTTCTTAGACACTTCCTAGGCGCGCCGCCACCCGTTCACGTGGCCTCGACGAAGAACATGCATGCATGCAATGCAACGCTGACCTCGTAGATTAGCTACGTCTAGCGCTCGTGGTTGCATGGCTGACCTCGTAGATTAGCTACGTCTAGCTAGGTAGCTCAGCTAAAGAGTCAGATTTCAGCTCGGCCACGTGAACGGGGAGCGGCGCTGTGGAAGAGTCTAAGAATGTTCCATACGTGCATGTGCGTTTCTGCGTGTGTGTGCGGTCGATAATCGGGCGTCGCCGTCCTGTGCATGAACTTGGCCACGACGTGGAGATTCATCTGTACTAACGTCTACTCCCTCCGTTTTTTAATATAAGATGTTTTAGCATTTGTTCACATGCACATATACACAAATGTATGTAGACATGTATTAGTGTGCATATTCACTCATTTTAGTATGTATCTAGACAATATGTGCAACATCTAAAACATCTTATATTAAAAAACGGAGGGAGTATAAACCTAGCTTCCAGCAGAGACATCGCTGTCACCCTATCTTCTTAGCTCGTCGGCGTCGTCGCAGTGGACACGAGGGCCGGAGGTGGTATAGTACGTACGGGTACGGCAGCAGGTGCACCTCCACGTTCGTGAGCTGCGCCCAATTAATGGAAGGATAGCACGTCGGCGGCGCCGTCACCGGTAGTGGACAGTGTTGTTTCGGGGATGTATCATGTATGCAACCCATGCATCGATCACCGGCGGTGCTACTAACTTCTCTGTAGATCGCCGGAATTACCTTCTTTCCTGAAAAAAACATGGTACTACTCCCTCCGTTCGGAAAAGGATGTCACAAAAATGGTCTACCTATAGTTCATTTTTATGACATCCTTTTCCGAATGGAAGGAGTACAAAATTTGAGATACTAGCAAACGTTACTTCATATCTCCCCACTGCATCTCCCCACAGCTCGCTCAAACCAAGAGGAATTAATCCGGACTATCATCTGTTCGGGGGCGTCCATCAGAGTGCTCCTGCTCTCCATTTTTTTGTTTATCTTCTCCTACAGATAAACATAAAATGGTTCATGTTTATTCTTGACAAAAATAATATCCGGAAACTCTATATAGAGAAAATGTTCAACCAGGCCGGAATAAATATTGACATTAATCATATAAAATGTTCACTTATTTATCTTTCTTACTTCAAAACTTTTGAGTTGATGGTGAGTTCATCCTCCCCCCATAGTTCACAGGAGATATATTGATAATGTGGATAATGCATGTCTGCACATCCACGTACGCCGCCGTGAATTGTGGACTTGTGGCATCACCCACTGGCCAGCGCCCCGTGTTGCAACGTCGGTTGTGTTATTTTATGTTTCACAAGATTTCTATGACCAAATTTGTTCACCGGCTTTTTTTAGTTTTTATTGTGAAATCATGAAAACTTGTCCGTTCATCAGTCCACACTTCTGCTGTACATTCTCAATTGGGAAAGCTTTTATAATTGTGGACTATAATTTCTACCTCTATTAGCATTTAAACCCACTTTCCATTCATGCCTGAAAATCTATTATATCCTAAAAGCAAAATGAGTTAGTTTTTCGAGGCACCACATTGATCCACATCATTAGCATGCCCGTCAAGGGGGCAGTGCGAGCTGTGCGCTTGCACAGGGCCCCCAGAATTTTGGGGCCCCAAATCTTAGCTACTACGTATATATCTATAAAGCCAGGGGCTTAATTAAAGGAGAAAATGGCTAGCCTGCGGCCCAGCAACAAGCTCGCTGTTGCATGCGTGCTGTGTGCACCTCCTGGTAAAAAGAATGCTCGGACTCCACTCACGCTTGTTCCTCTCCATGGAAAAAAGATAGGTTGAACAAACTTTGGAGTTGCTATGGTTTTTGCCTGTTCCTGTAATATGCTTTAGAACTCTGAAACTTCTCGAGGGGATGTTTTCTAGCTTGATGTCCTGGTGTTGGCAATCTGGTGGGGTGGTGTATTTGTTTTTATTTCTGTGCGCAGATTTTTTTACTTCTTGCAGATAATCGCTGGCTTTCTATAAAAAAGCTAGGCATTTTGGCATGTTCTCTAATAGCATGACACTGTTGTATGAGACCATGTCGAGTCCACCGTAGCACGCCCTATTGCCCGTTTGTCGTTCCGTGATGAGACCAGCACGTCCTTGTTTGCTGCTCAGCCGATAACATGAGCACGACGAGTCCCTGACTACCCTCCTTTACTACATTCGCCTATCTTTAACCAAGCAAGATGAATCCGGCCATCATCATCTTCAAATAACACGGTCAAAGCTAACCTCTCGCCATTCTATCTAAATTGTAAATCACCATAATTGAGATGATAAGACCAGAAGGTGCGAAAATTAACTCGTCTTCAGGCCCCATTTGGCACTTCGCACCGGGGCCTCCAATTTCTGGAGACGGCCCTGATCATTAGAATTACTTAGACGGTTAGATCTATAATTAATGGCTGAGATTTAAATAGAGATGGTAACAAACTATTTAATAAAATATTTACGTACACAGCACCAACACGTTGATATTCCCGTGCACAACTCCAACACGTTACAACACACATCATATCGTGCTTAGGAAAAAAACATAGAAATAACACGATCTAATTCTCTAGGCAACAAAAAAGGAGATCCGTGCCATTGCACCGATCCCTGCTCCGATGCGCCGTCATGTATGGATCCCGTCCGATAAAAAGAGCAGACGCAGCCGTACCCTGCTCCCAGGCGTGCGGCTGCAGCCAGCAAAATACGCAGTGTTGGCCAACGATCCATACATGACTTGAGGTACATACTCCCCAATTTCCCACGTAGATAGGCTCATGTTTGCATGCACTTCAACTATTTTATTCCTTGAGACAGATAAAAACTATGTGTATTATCCCGCCGGAGCTAGACCATACATGCATGGTTTCAGGCTTCCGTGATTACTTGATAGCTATCAGGCTCGGCTTATGCTAATTTATTTTTGTGAACCATGCAAAAGGGCTGCATGTAATACATAAGAAGAAGAAGTTTAGGTCAGGAAAGACCTTACTACAGCGACCCAAAACACTAACCCGACTCATGCTAATTTTGTTGTTAAGAAAACTAAATTTAGTATTAACCATAGATATCTTCTTGAAGAATAATACGACCGACAACACATTCTAACTGATAGTCTATCAAAAATAATTCCAGTAAGTTGTTTATTTTCAGTTTGTTCCCGTCAATAAACTCTTGAAGTCTTAGAAAGCTAAAGATTATGTGAATAATCGTAAGAACCTAATATCACAGAGCGTCAAACCAAGAGCGATACCAAGCACAAGATGTGCATGGAGTGGATGCTTGATTATCCATAATTAGGCAAAACGATGATGCGAAGGTAGTAGTATCAGCGTTAACGTGCTAGATTGTTCTGAGATAAAATGAAAAATAAGGTTTTATCTTTGGCACGAACAACGCGGATCTTTAACATGCAGTTATGGGAATTTCGAAAGGATTTTCACATAATTTAATCCATAAGATTCGAAATATTAAGAATTTCCTATAATTATGACAACCAATTTAAAATAAAAAGGTCAGCCCAATGCTCTAGATATATGTACTGAGCTCATAAGATTATACAAGATTATTTATTGAAAACATATAATCAACACGATTTATTATAAAAAAACAAATTTGTTGTCAAGTTGGCATAGTCATGTTATAGGAAAACAAATACATGACATGGTGTTGAAGAGTGGGGATAGCAAGATAAGATAACGTAATTAGGTGAAAATAGAGTAATAAAAGAAGTTCTAGGATACAATGATATGCCTTTTAGGTGAATTTGTGATGTCTTTTTTCCATAAATTAAAATGATTCATACTTAATTACAAACCAGTGGATATTTACTAAACATGGTATTTCTAAGGGTATGGAATGATATTGTCTAGACATAAATAATTTCAAAATTTATATAACTGTAAAACTATTTCTCGAACACATTCCATGAACCTAAGATGCTGCCCTCGCATTTGCGAGGGCCACCTGGCTAGTTATTTATAAATAAAGACAATTTTCATTAACTGCCGTTCCTTTTTTGTAAGGCACTTTACATGAATGCCTGAAAGTGTAATCAAAGCCATTTTCAAAATGGAGGTTTTAAAATGCCAACACAACTTTTGAGACGGTACTTGAAAACTTAGGAGGTAGGTTTATAGCCAAGTTCATGCACCGGCGTGCGGCCGGCGATCGACGCTCGATAATCTAACGCACACACGCAGAAACGCACAAGCAAGGATGGAACATTCTTAGACTCTTCCACGGCTCCGTCCACCGTTCACGTGGCCGAGCTGAAATCTGACTCTTTAGCTGAGCTACCTAGCTAGTGTGCGTGGCTCCGGCGCTGCTAGCTGCCATCACAAGAGCTAGCCATTGATAAGGTCTGCACATCCAAGCACGGATGGAACGTTCTTAGACACTTCCTAGGCGCGCCGCCACCCGTTCACGTGGCCTCGACGAAGAACATGCATGCATGCAATGCAACGCTGACCTCGTAGATTAGCTACGTCTAGCGCTCGTGGTTGCATGGCTGACCTCGTAGATTAGCTACGTCTAGCTAGGTAGCTCAGCTAATAAGTCTCAGATTTCAGCTCGGCCACGTGAACGGGAGCGGCGCTGTGGAAGAGTCTAAGAATGTTCCATACGTGCATGTGCGTTTCTGCGTGTGTGAACGGGGAGGCTAGCTTGCCCGGCACCGTCGGCATGGCGGACGGCGCCATTATCCGGCGAGACACGCCCGCGCCATGCTCCGTCGCAGGCTCGCCAGCGATACGTGTTCCGCTGTTCAGGCGGACAGCGAGTCAGCGAGCAGTGCTCTGCACTGGCAGTGCTCTGCACTGCAGACTGGACCTCCCTTCCAGCTTGACTCCGGTGTTTGGTGGGTTCAATAATGCGCGCGCGCCGTGGCGGCCCAAGGGGCGCGTATCGCGGACCCTCCCTCTCCCGGCGCCGCCGTCCGCCGGCCGGACTCGTGTCGACTTGCTCCCGAGCCACCGGAGGGACCAGGGCGGCAGGGCCATAGCGCGTCGTCCCGTCGACAACACATGGCACCGCGAGGGTGTCTGGCCCCGTTCGGTCCCATGCCATGCCATGCATGGCCAGTGGTCGCCGGCATGGGCGTGTACGTCCGAGAACTTCCTTATGCCCATTCCTGCGTCGAGCGTTTGGGCGTGTACGTTTCTCAAACCCTACTCTATGATCTTTCTACAACGATTCTGCGTCGAGCGTTTGAGAATAAAATGTGTTTCCGTTATGCCCATTCCTGCATGATTACTCGACTTTTCACGATGTAACTCGAATGAATCCCTTGTGCACGTACCAACCCATGGACGCGAGCTGCTCCACGTCGCCGGCCACCGTTTCTATGGTCAGAAACAAGTGCAACGCAAGGTCGACATCGCATACCCACGTTGGTCGCGTATGGGCGTTGCGAGAACGGACGAATTCTTCAGTAGTTGTAGCGTCCGCCTAGAGGCAAATGTTGCCGTTTTCCAGCACCTAGCTTAAAAAAAAAAATTAAGCGACTACTTCTACTGAACTATTACATGGTCATCGACCAGGACAGGGATCAGAAAAGAGGGAGGTGTAAATTGTGGCGGAAACGATCACCGTTAGGGCTCGTGTTGTGTGTTTATATAGCTGGGAAAAACCCCTCAGCGTGGTTGTACAAGGTTTGTATTGTATGGGTTGGTATACTATACCATACCCATACAATACGGTATATTACATCTAACACACCCCCTTAATCTAAACTTCGAAGAAGATTTAGATTACGTCTAAACTCTAAAAGATTTCTAACAGGGAGAGGTTTAGTAAAACCATCTGCAACTTGATCTTTGCTGGATATAAACTTGATATCTAATTTCTTTTCAGCTACTCTTTCTCTAACAAAATGAAAATCAATTTCTATGTGTTTAGTACATGCATGAAATACATGATTTGCTGAAAGATAGGTGGCACCCAAATTATCACACCATAAACAGGGTCTTTCCTGAAGCTTGACTCCAAGCTCACCAAGAAGTGTTTCAACCCATATCAATTCAGCTGTGGCATTGGCTAAGGACTTGTACTCAGCTTCTGTACTTGAACGTGAGACTGTAGCTTGTTTCTTTGCATTCCATGAAACCAAATTTGGGCCAACAAATATAGCAAAACCTCCAGTAGACCTTCTGTCATCAGGACTTCCAGCCCAGTCTGCATCTGAAAAGGCACTCAATAAAGTAGAAGGAGAAGACTTGAAAGTGATTCCAATATCTACAGTACCCTGAACATATCTCATGATTCTCTTGACCGCTGTCAAATGTGTAGTAGTTGGTGGATGCAGAAATTGACAAACTTTGTTAACAGAATAAGACAAATCTGGACGTGTCAATGTGAGGTATTGTAATGCACCAACAATACTGCGGTATTGAGTGCAGTCTTCTGGACCAAGCGGCACTCCATCACCAAGAGAAAGAGGCTCATTAGGAGAAAGAGGTGTAGGCACAGGCTTGCAGTTTTTCATACCAATTTTCTCAAGTAAATCAGAAGCATATTTCTCTTGTGTCAAAAGAATACCATTAGACGCTCTTGTTACTTCGATGCCCAAGAAAAAATGTAAGTCACCAAGATCTTTGAGAGCAAAGTCATCATTGAGATCTCGCAGTAAAGCTGATATGGCTTGATCTGAAGAGCTTGTCACTATAATGTCATCAACATAAATCAAGACAAAAATAGTTATACCTGACTTTTGATAGAGAAATAAAGAGGTATCAGCCTTTGATGGTGTAAATCCAAGGCCATGCAACTTGGAACTGAGCCGTGAGAACCATGCTCTTGGAGCTTTCTTTAGGCCATAAATCGCTTTATCAAGTTTGCAAATGTAATGAGGGGTGTGTGGATTTTCAAAACCTCGGGGTTGTTTCATGTACACTTCCTCTTCCAGAACACAATGTAAGAACGCGTTCTTGACATCCAGCTGCCGTAAACTCCATCCTCTGGAAACTGCAACAGATAAGACAATTCTAATAGTAGCTGCTTTAACTACAGGACTGAATGTGTCTTCGTAGTCAATACCAAATCTTTGTCTAAAACCTTTTGCCACGAGACGAGCTTTGTATCTGTCAATTGTACCATCAGCATGTTTCTTGATGCGATAAACCCACTTGCAATCGATGACATTTTTGTTAGGACTAGAAGGAACCAAATGCCATGTGTTATTTTGAATCAATGCATTATATTCCTTTTGCATAGCTGTGCGCCAAAGTGGATCATCAAGAGCTGAAGATAGACTATGCGGTTCTCCTGTACAAGCAAGAAAACCGTAGCGACCATAGCGTATTGTACCATCCTTGTAAAGTCTGGGATTGCGAATACCTTTTGATAGCCGTGTTTGTACTCCAGGCAACACTGAAGCAACAATGCCATCCGGTGCAGAGGATCCGGAAGGAGCAGCATGATCAGGTGCAGAAGATTCTGCTTCCTCCGCTGCACGTGTTGGAGAGCGTGACGTGGCGCGTCGACGTTGGCGTGAAGACCGCACGGGGCCATGACCTGCAGGCGGGGACGACGCTGCGCGGTGTCGTTGGCATGCTGAAGGAGCAGCGGGACCACATGCATGGCGCACTGTCGGGGCTGCGGGACCGCGCACAGAAGGAGCTGTCGGAGCATCAGGGCCATCTGCAGGAGTGGACGGCGTGGCGCCGTGGGACTGGTGCGGAGCGGAGCTGCCCCCCGCATCGTTGGCCATGGCGGCAGAATCCACATTGGGATCGTTAGCTGCACGCTCGGATGGGACGGACGAATCAACATCGGATCCAGTGCCCGAGTTGTCATTTTGTGCATGCATTTGAGGATCATTGCAGCTCCGTTTGAACTCATTTCTTCAGCGTTTTCAATAGAATTTTCATCTAAATCATCACCATCTGAAGTACTATCTGCATATTCATTTGCTGTAGTATTTTGAGCAGAATTAGTGACAACAGGAATAACAGGCAAAGGCATATAGTCATTAAATTGTGCAACCCCATGAGAAGAAGATGTGGAATTAGTAGGTAGAAGAAGAATATCTTGGCGCAGGCGAGCTCCAGCGTTAGAATGCATGGAAGTAAAAGGAAAAACATTTTCATCAAAGACCACATCCCTAGAGATATACACACGGCAAGTTTTAGGATCAAGGCATTTAACCCCTTTGTGAAGAGAGCTATATCCAAGGAAGACACAACGTGTGGATCTAAAAGAGAGCTTTCTTTTATTATATGGACACAAGTTTGGCCAACATGCACAACCAAAAACACGAAGAGATTCATAATTAGGCTTGGTGTGCAAAAGTCTTTCAACAGGAGTATCAAAATTTATCACTTTGCTAGGGAGCAAGTTTATAAGAAAAGTGGCAGTGAGGAAAGCTTCATCCCAGAATTTGAGTGGCTTTGATGCATTTGCAAGCAATGAAAGACCCACTTCAACTATATGACGATGTTTACGCTCAGCTGAACCATTTTGCTGATGCGCATGAGGACATGACACATGATGAGAAATGCCAACTTTTTGAAAAAAGCTATTGAGTTTTTCATATTCACCACCCCAATCAGTTTGCATGGTTTTAATTTTTGCATCAAATTTGCGTTCAACAAATTGTTGAAAATTGAGGAAAACTTGATAAACATCAGAACGATTCTTGAGCAAATAGATCCATGTAAACTTACTAAAGTCATCAATAAAGCTTACATAGTATAAATGTTTACCAACAGACGCAGGTGCAGGACCCCAAACATCAGAGAATACTTGTTCCAAAGGAGTAGTTGAAACACTAGTAGAGACCGGGTAGGGCAACTGATGACTTTTGGCTAACTGACAAGAATCACAAATATAAGGATTTATCTCAGGAGTGTATGAAATTTTATTCTTCCTAAGAACTTGTTGGACTACAAACGAAGAAGGGTGTCCTAAACGGCGATGCCAAGTAGACGAAGACGGCTTTATTGTGGCGAAGACTTGCTTGGAGGACCCGGTGGAAAAGGGAACTAGTGGATAGAGATCACCATGGCAGGGACCTTTAAACCGCACCCTTCTTGTGACCTGATCCTTGATCAAAAAGAAGTCAGGGTGAAACTCAAGGAAGATATCATTGTCACGTGTAAGTTTATGAACAGATAAGAGATTTTTGGATGCACTAGGAATATGGAGAATATTATTAAGATGTAGAAAATTAGAAGGGGTGCACAAAGTAGAATGACCAATATGCTTAATTTTCATACCATTGCCATCAGCTGTGTAGACACGGTCACGCCCCTTGTACTTCTCATGCACATCAAGCTTGCTTAATTCACCTGTCACATGATCAGTTGCTCCAGTATCAGGATACCAATTTGTATCAACTCCATAGGAGGCCATATGAGCTGCTTTGTCATCTTGATCACCATCACTATCTGAACCATCTTTCTGATAGCACCACCAACAGTCTGCGGCAGAATGACCATGAATCTTACAGACCTGACAGGTGACATTTACATATGGAGTGGGTGCTCGATCAACACGCTCACGACGGCCAGCTCCATCTCTGCTTCGGTTGTCACGATTAACACGGACATCCCGGCGTTTTCCTCCATCATCATGTTGCATACTGTCATTGCGGCGACCCCCATCATCACGGCGGTCATAGTAGCCACGCCCATCACGGCGGCTACTATCATAGCGACCACGCCTATCATCATAGTGATCAGCAGAACGGCCACGCCTATCATCATAATGCTCCCTGTAGTAATAACGTCCACCTCCACCACCTCGTGAAGGAGGAGCATTGCTACGCCTTGCTGCATGAACTGACGAAACAAACACATCCCCATCTTGCACTTGGTTCAGCTGATCAAACGCCTGAAGCTGGCTAAACAAATCAGTTAAGGTGGTAGCGGGATTGGCACGGATGGCAATTTTCAGAGTGTTGTAGGAGTCACCGAGACCATGAAGAATAGACCAGATCAGCTCATCATCATCAAGAGGCTTACCAGCAGCAGCAAGTTCAGAAGCAATGGTTTTCTTCTTAGCAAAGTATTTTTCAGCCGAAAGATCACCTTTCTTTGTTTCAATAAGTGCAGAACGAAGCTGCTGTGTCCGAGAACGTGATTGAGTCATCGTGAGTTCCTCAAGAGCTTTCCATACCTCAGCAGCAGTATCAAGTCCAATAACATGAGCTAAAATATCAGGGGACACAGCACTCAGAAGGTACCTTAACACTTGTTGATCACGCATGATCCAGGTGATGTAGGCTTCGTTCTCAACCTTCACTTTTTTTCCATCTTTGTCTTCCACCTCGATCTCTTCTTGGGGAGCAGGTTCAAGTCCTTTTGCAAGATTCAGAACTCTCGCACCACGAAGAGCAGGGACAACTAGAGCTTTCCAAACAAACGCGTTTTCTCGTGTCAGAAGCTGGGCAGGCGGCGCTCCAAGCGTCGTGGCCAGGGACGTCGCAGTCGATGACGAGGACGCCATGGGATGTGCAGCGGCGGCTACAGGAGTGCAGCGACGGCTGGGTTGTAGGGTTTTGAACGGCGGCGGCTAGATGCAGCAGCGGCCTGGTTTTTAGGGTTTTGAGCGGCGGCGGCTAGAAGCGGCGGCGGCGATTTGGTGGTTGTTGTTGGCTGTAGGATTTTGTAGGCGGCGGCGGGACAGATGCAGCGGCGGCAGCGGCTTTGTTTTGGGTTGTAGGTTGTAGATCGGCGGCGGCAGGTAAAACTGCGGCGACGGTTTTGTTGTGATCACGGCGGCGGCGGCAGATGGCCTGCGGCGGCGGCGACGGCGACGGCAGCTAGGTCACGGAAGAGACCCGCTCTGATACCATGTAAATTGTGGCGGAAACGATCACCCGTTAGGGCTCGTGTTGCATGTTTATATAGTTGGGAAAAACCCCTCAGCGTGGTTGTACAAGGTTTGTATTGTATGGGTTGGTATTCTATACCATACCCATACAATACGGTATATTACATCTAACAGGAGGATCAGAGAACTAGAACTCTCGAGCACCCTGCGTGACACCATGACGAGCAAGCAGATGCGCGGCCTCATTTGCTTCTCGTGGGCAATGCTGTATCGTCGCCATGCCTAGATGCAACATAAGCAACCGGCAGTCATCAGTAACCACCGCACCCAAACCTCTATACTCTGCTGGATTGTGTATAGCTTGCACCACATCCATAGAATCCGATTCAACCACCAAAGATTGGGTTCCGAACTGCTCGGCTAGTTTGAGTCCGGCCAGCAACGCCGAGGCTTCCATTGGCCCCACATCAGTTGCAGCAGCAGTATGATCACAGCAAGCTGCAATAAAATTTCCTCCGGAATCTCGGATTATAGCCCTTGTTGCTCCCTTCCCAGAATCAGGATAGAAGGCAGTATCCACATTTAGCTTATAAACACCATTAGCTGGTTTCTTCCAACCCTCTCTTCGAATTTGACAGTTCACCTTCAGTTTGGCAAAGTTTGACACCATACCTTTGATGTTAATTATCGACCTCTCAACAGTCGGAACGGCCTCCTTGTTTTTTATCTGTCTTCTAGACCACCAGAGGTACCAACACGCTGTCATAACCGTAGCTGCTTTATGCTTAACATTGCATGTAACTCCTCCTGGTCATTTGGAGCACATCAGTGCCTCAAGTGTAATTGAACCAGATATGTCCAATTCTACTGCAGCTTTTACACACTCAAGCAGATCAAGGCCATGCCACACCTCCTGGGCACGGGGCAGCAGAAAAGCATATGCCTAAGATCCTCGGTGTTTGTTGTACAAACTGGGCAATTGACAGTTGACCGAACATGTCTGTTTGCCAAAGTGCAGAAACACAGTACTATACCATGTAGAGCTCGCCACGCAAAAATCTGAATTTTACGGCTCACCTTAGTTTTCCAAATCTTTTTCCAAACATCGTGAGTAGTTGATCTATCAGCACCATCTGATCTTGCAACTCTCCTCCGATATTCACATCTCCATTCCATATGGTAGGCAGATTTCACCGAGAAGCATCCATTTTTATTTGGTTGCCAAGCAATAAATCAGGTTGACCAAATTTCGGTAATGGGATCTGAAGAATGCGCTCCACATCCACTGACTAAAGGTTATCACGTAGTAGTTGTTCATCCCACACTCCATTAGTTGGATCAATAAGCTCCTCAACTCTGGACAACACACAATTACCTCTAACAGAAACCACCTTTCTTGTCGGACTAGATGGTACCCAATGATCTGACCAAATGTTGATTGTTGCTCCATTACCCGGTCTCCAAATACATCCAATCTTGAAAGTTTTTAAACCTGACATAATGCTCTGCCAAGTAAACGAGGAACGTTTCTTCAAAATAGCATTAATCAAATCTCCGTCTGGATAGTACTTAGCTCTGAGAACCTGCGCACAGAGAGAGTCAGGGTCACTCAATAGCCTCCAACATTGCTTTGCTAGCATTGCTTGGTTAAAACAGTGCAGGTCACGGAAACCCATGCCTCCCTCTTGTTTTGGAATGCTCAACTTCCACCAAGTCATCCAATGCATCTTTTTTTGGGTGGCAGTACCACCCACCAAAATCTAGCAATTGCGTTGCAAATTGCTTTACAAACCTGCTTTGGGATATTGAACACCGACATTGCATAAGCCGGTATAGCATGTGCTATTGCTTTCATGAGAATTTCCTTCCCTCCCATCGATAGCAGCTTTGCATTCCATCCACTGATCAACTGGCAGATACGCTCCACCAAAAGTTGGAAACAGTCACTTCGGTCAATACCAACCAAAGAGGGCAAGCCCAAGTATTTATCATTGAGAGATTTAACCACAATATTTAGGTGTTCACACACCTCAGCCCAAACTTGCACATCAGTGTTCGGACTAAAGAAGATGCTCGATTTCGCATCACTCACACGCTAGCCAGAACTTGCACAATACATATCCAGGGCATTGCGGAGCGATGTGGCGTTGGACATATTAGCTGTCATCAAGATCAGAGAATCGTCAGTGAAAAATAGATGTGAAACTGACGGTGCACCTCGGCACACTCTGACCTCTTGAATACCACCATTCATCTCCTCATACTCCAGAAGGCTTGACAAACCCTCAGTACAGATCAAAAACAGGTAAGGTGACAGGGGATCGCCCTGTTTGATACCCCTAGTTGGGGTAAAAGATTCAGTTTCATCAGAATTGAACTAGATCCTGTAGTTAACAGAAGTTACACATGCCATAATCATATTCACCCAACTTTGCTCAAAACCAAGCTTAATCATCATGTCACGGAGAAATCCCCACTCGACACGATCATACGCCTTATGCATATCCAATTTTACTGCACAAATACCCCTCTTCCCCTGCCTTTTATTTTTGATTGCATGGAAGGATTCATAAGCCACCAACGCGTTATCAGTTTTTGAGATAATCTCGGGCAGCAAAGCCTTTAACCTCTTGGACAAGACTTTTGAGATGACCTTATAAATCACATTACACAAGCTGATAGGACGAAATTGTGTAATCAACTCTGGACTATCTACTTTTGGGATCAGGACAATAGTTGTTTCTTTCCATCCGTCAGGAATAATCCCAGTATTCAGGGCCTTCAGAACCTCCGTTGTCACTTCATTTCCGACAACATACCAGAACTTTTTATAGAAGATCACATGCAATCCGTCAGTTCCTGGTGCCTTGTAGTCACCAATACTAAACATGGCTGATTTAACTTCCTCAGCCGTGTATGGTTTATTTGGAGCCTCATTCATTTCTCCTGTAACCCGTGGCTGGACACGGTTCAGTAATTCTGCATCAGTTTGCTGCACATCTGTCGTGAACAGAGATGAGAAGTAATCTCGTATAAAGGGCTTTAGATCCTCATTCCCCTCAATTACTTCCCCATTGTCCCTCTTTAGGTTTACGATAATGTTCCTTTTCCGACGTGCTTTCGCAAAATTATGAAAGAACGTAGTGTTCTTATCTCCATGCAGCAACCAATCAGCCCGGCTTCTCTGCATGTAATGTACCTCTTCCTGCTCCAAAGCAACTTCAATTTTGCGTGTTACTTCTTTCTGTTGATGGGAAGTTTCTTCATTCATTGGACCACTCAAGAGCTGATCCAGCTCCTTTGTCAACTCTTTAATCTTCTTTCTTGGAGCTTTCAGGACTGTCCGATCCCATTCATGCATCTCTGAATGGACCGAAGCTAGTTTATCCATAACAGGTGCATTTGGCGGTGCATGCACCCAAGCTGTGAAGACAATGTCCCCTACCTGATCTTCCTTCAGCCATCTACCTTCGAATCTATGATGATTCCTTGAGATATTAGTCACAGTAGTATAAGTTTCCGTATCAACCAGAATCGGTCGGTGATCTGATCCAGGGGACGTCAGATTATGGACAGCTGCATTAGGGAAGAGTTCTGACCAACCAGCATTCCCAACAGCTATGTCTAATCTTTCTCTAATGTTTCCTCTCTTCCAAGTGAACACATTACCAATGTAACCAAGATCTTCTAATCCGCAATCGGACAGACAATCACGGAAGGTCTGCATGTATGAGAGTGGCCTTGGAGCTCCACCCGCCTTTTCCGACTCCGAAATAATCTCATTCATATCACCCAACACTAGCCAAGGCATACTCACTTGGCGGTGTAAATCACGTAGGTACTGCCATGTCCGGTATTTGTTACGCCAGACAGACTCACCATACAACCCCGTAGAACTCCAGTCCTTCTCCGAGGTATCTCCAGACACAAGCACATCAATATATTTTTTGTGCTCGTACTTCAACTGAATCTTGACATGTTGATCCCACATCAACAACAAACCACCAGCTCGTCCATTACTAGGCATCACCAGTGTATGTGCATAACCGAGTTTAACTTGTAATCTCTCACCACTATCTCTGTCAAGATGAGTTTCAGACAGAAATATTATCTCTTGTGCATAACCGGTTCTTGGCCCCGTGTCCACCATGGCGAACTTCACGCGCGCGCAAACGGTACGTGGCTCAGAGCTTACCTTCAAGCTGTTGCTAGGCCACGGTGTTGCGGGTGACTTCAAGAAGGTTGTCGCGGACTTCCTGCGAAAGACTGATGGAAGGACCATGTCATTGAGCTTGGTGAAAGACGAAGCGGCGCGACTGGCCGAGGACATGGTGTCCATGGTGAAACGCCGCAGTGCTGAAGTCGCCGCCCATGCTGTTAGGTCTAGGTCGGAGTTGGTGTCATAGGGTGTAGCGCCGACTCCCTTTTGTTTGTTTGTTTGTTTGTAATGAACCTTGAAGCAGTTGTAAATTTGATTTCGACTTCGTAGTCGACTTCTGTTCAATTTGCTCTGTCGGGACCCAGCCCCCGAGTGTGTTGCCTTTTGCTATGAAATTCTTATGTTGGTCAACCTGTATCATTGAACAAGCTGAGTCTTCTGGTGATTCCGAAGCTGTTCGTTCCACGAGTACACGGCACCAAACTGTTGTCCGAAGCAGAAACGATAAGGCCGTCATGTCGTGGATGAAGCGTAAGATCGCAAATCTGGAGCGGGAGCTGAAGGATGTTCGAGCTGAACTGGACGCCGAGAAGGCAAGACCCGCTCCCACATCCGAGCGAGAAGAATATCTGATTGGGCAGCTGAATCTAATCAACCAGCAGCTGGAATGTGAGAACAATCTACAAAGTCTTCGACTGCCAGTTGCTGATGCTTGACGTGCTAACTTTGCTTGTCTTCATTGTAGGTGTAAACCCTGACAGAAAGGCTGAGGAAACTCACATAGTCGAGCGACTGGACAGGATTCTTGATGGGACAGCTTCCGGCGCTCAATACTTCTGGTCTGACAGGTCGAAGGTGCGAGTGCTGGCCACCTTGCTGGACCGCGCTTGGCGTGCTGTCCTGCTATTGGAGTAGTGTCGAAGTACTCTGGCCAAGGTGCACCGTGCGATGTTCCCGCATAACGAGCAGCCGCAAGGCATACCTGCTCTGTTGACAAGGTTCCGTGATGGCAATGTTATCCAGAAGATGATGTGTGCTGAACTTGTTGTCGTGGGTTTGTCACATCAGGTGTCATGGATGACTTCATAGGTGTGGGATTACGCGAGTCAAGCATCTCCGAGCTTGGGATCGCAGGAACAAAGATCAACACAGATTTACCCAGGTTCAGCCCCCTCAATGTGAGGTAAAAGACCTACTTCCTGCCTACCCTAGATTGGTATTGATATGATAATCGAGGTGTTACAATGGAGGCGATCCGATCTGGTACTCGCCGTATGAGCTAGGGTTTAGGGCTTGATAGCTTGGCCTTCTCTAAGTCCTGCGAGTGCTCTTTATATACACAGAGGCTCGCCAAGTTACAAAGGAAACTTCCCCCATAAGGAATACGTCCACAGAGGCCTACTCGGAGACTACTTGGTCTTCACGTCCTCCGGGATATGTCTTCTAGATCTTTCCCCTTATGGCGGTTCAATACCGGGCTTGCTCCCAAGTGGGCCTTTGTCCGTGCGAGTAAAGTAAGTCGCATTTGGCTGCGGGTTAATCCAGAAGTATTCCCCGACATTAGCCCCCAAGTTTAACTTGGATTTTGAGTGAAGGCTTTTTTGTCTTAACAAACCCCTGAGCCGCGCACATGAATTATCCCAGCTGAACTCCAATTTTCATATTTCCAATCTGCGGCTTATAACTCTTCTTGGCGGCTCTAGAACGCGACTTAACCTGCCTTGACGGTTGATTTTTAGATCTAAACGTCTTCCGCGTCTGGGCTATTTGTCCTGGCTCATCGTTTTTCCTAGCGTTCTGCATCAAGACTTGTATTACGCATCTGCCGCTCCTTTCCGCCGCCTCCGATCCCGCTTCTCGCACTCACAATCCATTGGTGTAGATCTCCATCAATCTGAGAAGATGTCTCACCGCAAGTGCAACTGGGAAGGCTCGTGGGTCGACGAAGATTTCCTGGAATCCCTATCTGCACGGGGCCTTCTTCCGCCAAAAGATCAATGCGAATGGTGGGCGGCCGGTGAGGAGGTAATTCCCGACCCTCAACCAGGAGAAGTAGTGATATTCGCAGAGCACGTTGAGCGCGGGTTCAAGCCCCCAAGCTCTTTCTTCTTCCGCTCCTTGATGCAGCGGTTGGGTCTCCGCTTTCATGATATTGGCCCTAATTCAATGTTGCAAGTGAGCAACTTCCACGTCCTCTGCGAAGATTATCTGGGTATCCCGCCTTCCATAGATTTCTGGCTTGCTCTTTTCAATTGCAATAGTCAAAGGGAAACCACAGATGGTCCTTTTCTCCAATGCGGCGCCATTTCCTTCCAACGCCGTAGGGGTAGTATTTTCCCAAGACTAACCCTTGCCAAGAAAATTAAGTATTGGCAAAGAACATTCTTCTATTGCAAAAACACTTCTCCTGAGGGTGAAATTCCTCTTCCTCTTTGGTCTCCTCTTCCCTTCGAGGCTACCGATGCTCTATCTTCTAAATCTGATCCTTCTTCGTTGCTCTTTATTGAATCCCTTTTGGATAAGGTGAGGGCGCTGACACTCCACGGCCTCACTGTATTAGATCTCATATCTTGCTGGACTAAGTGGTGAATTTAGCCCGTGAGTCGCTGCCCGCGACTTATAATGGATATCACTTGTCACGCAAACGACGTCGACCGTACTTGCCCTGAAGATTGGGACAAAGGGGAATGGATAAATTTCATTCGCTGAGTGACGGACGAGGGTATCGACTCGTATGATAATGTCGGGCTTGCTCCCTTCTGGGCTGAGCACAAGCCTTTTGTGGTAATTTTTACTTGTCACCTGTTTCCTCAAAAATTCCTTCTCCAAAATTAATTATTTTGACCCGAGCTCCTTTCAGATCGACCCCTATTTCTGGGTTCTTCCCTCAGAGGACGCCGACTTGAACCAAGAAACCGCGGCTGAGTCGTCAAAGCAAGCCGCAACCTTTGGCGAAGATACAGTTATGCATGATATTGTCTCCGAGCCCGAGGGTAGAGCTTCTGAAGAGGAGCAACAAATGGCCGACGCTCTTCTGTCTTCGACTCCAAATACACCTTTCTTGGAACTTCCTGAGGTGCCTCGCAGGTCCTCGAAGCGTATTTTATGCAAGAGCTCAGAAGACCCCACGCAGCCTGAGAAACGCCGCAAAGCCTTGGCGCTACTGGTAGAAACAAGAAGTGCCAAATCTTTAAAACTTGCTGATCCCAACAAGGCTGCTTTCTCTTCCGAGGCTGTTGCAAAGGACTGCTTCTCAATAAGCTATGGTAATTGTTTGCGACTCTCTCTTTTCCTTTTGTGCTTGCGTATTTTTGGCAAGGAATTGCTGATCACCACTTCTTTTCATACTCTGTAGGTTCAGATTTGCAAGGTTTATCTTCTCCTTCCTCTGGTTGCCTAATGAAGAGTATCCGTGTCGCCTCTGGGTATGGTTTGCCTTCTTTTCAATGTTGCGGCTCTGCTAGGTCAGCTTATTAACCCATCAATGTTTTGCAGGGCCATGCCTGAAGAGGATACCAAGTCTAATTCTCATCCCACTTCTTCTCAGCCAACTATGAGCGAGGATGATGCTGCTGATGAAAACGTGGGAAACAGTAATGATGCGACTCATCCAAGGCCCTCCCTGGAGGGAGGTATTGCTGATGCGGCTCCTGCCATGACCCCAGTCGCAGCTCCATCCGCAACTCCTACTGTTGGTAGGGTATCCACTGAAGATAGAATTCCAGCTCCAAGAAATAGTTCCAACTCAATTGCGGATGCCATAATTGCTGCTGGAGATAACATGCTGCTCTGCTGCGCGGCCTAGTTGAGCAATTTTCTTCAAGTCGCCAGGTACATATACCGTAGCACCCAAGGATCAAAACCTTGTGTCATCGCACGGGGTGTTGATTCTTTTCCTGGCTCCAAATCTCGAGCCCCCAATTCCTGGATAGTTTACCCATGCATTTTGCTCTGTTTATTTTCAGATTGAACTGTCCTTGCTTGATGCTTCTGACTCAATAAAGGGTAAAGGCATTTCCATAGACCATCCTGAAATGATGTAGTCTCCCCTGGAGCAGCATAATGAGGTCATTATGGACCAAGATCAGGAAATAAAATCTCTCAAAGGTCAACTTGACTCCTGTGAAGAGCAATTTAAAGAACTTGAAGCTGATATGCAGCAGCGACTCATGGAGAAAGACGAAGTCATTAGATCTTTGCGAGAAGGGCTGACTCTTAAATCTGAACTGATTGATCGTCTGAAGGGAGACCAAACAAAGGAACTCGCCGCGCGAGATGAAAAATATAACTCGCTGTTCAAAGCCTTTGAGGGTTTTGGCTCCATTGTTAAATCAGCCATCCTGCAGCTTGCTGGTTCGTCTTTTATTCCTTTAATCATATATATTTTGGGTAACCAATGTGAGTCTCTGACTTGTTTCTTGCCTTTTCTTTCTTGACATAGGGCTGAGGCCCTAGTGTCCCGCTCCAACTTGAAGGATCAACTGGTATATCTGTCTGACTTCAGCCAGCGCTTCTTAAAGGTTACAAAAGAAGTTATGATGGTAATCTCTCATGCGACTGATGGCCCAACATCTTGCGAATATTGGATAAGCAAACTGCTCAGGCTCCGCATTATGTCTCTGATTGGAAACGATCCTCTGCTCGTATCGGAGCCGCGCGCGTCTTGACATTGCTCCGAGCATATTATCCAGAAATAGATGTTGGCAAAATTGCTCGCCACGGCCAGGCGATGAGCGCGGATGATACTGAGCTGCCCATAAGCGAATACTTCGACATCTGGAAAGGGATGCATGGCTATGCCACAAAACTTGTTGATAATTTAGATTTGGGCACTTATCTCGTCCCGAGCTACTACTCCATCAATAGGATCTGGTGGCCCTTCTGCCTCGTCTGGTGGCGCCCTGATCATTAGGGCACCTGCGACTGTAACCGCGAGACAAGCCACGCCAATTCCCACTCCTGTAGCTCTGAAGAAGAAAAATAAATAATGTGGGACATGCCCGTTAGTCTGTAAGACATTCATGTATTATAAACAGTATTTTGGTGACCTATAAGCAGGTTCTTTTCATGATAATTCCATTAAGTAGACGCTCGCGCGGCTCGTATTTCCTAGGAACATGTGTATTCAGGGTCGAGAGTGGCCATGATAGGCAATCAAGCTCGATTGACGCCACACCCCAGTACTTTGGTCGCATAATGCAAGACGCTTCTAGCTTAAGGATTGCCACTCGTTTGGCAAAATTTGAGGTGCGATTGGTACTCGCGATGCTCGTAAGGAGCCCTCAAGGGTCAGTGATATATGAAATTCAAAAGACTCAGCGACTCAATGATAGTTGAGGCGAAACGACAAGCCCTTGAATGTCAAGGGTGCCGGCTTTATTTCATAATCACTCGATGTTTTACAGGGTGTTACAGGATGATGCAGGCCCTTTAATGCGGGTTTTCTGTTCCCCGCAGGCCATGCATACTTGATACTCATCGCACTTAGTTGCGAATTAATACTCCTAACGGAGTGGGTTGAACACCTGATTGGTTCAATTTTGAGTCGCTAAAAGCGACTCGGGTCGAGCATGATAGCTCCGATGTATGTCTCATGTTGAAGCAGAGAGCAATTTGTTAGGCGATTAGCCGCACTGAGCTGCGACTTATGTCGAGTTGAGTTTGCTTTGTAAGAACTCACGATAACTGAGCCTCTTTGGCTGGGGTTGTTGATCGAGGCTGGGTCTATGCACATGCGCCATCTCTTGTCTTCTTTTTGTATCAAAGCGACCTCTGGGGCATTATCTTGCTGATGCGCGACTTCTCGGTGGGTATTTACCATCCGGTGGCTGCATCCTGTTGGCCGCCTCCGCAGTGCCTCCAACGCGACTCGCTTTGAGCTGCGATTACTGATATCGACTGATATCCGTGTGAGGAGTTGGCGATACAAGCTTCTTCTGCGAGTACTGAGCCTGCATTCTCGCATTCTAACGCTTTATGCCTGTCTCCATATATTGTAATAACGCCGTTTGGTCCTGGTATCTTTAACTGTAGGTAGACGTAGCAGGGGTGGGCGGTGAATTTGACATAGGCTTCTCTTCCAAAGATCGCAAGATATGAGCTCTTGACTGCCACAACCTCAAAGTCTAGGAGCTCTGTGCGGAAGTTCCGCTCTGTTCCAAAGCTAACTTCAAGTGTTATCTTTCCGATTGGTCGCGTAACAGCTCCTGGGATTATACCTTGAATTTCTTTCCTGGATGGTCGCAGCCTCGTCTCGGGTATATCCATTCTTCAGCGTGTCTTGATATAGGATGTTCACTCTTCCTCCTCCGTCCATTAGGACCTTACTTAACTTGTATCCCGCGACTTCAGGCGTGACCACAAGAGCTGGCTGTCCTGGATCTCTTACTTCTGGGGGGTGATCGCCGCGATTCCAAATAACCGATTGCTCTGTCCAGCGATGACACCTTTCTGGCGTTGAAATCTGACCGTTCTTCCGGCTTCCATCCGTTGTCTGTACTTCCACTGTATGAAACTGTCCTATGTTTCTTCTAGGTAAAACGTCAGGCCTTGATGAGAGCTAGATTTATTCTTGTGCTGCATTGATCCGCTGCGATCCGCATCTAGCGTGTCGCCTTCTTTCCACCTCCTGTAATAATGACATTGCGCCTTTGTGTGACTCGCTGGCCTGCCATCTCTCCTGCGATGTAAGTCGCAGGGAACGTCAAAGATCCCCTTGCAGTTATTAGGGAATGAGGCCTTATCACTTCCTTGCTCCTTCATCTGGTGTGAGCGTGTTCAGTTTGCGCGACTTGCAATTTCCCTGTTGGGCTCTGTGATAAGCCGCCTGTCCCCTTATCTGTCTTTGCGTACTTGTCCGCTGTTGCCAAAAGCTGGTCGAAACTATCAATCTTATGCTCAGCGTGACTTAATTTGTGCACCAGCGGCTCAAATCTACAGTTCTTCTCATAGCTTGTATTGCAGCCTGTACTGTTAAGTTCTTGGCGGAGCCAAAGATTTCCGCGATTCTCTTGATCTAGTCACCGCTTGATGTGTCCTCTTTTTGAATGTATTGTCTAAGGTTTTTCATGTCTTCTGTTTGGAATCTGTTGATGAACTTGTCCTTCAAGTCCTCCCATGTGCTTATTGATTTTGATGGCAGCCTTAACAGCCAATCCCTGGCTTCTCCCTGTATTGCCAAGTGGAAATATTTCGCACGTACTTCCTGAGTTACATCAGTCCCTCGTAGTCTTCTATCCATAAGGCAGGGTCTTGGTCACTGCGATAGGTGGTGACTCGCTGCGACTCATCGAAGTTCGGGGGAAGCGAGTGAGCCGTATTTCCTCTCCAAAACATGCTGGTCCTTTCAATAATGAATAGGAGTTTACTGGCGCTGAATCTTCATCTGAATCAGTTTCAATCTGGGTTGGCTTAGTCGCTCCGGACGTCTGTGACTCGCCTTCTGTCTTCTTTTCTTTTTCCAATGATACCTGCAAACCTGCTAGCTGGTTGACCACTTCTTCGACGCTGCACTTTTCTCCTCCCCATGATACCTCGTTTCGCAGCTCATTGGGCGTGACTCCATACATATTTGCTTGTTGTAAGGCGGCGGTTTGCAGCAGGTTGATCGCATAGCGAGCTTCCTTATCATCTCGTGTGTCTCCAACCGGTGCTATCTTCGACAATATTCCTATCGTGGCATGCACGTTGCTCTCGGGTCGCCGTGGAACTGTGATTTCATCTCTCCTCTGTCCATCTTGATCTGATGCTTTTGCTGCCAACGACGGAGTTGCCAATCTTCTTCTTGGAGTTTTTGCGCGCGGATGTTGTCTTGGTTCGGACCGCCTGGTGCTTTGGCTGCCAGCGACGAAGTCGTTGACCTTCTTCTTGGAGTTTTTCACGCTCAGCCGTGAGTCTTTGTGCCTCTTCACAAAGTTTCGTCCTGATAGCTTCAATCTCTTCAATCTTGAGGTCTCCTTCCTGATTTGGTAGAGATCCCCAAACAGGTCTTGACGGGACGGGGATGGTTAGTTTTGTGTAGCTTGTTGTAGCTCCTCCAACACGCGGACCCTGACCGGCCGCAGTTCCCCACCGACTCACCGTTGAGTCGTATCTATAGGTCTGCGACTGATGGATCCGACGAAAACTTTTACTGAACCGATGGGGACAATGTATCCAAACTCGATGCGATCTGCCTCGGGTCCCCACTCTGAGTCGTCGATGAAGGAGACACCATTGGTGTCTTCAACTTGGCCGATGGCGATGTCCTTGAAGCCTGATTTCGATCCTGCGCGGAACGTGACGCTTTTGACCGCAGGCCCCACGGTGGGCGCCAACTGTCGTGGGTTTGTCACGTCAGGTGTCATGGATGACTTCGTAGGTGTGGGATTACGCGAGTCAAGCATCTCCGAGCTTGGGATCGCAGGAACAAAGATCAACACAGATTTACCCAGGTTCGGCCCCCTCAATGTGAGGTAAAAGACCTACTTCCTGCTTACCCTAGATTGGTATTGATATGATAATCGAGGTGTTACAATGGAGGCGATCCGATCTGGTACTCACCGTATGAGCTAGGGTTTAGGGCTTGATAGCTTGGCCTTCTCTAAGTCCTGTGAATCCTCTTTATATACACAGAGGCTCGCCAGGTTACAAAGGAAACTTCCCCATAAGGAATACGTCCACAGAGGCCTACTCGGAGACTACTTGGTCTTCACGTCCTCTGGGATATGTCTTCTAGATCTTTCCCCTTATGGCGGTTCAATACCGGGCTTGCTCCCAAGTGGGCCTTTGTCCGTGCGAGTAAAGTAAGTTGCATTGGGCTGCAGGTTAATCCAGAAAGTATTCCCCTGACACTTGTAGGTGGGGCAAATATTGCCTTTGCATACTTGCGAATGCACTGGTCGAACTTCAATTTTGAAGGTGCCACCGAAGGCCTACCTGAGAGGAGTCATTATACTAGCACCCTTGGCTGGGCACGCAAAATCATCGCTCGGGTGCAGAAGCAGACTGCAGAGCTTGTAGGTCCGTTGGACGGCGGCCCCAAGGATGAGCCTGTAGATGAATAGGCAAAAAGTTGTATGCTCGCTGAGCTGAATAGTGTAAATTCCTGGGGACAGTACCCAAGTGTATGTATGTAATGTGTTTGTCGAAGACAATTTATTTGTATAGAAATGTTGAACGTAGCCCCCGAGCGTTCGGGTATGTTTTCCACGTTTTAGCGTGATGACCTGTGCGGCGCAGCCCCCGAGTGTTCAAGTGCAGCCAAGATTTTATTTGCGTCTTGAAGTTAACCTGTGCGGCGTAGCCCCCGAGCGTTCGGGTGCGGCCAAGGCTTTTCTTGTTTCTTGAGTTAACCTGTGCGGCGCAGCCCCCGAGCGTTCGGTTGCGGCCAAGGCTTTTCTTTTTTCTTGAGTTAACCTGTGCGGCGCAGCCCCCGAGTGTTCGACTGTGGCCGAGGCCTTGTTTGTTTGGGCCTGTGCGGTGCAGCTTCCGAGTGTTCGGGTGCGGCCAAGTCCTTGTTTGTTTGGACCTGTACGGCGCAGCCCCCGAGTGTTCGAGTGCGGCCAAGGCCTTGTTTGTTTGAACCTGTGCGGCGCAGCCCCCGAGTGTTCGAGTGCGGCCAAGGTTTTTCTTACTTTTTTACTTTAAAAAATAAAGAGAGAGAGCTTTTGTATCTCAACCATTGTATATTAAGCTAGCAAGCCGCCTCATTAAAAATCTTCCAGTCCCCTTAGGTACCCTGGTAAGGAAAAGAGTGCGTATGAAACTTGCTGCTTGTAGTCGTGTAGGCACAATTACATGGATGTGTATGCTATGCGTAAAAAAGGCGCATTTGAGCAATGTTCCACGGATTGAGGGAGAGTTCCCCTGATTTTGCGTCCTTTAGTCGATATGTGCCACCGTCGATAGCATCCGTGACGATGAAGGGTCCCTCCCATGGGGAGGCGAGCTTGTGCACCTTCTTCTGTTTGAGCCGCAGCACCAAATCGCCAGGGACGAAAGATCTCTCGCGCAGTCGACGGTCGTGGTAGTTGCGAAGACTCTGTTGATAAACGGCCATGCGGGAGAGTTCGATGTCCCGTGCCTCGTCCAGCGTGTCGACGCCATCTTCAAGTGCTTCTTCGGCATCTGACTCGTCGTATGCAATCACGCGAGGTGCATCGAATCGCAGGTCATACGGCAGTACTGCTTCAGCGCCATAAACCATAAAGAAAGGAGTGTACTGCGTTGATCTGTTGGGCGTGGTTCGGAGACTCCAGAGGACAGAGGGTAGCTCCTCCACCCAGTGATGTAGGTTGGTCTCGATTTTCACGGATTTGTGCGGAGGGATCGATAAACACGAAGAACAAGGGATGGACACAAGAACAATGCGGACAATAACGAACAACCCATTCCTCGCCATGATCTTCATCCTCGTCAAGAACTTCCACATGATCGTCAACAACACCATCGTTCTGAGTCAAGTGATAACGAGTCAAGCCAACACAATGGTGATGGACTCAATCGAAGGAGACGTGGACGTGCATTCCCACGTGGTGCCCATCACGACGACTATGATGACTTGACCAACGTTCGCTTTGATATACCCAAGTTCGTCGGCACAAGTGATCCGGAAGCTTACTTCTCATGGGTACTCAAGGTTGACAAGATCTTCCGCGTACAACGCTTCTCCGACAACAAGAAGGTTGCCTTAGCCTCGATGGAGTTTGAAGAGTATGCTCTCTTGTGGTGGGAACAACTCCAAGATGCACGTATCGCTAATCACCAACAACCAATTGACACTTGGGTTGAAATGAAAGAAACAATGTACAAGCGCTTCGTGCCAAGCCACTACACCCGAGACTTGTACAAGAAGTTGCAAGAATTGAAGCAAGGGTTGAAGTCGGTTGATGAGTACTATAAGGAGATGGAAATCTCGATGATGAGAGCCAATGTCAACGAGTACGAAGAGCAATCCATGGCTCGCTTCATGAATGGCCTCAACTATCCAATCAAGAAGATCGTGGAGTTCCAACCATATGCCTCTTTGGTTGAGCTAGTACATCAAGCTTCAAAGGCCGAGCGCCACATGCTTGAAGAGCTCAAATACATCAAGACAAAGGCATTCTTCGCCAACAAGCCATCCTCCTCAACGAACACACCAACTCAAGCTCCTCCTCAAGCTAGCGCGAAAGGCACGACAAGAGCTTCTACATCCACCACTCAAGCACCTCAACCCTTCAAGAAGACACCTTTCTCTAGCAATGCACCTCAAGGATCGTCGTCCGGCACAAGACTCTTGCAATGCTACAAGTGCGGAGGACAAGGGCACAAATCCTTTGAGTGCACCAACAAGAAGGTCATGATCATCAATGACATGGGAGAGTATGAATCTATGAGTAAAGATGAGTACAATGCTTTGAACAAAGTCGCCACAATGCAAAGTGCTCAAGAAGAATCAAGTGAGATATATTGTGATGGCGACAACAACCCTTCTTTAGTTGTGGCAAGAGCTTTAACAACCAATGTTCAAGTGGAAGAAGACCAAAGATGCAACTTGTTTCAAACAAGAGCGGGAATCAATGGAAAATCCATCAAGGTCATCATAGATGGTGGAAGTTGCCACAACTTGGCAAGTAAGGAACTTTGTGACAAGCTCAACTTGAAGTTCAAGAAGCACCCGCATCCATACCATGTGCAATGGTTGAGTGATACCGGATCCGTCAAGATTCAACACATGGTGCAAGTGTCCTTCAAGATTGGAACCTATGAAGATACCATGGATTGTGATGTTGTGCCTATGACCGTGTGTCATCTACTCCTTCGGAGTCCATGGCAATTTGACAAGAGTGCTATGCATGATGGAAGGACTAATTACTATAGCTTCAAGAACAACGACAAGACCTTCGTCCTTCGTCCCATGACACCGAGTCAAGTCCTCGCCGACAACGCCAAGACTATTGTACGGGGCACAACAAAATTGTTCGTCAAGTGAGACGAGTGGTGAGCGAGAGACCCACCATAAAGTGAGTGAGAGTCACAAGCCAAATGAGTCTGACACTTCAAAGAGAGTTCCCACAAAACTTACACTATTTGCCACCAAAATAGAGATGGGGAGTTAAGAGAGAACCCATCCACCCTCCACTATGTGCTCATATGCAAGGTGAAGTTTCTATGACTAACAATTTTACAAACCTTCCTCCTTCTTTGTTGTCTCTTTTGAAGGACTTTGAAGATGTTTCCCTCAAGAAGTCCACCAGGACTACCTCCTCTACGCGGAATCGAGCACCGCATCGACCTTGTTCCCGGCGCACCGCTGCCAAACCGCGCTCCTTACCGCACCAACCCCGAGGAGACAAAGGAGATTGAGCGGCAAATACAAGAACTTCTTGCCATGGGACATATCCACGAGAGTTTGAGTCCGTGCGCCATGCCCGTCATCTTGGTACCCAAGCACGACAACACTCTTCGCCTTTGCATGGATTATCGTCCCATCAACGCCATCACCGTTAGGTATCGCCATCCTATCCCTCGACTTGATGATATGCTTGATGAGCTTTGTGGTTCCGCTATATTCTCCAAAAGTGATCTTAAAGTGGATACCAGCAAATAAAAATGTGTGAAGGTGATGAATGGAAGACCGCATTTAAAACAAAGCTTGGTCTTTATGAATGGCTTGTCATGCCATTTGGTCTTTCCAATGCAGCTTCTACTTTTATGCGTCTCATGAATCATGTTTTGCGTCCTTTTATTGGCAAATTTGTTGTGGTCTACTTTGACAACATCCTTATTTATAGCAAATCTTTGGAAGAGCACACTTCTCATGTTGCTCAAGTTTTGTTGGTTCTTCGCAGTGAAAAGCTTTATGCCAATCTTTCTAAGTGCACATTTGCCACCAACAAACTTGTTTTCTTGGGTTTTGTTGTTTCTTCGGATGGTGTTGAAGTGGATGAACAAAGATACAAGCAATTCGGACTTGGCCTTTTCCGATGTCACTTGAAGAGTTGAGACGTTTTCTTGCTTTTGCCAGATTTTACCGCCGATTCATCAAGGATTTTTCCACAATTGCTTGCCCTCTCCATGAACTTACAAAGAAAATGTACCTTTCGTTTGGGGCAACGCACATGATTTTGCTTTCAATGAGCTCAAACGGTTATTAACCGAAGCACCACTCCTTGCCCTTCTAGATTTCTCTAAAACATTTGAGATTGAATGCGATGCAAGTGGATTGGGCATTGGAGGAGTGCTTATGCAAAATGGTAGACCCATTGCATACCATAGTGAGAAATTAGATGGAGCTCGCTTGAATTACCCTATTTACGACAAGGAGTTATTTGTTTTGGTTCGTGTTTTGGATGTGTGGCAACATTACCTTCGTCCTAAGGAATTTGTCATTCATTCCGACCATGAATCCTTGAAATATTTGAAAAGTCAAACAAATTTGAACAAAAGACATGCTAAGTGGGTTGAGTTCATTGAGTCTTTTACCTTTGTAATCAAATATAATAAAGGTAAAGACAATGTGGTCACGGATGCTCTATCCCGCAAGGCCAACCTACTTACACATCTTGACATTAGTATCTTGGGTTTGGATGAGATAAAGGAGTTGTATGCTACCGATGCTTTCTTTGGAGACATTTTCGCCCAATGTTCGGAGCACAAAGGAATTGGTAATTTCTATTTGCACCAAGGTTTCTTGTTTAAGGCTAACAAACTATGTATACCCGAGTCTTCGGTTCGTTTGGTCCTTTTGAAGGAATCGCATGGAGGCGTCTTAATGGGACACTTTGGACGTGACAAGACCTTTGCAATGCTCTCCACAAACTACTATTGGCCAAGGATGTACCGGGATGTGGACCGCTTGGTGCGACGATGTTCAACATGTCTCAAAGCTAAGTCTACTCTAAACTCTCATGGCTTATACACACCTTTGCCAATTCCACATCACCCATGGTCCGACATTGCTATGGATTTTGTCTTAGGACTTCCACGCACTAAAACAAACAAGGATTCCATCTTTGTCGTCATTGATCGATTCTCTAAAATGGCACACTTTATACCATGCAACAAGACCGACGATGCTTCACATATTGCTACTTTGTTTTTTAGGGAAATCGTCCGTCTTCATGGACTGACCAATACCATTGTGTCGGATCGTGACGTCAAGTCGTGAGCTACTTTTGGAAGACTTTGATGGCTAAGATGGGAATCAAGCAACTATTCTCCACCGCATACCACCCTCAAACCGATGGTCAGACCGAAGTGGTGAACCAAAGCTTATCCACACTCCTTCGTGTGTTGATCAATCCCAACTTGAAGAATTGGGAAGAATGCATCCCACATGCCGAGTTCGCCTACAATCGAGCCCTACACCGCGCAACAAAGAGAAACCCTTCGAGGTCGTCTATGGTTCCAACCCCTACACCGCGCTAGACATGCTTCCACTTCCACTCCGAGAACAAGTAAACATGGATTTCGACAAGCGCGCCACTTACATGAAGAAACTACATGACAAACTATAGGGTGGAGATCGGCAAGTAGATACAAAAAGGGATCTTGGATGGTTGTTTCTCCAACGGTCAACCAAACCGCTCCAATAAGTCACCCGAGGATGAAAGATTGGCAAGTAGTCAAACTACAAGTAGAGGTCTTGAATCCACAAGGGGAGGAACCATCCCCACAAGGGGAGGCAGGAGACCATCTTGAGGTGAAGGAGCACAGCTCTACTCTAATCTCAAAACATAGTCTATCCCTAACCCTAGACAACCAAGGGGGTTGTCGGGGGCTACCCCCGGGTAGGGTCAAGGCTTGGCATAAAGATGAGTTTAAAGATATGCCAAGGTATGGAAAGGGCCGACCTGTTTGGGCCTGGGAGTGTCCGAGCTTAATCTTGACTTGGAGGATACAAAGGCCGACCTATCTTGGCCCAGAGGGATCCGAGGTATCCCGTCAGCCTGGGCCGAGGTTCACTGTCCGAGCTATGGTCAGCCGACCTAATACCTCGGTGCTACTGTTTATATGGTGAGTACAGGAGAAGCTGTGTGAAGGAAGTTATACCCGAGGTGGTCGGATCTTAAGTACAAGACCCGAGGTAAGGAACGGAAGCAAGACCCGAGCTAACCAAGGCAGGAGGCCGTAGGTCGGGCAGGAGTCAATGCTCCTGTCACTTCCTACCTGGTACAAGAGCGCCTGACACGGGAGCGTCTGTCACGGAGCATGGCAGAGGCGTGCCCCGGGTTCGGCGGGGCTGCACGCCTCTGACCGCTGACCGTGTGAGATCCGGGAAAAGGTTACGAGGTAGCACGCGTGGCTATGTCCTGTCTCAGTCAGAGGAGACATCCTAGCTCTGCTGTGGTGATGCAGGGGATGGGCAGGCCATGTCTTGTCCCTGACAGGAGTACAATGATGACTAAAGCAGAGGCATGGCTACAGTGTTCAGCGAGGGCACATCGGTAACCCGGTTGGCCTATATAGAGAGCTTCACCCCCCTCCTGCTCGGGATGACCCCCGACGGACAGATCAATCAACAGAAAGAGAAAGAGAGAAAGGAACCTCGGAACACCCCGGAAACACCTCGGATCTAGCTCGGAGTGCCTTCTTCCTCCCGTTAGCTCCATCTTCTACCTCAAGTTCTCACCATTGTATCATCATACAGCTCGAGGAGCAGCTTGTACTTGTCACTTTGAGCTATACACCGAGTAGGATAGTGCTGCAGTAGGGGTGTTACCTCCGCAAGAGGGCCCCAAAGCAGGGTACATCGTGGTGTGCTTTGTGTTCTTGCTTTCTTGGTTTCTAGTTCGTGTTCTTGCGTGTTCTTGCGTGTGCACTTCTTGAGTGCATAAACCCTCCCCGGATTCCCCCAACGACCATTCGGCCCCATCTTAGCCATACCTATGGCATCTGCCGTGATCCTACCACGACAGTTGGCGCCCACCGTGGGGCAGATTGAGGCGTTGGAGGGAGTTTACATCCGGACGGGCTCAGGCGAGCGTGTTCTTTCCGGGCTTATCGCCAAGATCGGTGAGTTCACCTTCATCAGTGACAACGCGGGGTGCTTCGCCGGCAAGCCCTTCCCCGAGCATGGCTTCACCATGATGCTCGGCAGCTTCGTCACCTATGTTGCTGTCGAGGTTGTTCGCGGGTACCCGGAGCAGGTGCTCGTGGACGACGAAACTCCTCTCCTCGCGGCTTTAGGTCGGCGTATCACTCGCCCCAGAGCTGCGTGGAGGTGATGATGACCGGTCCGGTTGATGCCGCTGGCAAAGTAGATGCCAGCAAATCCAAGCCGAGGTTGCTAAGGTGAGATCTGCAAAGCCCAGGCTAGAGAAAGAGTGCCTGGTACCCCGAGCTGCAGGGCCGAGGTGCGACCCTGGTAGAGATAGTGGACACTGGCAGACCCAGTAAATCCAGGAGTGGATGTAGTGGTGACTGTGGCCGACCTAGAGGCAAAGCGTGTCCTGTTGCAAAAGGAGGCTGTAGCAATGATACAGCTAGAGATGAGTTCAATAGAGATCTGCGTGAGTACAATGCAGCGAATGGCTTCACCCCGGTAGCAGTTGATACAAATAGGGGAGCCGAGGTGCGGCAGAGAGGCAAGGGGCTCAATGATGAGATAAACAGGGAGGCTCGACCTACCACCTCGGCTAGGAGTGAGAGTCGCGTGTCGACTGGAAGGCCGGTATATAGTTCCCCTGCTAAGAACCTCAGAGCTGCCGAGGCAGGCAGGGCCGAGCTATCCGGGTTGACTGGAGATGCATGGCGTGCGCAGCAGAAGCGAGTCAATGAATTAGTGTATGTAGCTAACCAGCAGAATGAGGCTCTCCGCAGAGCATATGCCGGGGCTGGTGATTCAGATGGTTTATTCAGCTAGGCCAGTTAGTCAGGTGTCCAAGGGGCAAGCCTCGTCTCCACTCGTCGGAGGAGCCGATCGAGCCCGGAGTGTCACCTCGGGTCAGAACAAGCAGCTGCAGATGTATGATCCGGTGTTAGCAGCAAAGCAGAAGGTGGGCCAGGGCAATGCTAGCCGAGCTAAGGGAAACCCCGGCCCAGGTAATGCAAGCCGAGCTAAGGGTAACTCCGGTCAGGGAAATCAGAATGGCGGGCAAGCAGTCGGCTGGCCGAGGTAAACCACCTCCGCCCCCGAGGTATCAGCAACAACCCGGCCGCAGGGGCAATATCAGCGAGAGCCGGAGTATGTTCAGCAACCTCAGAATGTCGGTCAAGGCGATGACCGATATGATGATGGAGACTCGGCCATGGCGCGAGCTGGATACCACAGAGTGGATGGGGCGTTGGGACCTCGGATAGGAGGTCGGATGTTAGCTCCAGGCGATGTTCGTAACAAGCTGGATAGAATCTACTTGTCCGAGCAACTGGAGGAGGAAGGCCCTCCTGGTCCGGCGTGTTTTGGACCTCGGATCATGAAGGAGCCACCACCCCAGTATCTCAGTTCCAGTTAGGTCGGAACACCAAGCCATACAACGGGAGCACCAAGCCGCAAGATTGGCTGACAGATTATGTATCCTCGGTGCACATAGCGGGGGGCAATCGCCGATGGGCGGTCCGGTATCTCCCGCACATGTTGGAAGGTCCAGCTCGGATCTGGCTGAATAATTTGCCGGAGTATAGTATCAACTCCTGGATAGACTTGGAGCTGGCGTTTAACAGCAACTTTGCTAGTACATACAAGAGGCCAAACCGACCTCAGCTCCTGGCGCATGTAAGCAAGATGATCATGAAACTGACCGAGAATTCTTAACTCGGTGGAGCAATGTTCGGAATTCCTGTGAAGGAGTTGTAGAGGCACAGGCCATTTCCTGGTTTGCAGATGGTTGTCGACATGGCAGCATGCTGTGGCAGAGGCTCCAAAGATATGCCGAAATCCCTAGCAGAAACAATCCGGATTGCAGATTCTTATGCTCTGGGTGATCCGATGCAGCCAGCAGCAGAGGCAGTGGCACGTAACAGAAGGAGGGAGCCAATAAACAACCGGCTCGGACCAAGGTGTAATGACCGCCAAGAGTTCGGACAAAAGAGGAGGGAGCCGGACTACCCTACACCTCGAACCAAGTTGCAGCGGTGAACCCGGATCAGCCCGGAGCTGGAGGTGTCCAGAGGCCGAAAATCAATGGTCCGGCATTTAGTCCGAACCCGGAGCCACCCTTGACTTATGAATCAATGATAGATGGTCCTTGCTGTTACCATACGACCGACCCGCGCAAGCCAGCCAACCATTCAACCCGGCAGTGCAGCTGGAACCGCAGAATCAGGAGAAGAAGGGCGAAGGCCGGAGGAAACAGAGCAGGACCACCTCAGAGATTTCAGCCGAGGCCTAACCCAAATCTGTCCGGAGCAAATGTTACCCATAACCACTGCACCTCCTCCGAGGCCTGCAGCAGCAAGGCCCGTGAATGTTGTGAATGTCCGAGGTAATAACAACAATGGTGCCGGACCAAGTCAGCAGTATGAATACCCCGGAAATGACTATAGAGAGGCTCATGCGAGCTATGTGGTCTTTGTGACCGAGCCAACTGACAAGAAGAGCGTGCAGAGGCGTGCCATGGAGGTGAATGCAGTAATGCCGGTGGTGCCGACCTATATGAACTGGTCTGAGCAGGAGATCACTTGGAGCAGGAAAGACACACCTCGGATCATGCCGAGCCCTGGAAAGTATGCCCTGGTGGTAGATCCGACGTTGTGTGGGCCTACTAACAATGTGAGGTTTACCCGAGTTCTGGTGGACAATGGCAGTGCCATCAACATCATGTACCGAGACACAATGGTGAAATTGGGCATATCGCCAAATCAGTTGATGCCAAGCAGTTGTACTTTTCATGGGATTGTGCCTGGCGTTTCCTGTGCACCCATGGGCAAGATATGGGTGGATGTAGCATTTGGAACCAAGGATAATGCCGAGTTGAGAGTATCGAGTTCGAGGTGGTGGACTTGGAGAGTGCATACCATGCATTGCTTGGAAGGCCGGCTCTGGCCAAGTTCATGATTTCCACCCATGTTGCATACCTGAAGATGAAAATGCCAGGGCCTAATGGGATCATATCCATCTCGGGTGACTACAAGCGAGCCATTCAGTGTGCCTCGGCGGGGTCTAATCTGGCCGAGTCTTTGGTGATCGCAGCTGAGAAGAAGAAGCTGCATCAAGTGGTGGCAATGGCGCAGTCAACACAGCTCGGCATGTCCGGACTGATGAGCCCGGACTCAACTGCAGCATTCGAGGTGCCCAAGGAGACCAAGAAGATCCCCATTGACCCGGAGCACCCAGAGCATGGCCATCATTGGGACCGGGCTGGGCGAGAAATAGGAAGGCGAGCTCTGTCACTTCCTCCGTGAGAATCGGGATATCTTTGCATGGTCGGCTAAGGACCTGCCTGGTGTTCCGAGGGAGTTGG
>CAMZMU010000035.1:45210026-45421725 GCA_947311845.1 Poa pratensis
GTCATTTCGAATTCCAATGCTCAAAGTTTAATGATACAATTTCGAGTTTGTTTGATGATAGCATGATCCATCCCGATCTTTATGATGAACTTGAATTATTTTTGGGGTGTGAAGAGTTATCAAGGAAAACTTCTTTGTTAGATATGAGTTCTTTTGATATGAATAGTATTTTGCGGGGATGCCGTCTCCATTGTGTTGATAAGAGC
Organism: Poa pratensis; assembly: GCA_947311845.1. Taxonomy (NCBI): domain Eukaryota; kingdom Viridiplantae; phylum Streptophyta; class Magnoliopsida; order Poales; family Poaceae; genus Poa; species Poa pratensis. The sequence goes on from CAMZMU010000035.1 coordinate 45,210,233, forward strand.
CACAGTAATCCTTATATAGAAAAAATTATAAAAGATGTACCTTTACCAAAATATGAAAGGACTTATACTTGTTTTACTCTAATTAATGAAAGGGAGGAATCCTCCCAAGTTTCTTCTATTGTTTCTAACAATGAACCAGGGCATGTGGAGAAGCTTCCTTTCAAACCTCTCCCTCCTAAAGATAAAAAGAAGAGGGGAAAGAAGAAGAAGAAGAGGAGTAAAAAGAGAGAGGAAAAGGTATCCTCTCCTAAGCATGTTGCTCCTTTCATGATTGTTTCTAATGAGTCTAAATTTATTGAAGAAGATTCACATACTTGGGGTCATTATTATCTCGACACTAAATCTATAGGCACTATTGAAGATGATTATATGTCTGTTACTTCTTGTAGTGATCATGATTGGGAAAATGAAACTACTTTTGATATTGAAAATCTTTGGGGTACCAATTCTGAAAATGATGATGTTAATAATGTCTATACTATTAGTACTATCCATGTTCCATCCAATTATGATATGGAAAGCTCCAATCTTGGGGATGAGGTGTTTGAAAATCCTTTTGCTACGATGATTATATATTTAAGATATCTCCTTCTAGTAAAATTGATGATGATATGTTTACAAATGAACACACTTTGGAAGATAACTATTCTGTTGTTTATGATGATACTATGCCTCCAATCTTTGATAATTATCATAATGACAACTATGACATATGTTATAATTACAATCATCCTCATGAAACTTGTCATAGTTATGGAGGGATTACCCAAAACCATCTCTCTAATATACAACTTGTCTATCATGTTCAAGTTCTTTATGATGATCCTACTCCCATTGTTATTAATAAGAAGAACTTTGCTTATGTGGAAAATATTGATACTTTTATGCATGGATCATGATAAGAATGTTTCATGTGATGGTTATATTGTGAGTTTTTTCATGATGCTACCAAAATTATTTTGAGAGAGGAAATATGGCTATAGAAATCTTCATGTTATTAAATTTCCTCTCTTTATGTTGAAAGTTTTGAAGTTGCAATTGTTTTGCCTTCCTATGCTAGTCACTTTGTGCTTCATTGATTTATTTTTCTACAAGATTCCTTTGCATAGGAAGTGGGTTAGACTTAAATGTGTTTGATATTTACTTTTTGATGCTCTTCTATATTCAACTCTTATACATATGAGAGCATCATCAAATTTCATGCCTAGCTAAAAGGCTTTAAAGAAAAGCGCTTGGGAGACAACCCATTGTTTTATTTTCTGCAATTTTCTTTTATTTTGAGTCAAGGAGCTTGCTTACTTCTGTAAAACTCCTTTGTATCTTTATTTTATTGCATTGCTGTTCCAAGTAAAGTCTCTAATAGAAAGTTGATGCTAGATTTGGATTTCTACGCAGGGACTTTTTTGCTGTCCACGGTTTTGATCTGTATACACTCCAGAAAAATTGAAAAATTCTGAAAATTTCATGCGTGATCCTTATATATGTACGCAACTTTCATTAGTTTTGAGTTTTCTGATCTGAGCAACTTAAGCGACTCGAAAAAATTCGTCTTTACAGACTGTTCTGTTTTTGACAGATTCTTCCTTTTATTTTACATTCTCTCTTTTACTGTGTTTGAGTGGATTTCTTTGCTCCACAAAATATCAGTGGCTGTAGCTAATGTCCAGAAGTATTGGTGATGATTGTGTCATTACAGAATATGTGAATTTTTGATTATGCACTAACCCTCTAATGAGAATTACTCTGAGTTTGGTGTGAAGGAAGTTTTCAAGGATCAAGAGAGGAGAATGATATAATATGATCAAGAAGAGTGAAAAGCCTAAGCTTGGGGATGCCCCCGTGGGTCACCCAAGCATATTTCAAGAAGACTCAAGCGTCTAAGCTTGGGGATGCCCAAGGCATGCCCTTCTTCATCAACAACTTATCAGGTCATCTCTAGTGAAACTATATTTTAATTCTTTCACATCTTATGTGTTTTACTTGGAGCGTCTGTGTGCTTTTATTTTTTCTTTGTTGTTTTTATTTTCTGAATAAATTGGATCCTAGCATTCTTGTGTGGGAGAGAGACACGCTCCGCTTTTTCATGTGAATACTCGTATTCTTCACTTATATTTGTTGAGTATTCTTGACTAGTTACTGCAATACTTTTAGCTCATGTTTTTCATGCATCTCTTGTTCAGAGCTGTTAGTTCTAGTAGAGAAGTACTCTCTTGTTTTATTGTTGTATTATTTGGAGAGTTTATGTTGAAATAAGTTGATTGGTGTTTGGTTGGAAACAGAAAATGCTACATGTGGTAGATGGTATATTGAAAAGACATACCCATTCTTGTAGATCATTGTCTTGGATAATTTGATACTTTGCAATTGTTTTGAGCTCTCAAGTAGATCATGCTTAAGCTCTTGCATCATGTAGTTAAAACCTATTAGTAGAGAACTACCGTAGAGCTTGTTGAGATTTGGTTTGCATGTTTGATATCTCTAAGGCCTAGATATTTTCTAGTAAGTCTTGCTGTACCAGTTGATATCATGTGTTTACTTCAAACAACCTTGCTAGCCTAAACTCTGTACTGAGAGGGAATGCTTCTCGTGCATCCAAACCTTGAGCCAAAACCCATGCCATTTGTGTCCACCATAACTACCTATTATGTGGTATTTTCTGCCATTCCAGTAATTACTTCATGTGCTACCTTTAAACTATTCAAAAGCTATTACTCTTTATTTGTGTCAATGTTTTATAGCTCATGAGGAAGTTATGTGGAGTTTTCCTTATCACCTTGTCATTTACTCATGACAGACTTTCACCAATGGACTAGTGGCATATACATCCGCTTATCCAATAATTTTGCAAAAAAAGCTGGCAAATGGGGTGCCCAGTCCCAATTAATTACAACTATAACTGCTTAATTCTCTTCACATGTTTTGCCATGTTTATCAGAAGCAAATTTCAAAAGTGTTAAACATTATCAAATAGGCACTCCTCCATGGCATGTGATTGTTCGAAGGCACCCGAGAATCTGGTTAGCCATGGCTTGTGTAAGCAAAGGTTGGGAGGAGTGTCAAACCAATTTATAAATGTGCATGTGTAAACAAAAGAGAAGAGGGATGATCTACCCTTGGGTAGAAATAACGTCCTTCGTGGGAGCCGCTCTTGAAAGTCTGGTTGACAAGGGGGGTAGAGTGCCCACTGCCATTCGTTGACAACAACAAACACCTCTGAAAAACTTTTTTTATGCTCTCTATATGATTTCAAAAACTTAAAAAGCTCTAGCACATGATTTAATCCCTGCTTCCCTCTGCGAAGGGCCTTTCTTTTACTTTTATGTTGAGTCAGTTTACCTACTTCTTTCTATCTCAGAAGTAAACACTAGTGTCAACTTTGAGTGCAACAATTTTTATATGCTTGCTTATTGCACTTATTATATTTCTTTGTGTTGACAATTATCCATGAGATATACATGATGAAAGTTGAAAGCAATTGTTGAAACTTAAATCTTCCTATGTGTTGCTTCAGTGCCTTTTACTTGGAATCTATTGCTTTATGAGTTAACTCTTATACAAAGATTTTTGATGCTTGTCTTGAAAGTACTATTCATGAAAAGTTTTTGCTTATATGATTCAGTTGTTTACTCTTTATCTATTTGTTAGCAAACTATAGACCATTGCCTTGAGTCACTTCATTCATGACATGAGCCTTGCAATATTATTTGATCAAAATTGTGTGGTAGCATGTCACCTCAGAAATTATTTTTGTTGTTATCGTTTTACTTACTCGAGAACGAGTAGAACTAAGCCTGGGGATGCTTGATACGTCCAAAACGTATCTATAATTTCTGATGTTCCATGCTAATATTATACCAATTGTCACATGTTTTATATGCACTTTATATTATAATATGAAATTTATTGGACTAACCTATTAACAAGATGCCACAGTGCCAGTTCCTGTTTATTTTGTCTGTGTATTTGCAGAAAAGGTCAAAAAATGAAAGTGCTCAGAAAAATCTGGAAAATTTCCACAAATTCTAAAATGCCAAAATACTGCGTGGGCCAAAAGGACAGCTCCAGAAGAGGCGCAGAAGACCCCGAACCACGCTAGGGCATAGACTAGAAGAAAATCTTCTGGTCGCGCCGTCGCATGGTGTGGCCGCCTCGGGAGTCCCCTCGCGCCGTCCTTCGGACTATATATTTTCCCCATCATAAAAACCCTAACCCCCGAAGGATTTCTCCAAAAAAGCTCTGTAGCTCCGCCGCCATCCAGAACAAGTTTAGGGGGACATAAGTCTCTGTTCCGGCACCTTGCCGGGACAGGGAATTGCCCCCGGAGCGATCTCCATCGACTCCACCGCCATCTTCATCGCCGCTGCTACCTCCCATGAAGAGGAGGGAGTAGTTCTCCCCGAGGCTGAGGGCTCTATCGGTAGCTATGTGGTTTATCTCTCTCTCTCATGGTGTGATCTTTATGTGATCATGAACTTTGTAATCTAGTTGATGTCATAGATATTTCCCCTTTCATTATGTATTGCATATGCTAGTCAACTTGTTTTATCATTATGATCTTGAGTCACGTGAGAACACTAAGCCAAGGTGACAGTGTGGGTGAGGTGTGTGACTCTATTAATAGATCAGAAGGATATTTATCATGAGTTGTTCTTTTGTTGGTTGTCACTATAAAGTTGTGCCGTTTGTTTAGTACTGATTTGGTGCGCTCACAGTGACAGCGTGGGGTGCCCTAGAGAGGGAATACAGACTTGAGGCGTGCTGTTATCGCCCTACGCAGTGGATTGTTGTTCGTTATCCAACGGGACAATAGTCAAGAGTAGCATAGTGAAGAGGAAGTATTTATGCATTCAACTATATTAGTATTGTTGAGAGTGTCCACTAGTGAAAGTATGATCCATAGGCCTTGTTTCTAAGCATTGAAACACCGTTTACAACCAGTTCTGCTACATGTTTGCTTGCTGCCATTTTTATTTCAGATTGCAATTACTACTTATAATCATCCATATTACTTGTATTTCATTATCTCTTCGCCGAACTAGTGCACCTATACACCTGACAAGTGTATTGGGTGTGTTGGGGACACAAGAGACTTCTTGTATCTTAATTGCAGGGTTGTTTGAGAGGAATATCTTTGACCTCTACCTCACTGAGTTCGATAAACCTTGGGTGATTCACTTAAGGGATACTTGCTGCTCACAAGTAGGAAAACCCTTATCTGGCGCACCAAATTGGATTTCTGTGGCGCACCCCCAGAATTGCTAGGTGCGCCACAGAATCGTCGCCACTATTTTTTTTCTGTGGCGCGCCTATCTTGGTGCGCCACATAAATTCACATTTTTGTGGTGGACCTGGCCTGGTGCGCCACAGAATTCTGAAAAAATTCAAAAATTTCAAAAACTGCAAAAAAATAATATAAAAAGTTTTTAAAAAAAACAGAAAAATCAAAAATCCTAATTATTGGAATTATTTTCAGATTTTTTGAATTTTTTGAACTGATACCTTCCCGCTAGGTGACTCATCATCAAATTGCTCCAACCCTAGCACACTTAACTTCTAAGTTCCACCTAGTCCACCTACCCTTGTGCTACTCAAGTTCTTATTGATATATATATCATATGAACCCTCTTAACACTTGTATGTGTATATGTTACATATGTGTTATAAATGTGTGTTTTTAAATTTCAGATTTTTAAAAAACTTCTAAACTTTCAAAGGGAGATTCAAAAGTTTCAAAAGATCCAAAAAAGTCAAAAAACTTAAAAAATCCAAAAAAAGTCAAAACATTTCAAAAAAGTCAAAGCACCTCAAAAAATTCAAAAAACTTAAAAAATTTCAAAAAATCGAAAACACTTCCAAGCTTGGTGCGCCACAGAATGTCACTTTTCTGTGGCGCACCTGGCCATGTGTGCCACAGAAATGTGACTTTCCGTGGCGCACCACAGAATGTCTAATTTATGTGGCGCACATGGCCCAGGTGCGCCACAGAAATCTGACTTTTTGTGGCGCACCAATTAAGGGTGCGCCACAGAATGCCAATCTACCTATAACCCTTTTCCTACTAGTGGTTGTTCTACAAACCTCTGCTTTTGGAGGCCCAACACTGTCTACAAGAATAGAAGCGTGCGTAGACATTAGCCACCACTTGGGTTGGCTTCCTCTTCTTGTTCGCCAGCTAGTTCTCATGGCTCCATCGAGTGATAGCATAGAGATCCTCTTCGTCATCTCCCATCAAGACCTACTGTGAGGAATGTTCATGCATGGTCCAAGTAAAAATAACTAAATATTATAATTTGTACTGAAGTTATTAACTACTTTTTTATTTGCAAGCTTAAAGAGATAGAAATGGTGCCAAATTTATGTTGTAATGCTCCTTCTTATGCAACCGTAATAAATATATTTAGACCAACTTGTTGGTAAAGTTAAATTGTAGTTTAGAACAAAATTTTCTTCTCAGATTATGTTTAAACAATTGCATAAACTATATAGTCTACAAGTATTCATTATAAAGATATCTAAAAATTATTAGCCAGCGGAGGAATTAATAGTGTTTTCTAGAATACGTGTTCGTAATCAAATTTATTAAAAAATCTTAGAAATAAATTGAATTATTTTCATGATTCTTACTGATATTGTCTGGGTAACATAGTGCATATAAGTTAAATATGCTAATTAATAAGTTGAAAATTTTGTGCATTCCATACCACCTATATTTAGACAGATCACGTGTTCTTATAATCAACATAATGGTGCAAATTTCTACTAGGTATACATACAATTTAATAATTTTCTTGCGTGCAATCCCGCATCTATCATCTAGCTTATACAACTCCTTCCGCCTATCAAAAATAATATCTATTGAATTAAACATGGTAATCTTGGTAGCATAGTATTCAAGATGGCCTAATGAGCAATGTTGTCACCGATATGATTTATTTGCTCCTACATGGTACACGTTTAATGCTTTACACCTTTGCTAACAAATTGTGAATTCTATTTATTTTAATATAGTTAACAATGCATGGTGTTTAGGCGTAATAGATAATTTTATCAATATATTTTATATATGGTCCCTCCTCTTTGAGCCCAGGGCCGTAGCTCTGTTTGTCTTGGCTATGAAACGGCCCTGGAAGAAGCGGTCCCTACGCATCGCCTGGAAGGTTTGGACATCGTCATTAACCATCTAGTGCCCAGATTATTCTGCCTAATGCGCCTCCGGTCGCCACATGCTTAGAGCATCTCAACTCGTGGCGCTCAAAGAGGCTGGACCACGCGTGGCTCGTGTTCTCGACGCTGAGGCGTTACCGCACGGAGGCTGATGCCACCGAGGTGTGTGAGGCCCTGCTAGCCATGCTCGTCGAGATCGGCAGCAAGAAACGTCGATCGATTGACCATCTGCCTTGTTGAACAGATCTGTGTGTCTTGAAATGATTTTGTTTCATTTGTTAGTTAGTTGAACAAGAACATACTATATGTAGTTACAAGAAATGACGGGACATAGTGCAAACTGCAGTGTGCTCTCCCATTTTTCTTTCGAGAACCAAGGACAAATACAATATGTCAATCTTTTTTCTTTAAATTATGTGAATCTTGTTCTGCGTTAGATATGTTGGGCATGTCAACTTAGTGCATGAATTCCAAATAATTTGCTGTAGGAACTGGTATTGCCTTTGCTGGTGCTCTGTTCAGTTCAGAAAACTGTAGGAGTTGATATTGCCTTTGACGTTGTGATGGAGCAAGCTGAGAAGAGGAGTAAGAATGAAGATGTGCCTTCGGTAGAGGTCTCTGCTGATGAGGGCCTGAAGGTAGCAAAAAGGGGTAAGTATACAAGGCGGTCATTTAAAGAAAGAAGATAGCAAACAAGGACCCAAGGAGGTGGAGGATGTCGGCAGCAAGAGAAGCAAGGGAAAGAAGGGAGAGGTCAGGAGGGGAAGAACAGCGTGAATGGTATCTCGGATGGTGAAATCCTTGTGGATGGGGAAATCATTCCTGATACCAAGGAAGAGAAAAAGAGCAAGGGAGAGAAATGGATGCATAGCTGAACCGGTGTTTGTTATCTCCTCTCTGATTAGGTGTTCTATTTGCAGGATGCGAAGATCGTTGCAGAGCTTCAGTGCTGTCGACCAGAGTGTTTGCCTGATGTATACAAATTATTCCTCATTAAACTTAGTTGACGCAGATTTGCTCCTCAGAGCAAACACTTAAATGTTTTTGTCGAGAGCACGCAAAATGCGTGCCTTTCTTTTATACTCCGTAGAAGGTACTTCCTCCGTTCTGATTTAATTGACTCAGATTTAGTACAACTGCAAGAAAAGGTCATCCCTTACATGCAAGGGCGACCGAAACTCCACACGCCAAAAAAAAAAAAAAAAAAAACACAGGACTACTCTCTCGCTGCAAGGTTTGGGCCTCCGCTCCCTGTTCTCCTAGCTAACAAGCAAAGATTGGTCTCCTCTAGCAAGATTTTTGTGGCGAGCACCACCTCCACTGAAACTGTTCTCCATCTTGCGGCTGGAAGCAGTCACCCAGTCTCTGGCTGCCCACGCCTGTCTGCAGTATCTTCATCTTGTAGGCATACAAGGCAAGGGGAGGTTTGGTCTTGGAGACCATGTCGATGGCGCCTATCTGCAGTCCAAATGCGATGATGAACCGCGAGCCAGGTGAAGATCTTGCTTTTTTGTGCAGCCGCGCTCCTCCATATCGGCACAGCGAGCTGAAACTGTTCTCCATCTTTCGTCAGGCTTGTGTAGGTGGGTTTAGCTGTGTAACTGCCAGAGCTGGATGCCGGCCAACTAAAAGTGTCCTCCTCCGTCTCATCGCGCACGCACGACCCCTCTGATAGCGATCCAGAGCGTGATGCATTCCTGCAGTAGCAGCGGCGGCCAGTCTCCTTGTATGTCCAGGATCCACCAATAGTCCTAGCTTAACTGAACGAGAGTTGCGTGTCCTCGTACTGATCATGCCAAGCATTGTCGGCACAAAATCCGCACCTCGCCAGAACAGTCTTGTTACCGTCGCCCACCTTGATGCAAACGAGCATGTCGAACACCTCCCTTGCCTCTGAATCTTTGGTCATGGCGAGGCCCTGCCATGGGCGAGAAGCTTCCGTGCGTCGCAGCCACTCCCAGCGCACCCTTAAAGCGATGCCCTGCAGCCGTAGATCCTTGACGCCGAGCTCAAACGGCATGCACATCTTGACTTTGTGCGAGGCCACTAGACACTGGCCACCTGAAGCTATGAAAAGATACGAGTAGTTGGTAGGGTATGGATCGCACAGCCCCTCACGGCGGCGTCCTCTGTATATAAATTGATCAAGGGTAGGTTACAACGTATGTTACAAGTAATATCTGCCCATATCTATATCTACCTAACTAGGCAATATACTAACAGATTGTTAGCTCTACAACACGTTACAACATGACATGTACGTGTAGTTTATCATCCTCCCTCAATCTCAACCGGCTCTGAAAGGTTGAGATTGCGCCTGCAAGACTCAAAAGCTGGTAAAGATAGCGGCTTTGTGAATATATCAGCCACTTGATCCTTCGAAGAAATAAACTTGATCTGTAGTTGTTTCTGTGCCACTCGTTTTCGAACAAAATGGAAATCAACCTCGATATGCTTGGTGCGAGCATGAAAGACTGGATTGGCGGACAAATATGTAGCTCCAATATTGTCACACCATAGAACAGGTATGCGACTCTGGGGAAGACCCAATTCCCTAAGAAGAGATTGTACCCAAATAATTTCAGCGGTTGCATTAGCCACTGACTTGTATTCTGATTCAGTACTGGAACGTGACACAGTAGCTTGCTTGCGCGCATTCCAGGCGATCAAGTTTCCTCCATAGAAGATGGCATAGCCCCCGTTGATCGCCTGTCATCAATAGTACCTGCCCAGTCGGCATCGGAGAATGCAGACAACAATGTATCAGGAGTGCGCCGAAGAGTCAAGCCGTGAGACACGGTGAGCTTGACAAACCGAAGGATGCGTTTGACGGCAGTCCAATGAGGATCTCTAGGAGCATGTAAATACTGGCACACTTTGTTGACTGCAAACGATATGTCTGGGCGGGTAAGTGTGAGATACTGGAGTCCTCCAACAATACTGCGGTAACGAGTAGCATCAGCAGACGAAAGAAGAGTACCCTCATGAGCAGAAAGCTTATCTGTAGCTGACATAGGTGTAGTGGCCAGTGTACACTTGAGCAGATTAGCACGCTGCAGCAGCTCCATAGCATACTTCTTCTGGGAGAGAAGAAGCCCACCCGCAGCCTGGTGATGAACCGCAATGCCAAGGAAATAATGAAGCGTGCCCAAATCCTTGACTGCGAACTCAGCTCTCATATCATGTATCAAACGATTAGTAGCAGAGGAACATGAGCTGATCACTATAATATCATCGACATAAACAAGGAGAAACATAGTGAGGCCAGATCTGCGCATGATAAACAGGGATGTCTCGGCAGTAGAGGGACGAAAACCGAGGGAACCAAGAACAGAACTGAGACGAGCATGCCAAGCTCGTGGAGCCTGTTTGAGACCATAAATTGCTTTCTGAAGACGACATAAGTGTAGGGGATGGGTAGAACTCTCAAAACCTGGGGGTTGGCGCATGAACACCTCTTCCTCAAGTACACCATTCAGAAACGCATTCTGTATGTCCAGCTGCCGTAAGTGTCATCCATGAGAGACGGCAAGAGCAAGAAGAAGACGAATAGTGGTGGGTTTAACCACCGGGCTAAAAGTATCCTCATAATCTTGTCCATATCGTTGACGAAATCCCTTTGCTACCAATCTTGCCTTGTATCGCTCAATGGAGCCATCAGAATTATGCTTGACTTTAAAAACCCACTTGGAGTCTATCACATTGATTCCGGGTCGAGAAGGAACAAGCTTCCATGTGCCATTTTTCAACAGCGCTGAGTATTCAGTATCCATAGCTGCACGCCAGTGAGCAGTACTGAGAGCATCACGTAGATCTCTGGGTTCGGAGGAGGCACGGGCAACAGCATGCGCCATGCAGGTTGTTGTCCATGCGACAGTGCCATCAGTGATTTTCTTCGGCTGGCGAATGCCACGCATCAGGCGCGTGACAGCGCGAGTGGGCTCAAGCAGAGCAGCAGGAGATGGTAATTGGGCCGATGGCGAAGCAACAAGAGATGGTGATACCCGTAGATGTGATAGCCTTCAGTAGCTACCTGCAAGATAAAGTATACGGGGTTAGGTTGAGCCTCCAAGTGCAGAGTATGTTGTAAGTGGAAGACGTGTTTTCCCACGAGGGTGACTCGAGGGTTTAATATCGAACTCTCGGGGAATCAGTAGTGAAAGATTATCTTCCTATCCTTCTTTTGGTCACCTACAAAACAAGGTTAATTGTTTTGGTCCTCAACCTCACCTGTGGTTGTCAAGCACAAGGTGTATGAATGATATCAAGATAAATATGCAATGCAAACAGAAAAAATATGCAATGGTGGTGAATGAATGTGCAAGGATGATGATAACAATGATAAATGATATTTTTGGGTTTTTTATGATGAATGCAAGATGGAAAAGTGTTTTTGTATTTTCGGATTTAATAATGGCAGAAAATGGAAAAGTGATAAAAGTGGTTGGAAAGGTGTTTCTTATGATTAAAAATGGACCGGGGTTCATGGTTTCACAAATGCACTCTCTCTTTTAATGTGTGGCAGACAATGGACACATAGAGTTGACATATGAGATTGCAACACAAAGTTTGATATCAAGTTACTAATTATATGGGCATCACGTCCTAACATAGAGATCTTTTGGTTATTAATCTCTCTTATACTCCACCAAGATGCGAACTAAATCATAACACCTTAGCAATTAAGATAATCAGAGTATAGCTTTAAGTATCATGACATGAAGTGAAAATAAGAACATGCTAGATCTAGTCAAGGAGAAGCTTGGTCACCCAACCCTTGTAGCATGGTATTTTTGTTTATCCCTAGTGAGGCAACAAAGTAAGGTAAACACCCAAGTGGATCGCGATATTTCAGTTGTCAACTTACCGCACTCACCACCCCCCGTTACTCCAACTAATGCACACATCACCCCACACACGCTCTAAACATGCTTGATCATAACAAGTAGATAAGAACGGGGTACATAATATGCATCTATACTCATAACTGAAACAAACATTGCAATCTCAAACATATATTAACTCACAAAAATCCACCACATAGGAATTACATATATGACCGTAATCATGTTCAGCAGCTCATACGGTACTAATTAGTGAAGCTCAAAGAGAGGAGAGATACATAAGTTACTTCCACAAACCCATAGTCCAGAGGTGGACTACTCCCTCTTCATGATGGAGATGGTGGAGATGTCGATGGAGAAGATGGAGACCACGCCGGCAGCGCCCCGCCGGAGTTTTCCCCCTCCAATCTGCAGCTCCAGATCTTCGTTTTCGTGTTTCTGTGATATGGCGGCGCTTGTTTTCGAGAACGCCGTGGGACTTCTTTTATAGGCGTTTTTAGGTCAAGACGACGGTGGAGAAAGATCGACGGCTGCGGAGCTCCGAGGCCAAATGGTGGGCCCCACGCGGCCAGGTACATGGCCGCGTGGGCCACCCCTTTTGGCCTTCGGGCTCCGTTTGCTTGATTCCTTCGCTCCTACGTCTTCCTCCTTCCAAAATAATGACCTCTGTATTTTTCCATATTTTTCTGACGACGTTTGGGTCCCTGAAACATAAAAGGAAAAAATAGGGTTTTCTGCCTGCAGGGTTAATTCCATAAAAATAGGAAACAATTATTTTATTTCCTAAAATCATTAAATAACAGTGGTATAACCCTTATATGATGCAAATATGATTGGAATATGAGTGATATAGTGCAAAGTTCATGTATGCATTTTACATGCATCAACATCCCCAAGCTTAACCAATACTCGTCCTCGAGTATGAAGGTGATAAAACTAACATGGGCTTTGCAATATAGCACTAACAATGGATATCAAAGATGATTGCTACTGCTACATAGAGTCAAATGATTCATTCTTCAAAGGAGTAGCAATATGCAAAATAGTTTATGAAGTGATATCAAGTATTCAATGCAAGGATGTTCAATGATAGTTCACAAAGTGTAACATAGAAGATAGTAATATGGACCACATGTATGCATAATGATAAGTAAGAACATCCTACATTGGTCATAGAGTGTAGATGAAAATCTGAATATAAAAGGTGGACACTTTGGAAAGATGTATATGTGAGTAGAGGTAAAGCATGCATAAGTTTCATCTAACTTCCAAACTCTTCTACTTAAGTTAATGATTGCAATGTGGAATTCTTGGTGTCAAGCTCTCATTACCCCTATCATAGCATCTTGAATGATTAAAGTTTAATGTGAAAGCAAATATGAGTAGTGTGCTTGATAAAGTAAAGGTTAGGTGTCTCATGCCCCTTGAATACAAGTACCTACACCATGATTACTCAACTTAGGAAACAAAGCAAGTTCAAGTTCTATCATTGTAAGTAATAATAGTATCATCAAGAGCGTCAACTGGGGTACCTCTTGTCCCAGGATATGGAACAAGCCCATATCAAAATGACAAGACAAACAAACAAGATGAACAACCTCAACACCCTTTTTATTTACCATTGGAATAGCTTTTTATTATAAGGTGCATCACAGACGGTTCACCATAGCATGTAAGTAAATTTCCACCATGAATGATGCATGGCTTAGATTAGCGGCCCAGGCGTCTCTCTAACCATTTATACAAACTCATTTAAACTACTTCATTTCCACCTATTTCACCATGATAGGCATCCATAAACAAAAGTACATGATATCAACTAAATGATGAAGGAGCATGTTGAAAGCTTTGCATGTGACAGCACATATGGGCTAACTCCCAACCTCGGACATTTATCAAGCCACTAGCATCATATTATTAATCACAATGGGTCATGTTTTATTTATGCAATAAAATAAAGTTGTGCATCAAGTTCGTGAGAGCTATATAACCAACTTTTCCCATAACAATCAATAACATAAACATTTTCATTCAGAGGTATAGATAACACAAATATCATGATATACATACTCGGAATAGCATAAAGCAATAGGTAGATATGGTGGACTCACTGGAATAACTTTGGTTGAAGGTGTTGGAAACAAGTTTTTGCTTGTTGGAATGTTTGGGCTAGCAAGAGGGAGAAAGTTGACCATCTAGATGCATGCATGAGTGTCCATAGAACTAACTAATCCATGTTAAACAAGTAAAATAACATTCAGCATCAAAACATGAATAAGTGATAGCTCTTGATAAAGCATTTGCAAATTTTACTCATAAACAAGCTCATGAATCATGCAACTATATGTATCATTAAAAATCAACTCAAACATCCCTTTTCCCAATATATAAAAGCATCCAACATATTTCAACCCATATTTCCAGTAGCTCTTTCTCATATAAATGATAATGTGGTGGTCTCACAAAATAACAAACAAACCAAAAACAAACAAAAAGACGCTCCAAGTTTATGCGATAAAGTGTTTCGATCGAAAAACAGAAGTTAGACGTGTGCAAACCGAGAGTGTGTAGGTCCAGTGGGGTTGTCTTCACATCCCCAAGCTTATGGTCTTCACCATCCTTGGATAACTCTTGGTGCATCTCCTCCAATCCCTGTGAAAAAACTTCAAAACACCGTTTCTCCCATTTCTTTTCTGTGGGGTGCATTAGTAGTGATAAACAAATAGGTTTCTTGCTGCATATAATCCTTAAACAAAAATCATATGAATGTCCAGAAAGTATATATGTTGTATGCCTACTCATAAACTCATTGAATCAAAAAGATTCAATAAAAGTTCAAAACATGCATAAAACAAAATGGGACAGAATCTGTCCAGAAAAACAGCAGCAGCAAAACGTATTTTTCTACCCTACCAAACTTTGCCGAAAAATTCTGAAAAATTCATGCATACAGAGGATGAAAAGTTGCAACTACAGTTCAAATATGAGCTCATTCGGAGTTACAGAATAAGAATTAAAAATCATACCGTGCACAGATTCGTGCAGGAATAAAATCTCCGAACGCTATAAGCAACTTTTCAAACCAAAATGGGTAAAACTTGGCACTTTATTAAAAACTCCAGAAACTAAACTAAAAACAAACTCTCTTGATACAGCAAGAGGACACAAAGAAAATCACACATAAAAATAACCGGGTTGCCTCCCGCAAAGCGCTTTCTTTATAGCCATATAGCTAGGCTTCTTACTTGTTGTTTATTGAAGATGAAGCTCATGAGGGAGCTTGAACTTTGATGTTCCCTCTTTCTTGGGAAGTGTTCCATGCACTTCTTGTGTGGAACTGAAACTTCACGTTCCCTCCTTTGAATCAATGATAGCACCTGTAGTACGAAGAAAAGGTCTTCCAAGAATAATAGGACTAGAGGTTTTATTCCCCATGTCCATGATTAGAAAATCCACAGGCACAAAAGTCATATGTAACTCTACCATAACATCACTTACTTTCCCTAAAGCATGTTTAATGGAATCATCAGCA
Organism: Poa pratensis; assembly: GCA_947311845.1. NCBI lineage: Eukaryota > Viridiplantae > Streptophyta > Magnoliopsida > Poales > Poaceae > Poa > Poa pratensis. The sequence continues at coordinate 45,225,773 of CAMZMU010000035.1, forward strand.
AGTGCAAGTTCAATAGAGCATTTTTCAAGATTTTTCAATTCAAGCACTTCATATAGTTCTTTAGACATAACAGAGACACTAGATCCTAGATCAAGTATGGCATGGTGTGTCTCTTTTCCAATAGTTACTAGTACCTTGGGAATCCATATATCCCCAAGCTTAGGTGGTATCATGGCCTCTTGGTTGTACCTAGCAATTTTTTTTCAAGACATGATTAGCAATATAGGAACCAAACCAGCTTGATTAGTGTTGATGGAAGGATCACTTGCAAACTTTTGTAAGATAGAGATTAATTCATGCAAGCTACAATTTTCTAAGTCAAGCAAAGGATCCTTGACTTCACTAAGCATTTTAACTTCCTCAACTTCTCTCTCTTTCATTACCCCAATAGATTCTTTAGCAACTCTTTCTTGCTCATGAATGTGTTCCCAAGACTTATTGATAACTTCTTGGCAATATTAATTGTTTCCTCATGTTTTTGGGCTGTAATGATACTCTTTAATGATGACTTCCTTAGCAAGCTGATCTACCCTTTCAAACAAAGCATCTTGTTTTTCAAACTTAGAGATAAATTCCTTATTAAGCTCTTTTGAGTAGATATAAAAGATCTAATGGTGTTTTCCAAATCACTAGAAACATTACCACTAGAAGCATATTTATTTGGCACATATGGGGGTTTATTATAAGAGTTATAATTGTTGTTCCATACCCATTGTTACCATAGTTCCTAATGAAGTTGACATCAATATTTTCAGAATTATTACCAACTAGTTCTTGCAAAGGAACATTTTCAACACTAGGTTTATTAAGCAAAGCAAGAATAGTATCCATTAGATGACAAATCATTAGTTTCCTCAATAGAATTCACTTTCTTAGAAGGATTGGTGCCCTATCAGTATGCCATTGACTATAGTTTTGCAAAATGCTTTCCAATATATTTTTAGCTTCAACTATAGTTTACTCATAAAAGCACCTCCAGCAGCAGAATCAAGTATGTTTCTAGACATGTAGTTTAAACCATTGTAGAAAGAGTGTAATATGGTCCATTCATTAACCCATGTGATGGACAAGTTCGAAGCATAAGTTTAATCCTATCCCAAGCCATAGCAACATGTTCATTTTCATTTTGCCTAAAAGAAAGGATGTTGTTTCTATTTTGCAAAATTTTAACAGGAGGATAGTATTTCTTAATAAAAGCTTCTTTAAGATCATCCCATGAATTAATACTACCGATGGCAATGAATGCAACCACTCTTTAGCTTTCCCTCTAAGTGAAAAAGGAAATAGCTTCAATTTTAGGATATCACTTTCAACATTCTTAAACTTTTGCATGTCACATATTTCAACAAAATCATGAAGATGCATAGAGGCATCCTCCATAGCACTACCACCAAATTGTTCCCTAGTTATCAAGTTCAACAAACTAGGACTTACTTCATAGCTATCAGCTTTAATCTCAGGTGTGGCAATAGCTTTAGAGATAAATTGATCATTAGGAGTGTTTGTGTAGTCACACAATTTAGTTCTTTCTCCCATTTTAGCAAGTTTTTTTGTATTTTTTTATTTTATATGCAAAACTGAAAATAAAATGTGTCTCACAAATGCAAACCGAATTACAAAAGCAAGACAATGCAATGACAATGACAAAACAAATAATTTTGCTTTGAAGGTAAAGATGGATAAGATGATGCTCACGTAGGTGCAACCTCCCCAAGCTTAGGTGTTAGCACAAGTTGGTGATGTTGACTTTGTTGTGATGAATCCGGCGCTAGAAAACAGACTAGTGCAGAGCTTCCTTGGATAAATCTTTTCAGCTATGATTCCCCGGCAACGGCGCCAGAAAACAGTCTTGATACCCGTAGATGATAGCCTTCAGTAGCTACCTGCAAGATAAAGTATACGGGTTAGGTTGAGCCTCCAAGTGCAGAGTATGTAGTAAGTGGAAGACGTGTTTTCCCCACGAGGGTGACTCGAGGGTTTAATATCGAACTCTCGGGGAATCAGTAGTGAAAGATCTATCTTCCTATCCTTCTTTTGGTCACCTACAAAACAAGGTTAATTGTTTTGGTCCTCAACCTCACCTGTGGTTGTCAAGCACAAGGTGTATGAATGATATCAATATAATATGCAATGCAAACAAAAAAAATATGCAATGGTGGTGAATGAATGTGCAAGGATGATGATAACAATGATAAATGATATTTTTGGGTTTTTTATGATGAATGCAAGATGGAAAAGTGTTTTTGTATTTTCGGATTTAATAATGGCAGAAAATGGAAAAGTGATAAAAGTGGTTGGAAAGGTGTTTCTTATGATTAAAAATGGACCGGGGTTCATGGTTTCACAAATGCACTCTCTTTTAATGGTGTGGCAGACAATGGACACATAGAGTTGACATATGAGATTGCAACACAAAGTTTGATATCAAGTTACTAATTATATGGGCATCACGTCCTAACATAGAGATCTTTTGGTTATTAATCTCTCTTATACTCCACCAAGATGCGAACTAAATCATAACACCTTAGCAATTAAGATAAATCAGAGTATAGCTTTAAGTATCATGACATGAAGTGAAAATAAGAACATGCTAGATCTAGTCACAGGAAGAAGCTTGGTCACCCCAACCCTTGTAGCATGGTATTTTTTTTATCCCTAGTGAGGCAACAAAGTAAGGTAAACACCCAAGTGGATCGCGATATTTCAGTTGTCACTTACCGCACTCACCCCCCCCGTTACTCCAACTAATGCACACATCACCCCACACACGCTCTCATAAACATGCTTGATCATAACAAGTAGATAAGAACGGGGTACATAATATGCATCTATACTCATAACTGAAACAAACATTGCAATCTCAACATATATTAACTCACAAAAAGATCCACCACATAGGAATTACATATATGACCGTAATCATGTTCAGCAGCTCATACGGTACTAATTAGTGAAGCTCAAAGAGAGGAGAGATACATAAGTTACTTCCACAAACCCATAGTCCAGAGGTGGACTACTCCCTCTTCATGATGGAGATGGTGGAGATGTCGATGGAGAAGATGGAGACCACGCCGGCAGCGCCCCGCCGGAGTTTTCCCCCTCCAATCTGCAGCTCCAGATCTTCGTTTTTGTGTTTCTGTGATATGGCGGCGCTTGTTTCGAGAACGCCATGGGACCTCTTTTATAGGCGTTTTTAGGTCAAGACGAAGGCGGTGGAAGAAAGATCGACGGCTGCGGAGCTCCGAGGCCCAAATTGGTGGGCCCCACGCGGCCAGGTACAGTGCCCGTGGGCCACCCCCTTTTGGCCTTCCGGGCTCCGTTTGCTTGATTCCTTCGCTCCTACGTCTTCTCCTTCCAAAATAATGACCTCTGTATTTTTCCATATTTTTCTGACGTCGTTTGGGTCCCTGAAATATAAAAGGAAAAAATAGGGTTTTCTGCCTGCGCAGGGTTAATTCCATAAAAATAGGAAACAATTATTTTATTTCCTAAAATCATTAAATAACAGTGGTATAACCCTTATATGATGCAAATATGATTGGAATATGAGTGATATAGTGCAAAGTTCATGTATGCATTTTACATGCATCAGATGATAATTGGGCCGCTGGCGAAGCAGCGGGCGAAGGCGAAGCAGCAGACGAGCGCGCGAGCGACAGAGAGAAGTCGAGGCATCGAGGCTGGATGGGCTCTGGATGGGCCGTCGGGGAAGCAACAGCCCGCAAGGAGCGATCCGTCGATGGAGAGGCCGGGAAAGCGGCCTGATCTGGTGGTGTAGAGGGAATCTGGCCCGTTCCAGCATGTGGAGGCTCGATCGACGAGGCATGCAGATCAACGTCGCTTCCTGGTACGCCCGGTGATAGCAATTCCAAGCGAGCTCGTCTTCCAATTCCTGGACCATGGTTAGGCAAAAGCAATGGTGTATGTGCAGCATCATCAAACTGGCCAATAGACGGAATGGAATGAGGTGTAATTTCTGAATTCAGTGTGGGTAGTTGAGAAAATGGAAAAATGCCTTCATAAAAAATGACATCACGTGATATGTAGACTCGATTTGTGGGAACATGAAGACACTTATATCCTTTGTGAAGGGAGCTGTAGCCAAGAAAGACACACTTCTTAAACCGAAACTCGAGTTTCCTATTGTTATATGGGCGAAGGTGAGGCCAACACGCACACCCGAAGATGCGGAAAAATGTGTAATCAGGAGCCTCGCCAAGAAGACGTTCCAACGGTGTTTGCATATGTATGACACGGCTAGGGAGCCTATTGATGAGAAAAGTGGCTGTGGAAAACGCATCACTCAAAAAACGAAAAGGGACATACGCATGTGCAAAAAGTGTTAGACCTGTTTCGACAATATGGCGATGTTTGCGTTTAGCGGTACCGTTTTGTTGATGGGTGTGAGGGCAGGAGACTCGATGAGAGATGCCAATATTCTGGAAAAAATTGTTTAGTTTAATATACTCGCCTCCCCAATCAGTTTGCACATGTATAAATTTTTTATTAAGAAGGCGCTCAACATGGCGTTGGAATTGCAGAAAAATATTAAAGACATCATTCTTATGTTTGAGAAGATATAACCAGGTGAAACGACTGTATCCATCAATAAAACTCACATAAAAAGAGTGACCACTAACAGATGTCTGAGCAGGACCCCATACATCGGAGTAAATAATTTCTAAGGGTGCAGTAGCTACATGATTGGAAAGGGAAAAAGGTAATTGGTGACTTTTGCCTTGTTGGTAAGCATCACAGATTACATTATTATGCAAACTTGATGAAGGAAGCTCTCTATGATGCAAAATATGCTGAACTATTTGGGTAGCTGGATGACCAAGGTGACAATGCCACTTGTCGTGTGACACCTTTATTCCAGTGAAAACTTGTTTGGCTGGAGACTCATCAAGACGATATAGGCCACCGTAACACCCACCGCTAAGTAGAATGGCCCTCGTGTCCCGGTCCTTAACAAAGAATTTTTTTTGGATGAAATTCAAAGAATACTTTGTTGTCCATGGTAAAACGACGAACGGATAAAAGACTACGAGTGACCGAAGGAACATGAAGGACACCTTTAAGATGTAATGACTGAGATGAAGGAGCAGGAAGAATAGAATGGCCAATGTGATGAATTTGCATACCATTACCGTTTGCAGCATGGACTTGATCATTGCCGCGGTAGTTCTCCTTCACCGTGAGCTTCTCGAGTTCGTTGGTGAGGTGGTCGGTGGCGTCCGTGTCCATGTACCACCTGGGATCGTCGTTGTAGGAGGTGGTCTGACCGTTGCCATGGCCGTGCGTGGTAGCAGCAGCGACCTGACGGTCCATGTATCTCCCGTCGTTGTCGACGCCAAGATACAACTGCTTGAAGCTCTTGAAGCACCTCGATGCGATGTGACCGACCTTGTCACATATCTGACAGATCGGCCGGTTGCCGTTCCCACCACCTCCAGTGCGACCGGCGTGATCCATGTCGCGGTCACCACCGTGATACATGGGTGAGCGTGGGGGATTCCCATCTCCAGAGTTGTAGGCGTTGCCGTAGGAGACACCGCTTGGACCAGCCGCCGGTTTGTTGGTGTAGACCGGCTTGGGCTGGTTCCGTGGATAACCACGGATGTCGGGGCAGAAGTTGAGCTTCCCGCCGCCGCCACGGCCATAGGTGGAGGCGTTGGCGGAGTAGTTGCCGGCGCCACCCTGCAGCGCGGACTTGCGCGCCTCGGATCGCTGCTCGACGCTTAGCAGCTGGGCAAAGAGGTCGTGGATGGGTATCGGAGTAGTCCGCGGGCCGACGCGATCAACCAGAGGATCGTAGTCATCGTCATCAAGGCCGGCCAGCAGGTAGGAGATGAATTCTTCCAGTCGAAGAGGTTGTCCAATAGAGTTCAAAGTATCAGACATGGTTTTCACCTTGTTGAAGTACACGGTGATGGAGGAATCAAGCTTCTTGATCTCCGAGAGCTGGCGACAAATCTGCATGTATCTTGATGAAGACACTGAAGCGAAGCTGGACGCCAGGGTAGTCCATGCATCATGCGCGGTGGTGGCGAAGAGGATCATGCCCTTCACCTCAGGGTGGAGGTGGCACTGATGGCGGACATGATCTCCACGTCTTGCTGGTGCCATGCCGTGAAGGCAGGGTTGTAGAGCTCCTTCGGCGCTTCGGCGTCCTCCGCAGCCATGGGGTTGATGATGGTATCGGATGGACACGGGAAGCTTCCGTCGAGGAAGCGGTGGAGCAGATGGCTCCGCAGGACGTTGACCACCTGCGCGCGCCAGTACAGGTACATCTCTGGGCTACAGTGCACGGTGACGAGAGGCGCGAAGTTGAACGGCGCCGCGGCGGAAGACGACGACGAGCCGGCGGTGAAGTGCAGCGTCGGGTTGATGAGCTTTGATGCGCTGCCGCTGGCCTTGGAGGAGACCAAGTTGGAGAACTCAGCCGAGAAGGTCGCCATGGATGAGATTGGATCGTGAGCCTTGGGCTCTGATACCATGAAAAGATACGAGTAGTTGGTAGGGTATGGATCGCACAGCCCCTCACGGCGGCGTCCTCTGTATATATATTGATCAAGGGTAGGTTACAACGTATGTTACAAATAATATCTGCCCATATCTATATCTACCTAACTAGGCAATATACTAACAGATTGTTAGCTCTACAACACGTTACAACATGACATGTACGTGTAGTTTATCACGCTCCTCGGCTGCCCAGATAAATCCCCTCAAACTCGTGTCGACCTGCTCCAGTAGCCAGGTGGTGCACCGGCCGGCCGCGCCGCCATCACCGATTTCACTAACACAAGCCTGCCTGGACGCGCGATGAGGCCTCTCTGGCAAGCCGGAACGATGTTGGTCGACGCGTCGAGCATGGGCTGCCACTCGGCCTTGGTCAGCGCTCAGCGGCCGGGGTGAGTCCGAGGTATCGGATGGGGAATTCTGCATCGCAAGCAGCTCCCAACTCGGCCAGCATCGTTGTTCCTCCCGCGGATCAGGGTTGCGGAAGACTTGCTGTAATTGACAACCACCCTGAGGATGACTCCAACGGGCCGACCCAAACGGACGCGCGTTCGGTCCGCGTTTTGTCCGTTTGGGTCGGGGAACGGACGCACGTCCGGCACATGTCCGCCCCTTTCTGGCCAGTGCCCCCAACGGGGCCGACGCATTGAGTCCGCTTGCCACTTTTATTTCCTAAACTTTTTTTAATAAAATGATTACATTTAGAAACTGAAATTACATAGTTAAATCTAGGACCTTCTCCTAACATTAAACCCTAAAACCTAAACCTAAACTTGAAGGAAATTAATAACCGACCACCGGCCGGCAAGGGGGAAGATCAAAGAGGGGCTGCGGCCTTGAGGAACGTCACGCAGCATGCCCGTTCTGCAACAGACTTGCTGGCTCTTCCTTCATCGTGCCCATGGCCAGCCAGGACTGGCTGACTCAATCTTCTTTGATCATTTTGTAGCTACGAAACACGTAGCGGGCGCCGGTATTAGTGGAAAATGAACCGCACATAGGCGGCCACGGCCTCGGCTCCTTTCGCGGTGGAGCTGACATCAGGCGGAGCTGCCTGCTCCTTTCGCGGCCTCGGCCGCCGCCAAGGCCTCCCGGTGCCGTTTGCGCCTCGCCGCGCGCTTCTTGGACTCTTTGGCGCGGCACATTTGCTTCATCTCCTCCTCCACTGCAGCGTCGGCACAGGCGCGCGCGGCGGACATGAATGCAGCCACCTTCTGCGCGTTCAGCTGCATGTGGGCTGCATTCACCGCCTCCTCCTCGGTGATGTGAGCAGGGCCGCCCACGCCAATGGGAGGCTCCGGCGGCGCGCCATCCGCCGCGACACCGGCCGCCGCGACAGCAGCCGCCGCGACACCGGCGGCGTACTCTTCTTCGTCGCTGTCGGCGCAGTCCGCGAACGCCGCCTCCACCGCACTCCTCTGGGCGTCCGTCAGGCGCGGACGCGGCGGCTGGGGAATCATGCCGGCCCATGCCGGGCTGGTCGCCATCCGGCGCGAGAAGCTGCCGCGATAGCGCCCGCGCGCGCTCATACGCGCTCGCTCGGCCTCGTCCACCAGATGCTACGGCGGCGGCGGCGGATCCATTCCGGCGCGTGGATCTGAGCTTGGAGATGGTGGCCGCCGTGACTAGGGTTTGGCCGGCCGGCGCGATTGGGGAGGAGTGCTAGGGTTTGTGCCCTAGGTTTTGGCCGGCCGGCGCGATTTATACAGCTCCACCGCCCACAGTTATTACGGGTAGGTGGCCGTTAGGGTCGATGACACGCGGGGCCAGGGCGGACACGGGGAGGATGCAGGAACGGTCCGCTCGCGTCCGGGCCCGACGCATCGGTGATCCAAATTTGGATCAGGAATGCGTCGCGGCGGACCAAAGAACGGACCGCGGTCCGTTTGCGTCGCCCCGTTGGGCCGTGTTTTTGCCTCCCGCGGACAGGGACGGACGCGCGCGGACTCGATGGGTCGCCCCGTTGGAGTCATCCTGACGCCGCACCAAAAATGTAACTCTGGAGATTGTAAGGTGATTAGTAGAGCAATAATGCAATGTCAAAACCAACATATCTTTGTCGTTGCGATCGTCAAAGAGTTAGAGCTGATACTGCGGCGTGAGTTGAACCGAGCAGTGCCCACTTATCCATACTCAAGTAAAGTTATACTAGAAGGGAAAGACGCGGTTTGCCGCGTCTGTCTTAATATGAATAATGATAAATAAATAAAAAATAGCGAGACATAAATAAAAATAGTATTAATGGCTCGCTATTTTATGACACGATTATTCAGACGTCCTCACATAAATATAGAGAAGTAGATAAGAGACACGGTTATTCAGTTGTAGTAAGGTTAGGAGTACACCACTCGACAGAAAGAGCATGACTCTCCATTAAATAAATTACACTCAGTTAGACTTTTAGGATACAACAATTATGAAATGTCATTAAAGTTAAATTGTGTACATGATTCTATAATGATTCAAACAATAAATTAATCAAAATTCTAACAATCTGTGGACACTGTATGATATGAGCTCTTTTACGGTGATTGGGACGGAACTCTTGGTTCCGTCCAAACCACCGGTTATGATTTATCTTAGCCATTGATTAAGACCTGATTTATGTTAGCCGTTGATTAAAAATTGATGTAGTTCCTTCCAAAAAAATACAACCAGTTTATCCCGTACTCCTTTGTTCTATCGTGTGACCCAAATCAATCATGAGAAGCGTGAGTAGGGCACATCTTCAGTCGCGGCTAGGTAGGGCAGCCGCCGCCGAATCCCATCTTTAGTCGCGGCCCGCCGCCGCCGCATCCCGCATCCGGCGTATAGTCTATAGAGCAGGCCTGGGCGATCCGGACTTCTCGTCGGCCAGCTGAATGATTGCACTAGCCGACCGACGGACATCGACTGGTAGCTGCGCCGACGGAGGCCTGCACGTCCGTTCTGCCAGCGAGCTGGCATACACGCAGTTAGGCACTGCAGTACGTGCTTTTTATTGATCATGTCGTTTATATTCTCCGAGCTCGTCATGGGAGGGGTTAAGTTGAATAATGAAATCAGAGGAAGACTCTTAAGACTTTAAGAAGCTGCAGATTTCGTTAAAACAAAAGCTGCAGATGGATCTCGGGCGATCACCGATGGCAACTTCAGATAAACACGAGCCATACGTTTGATTCGTTTACAGACACTCCCGGGATATCTGCAGCACTACGTGATGTGATAAGGCAACAAGCAACTCGTCGCCGTGGCCATGGCTCTGCACCCGTGGCTACCATGGCAGACACGGGGCACACCAGTCACTCCAATGGAACATCACTGCGCATACATATTTTGACTTAAGTGCCCCGGACGTTCAGTGCTCACATATACGTGTTACCCGCTCCACGGTTTTTTACCCGGTCCCACAGTTTTTACCCGGTCCCACAAAAATTTCGTTCCGGTCGCATGTAAATTTCGGTTCCGTCAGTCTGGTTCCGACACTTTTAACACCGTTAGATCGCGGTGGATGAACGGTTATAAAAAATGGCAACCACCCTAAAACTTGTAGTATGATATATGAAAATTGTAAACTCAAAGAGATCGAATAGCCAAGATGTGATTGGCCATCGAGATCCTACAATGAAGGTAATTGATATAATTAATATAATGAAATCAAGTAGACTTTTCTTACATAAATTATCCCAAAATCAATAATAATAGTTGGCATAATTATTTTACATATTTAAATAAATTGCATCAAATATGATCAATAATATATAGAAAATAAAGGAAAATTCCACCAAGAAATACTAAATAATTCACCAAAATATATTATTGTACCCTCGTGGTCTTGACTTTTCTAGACCCTAATGATTGTAATGAGGCTAGGCAAACCTAGGTCCTTTTTTAGTGTATGATTCAATCATCTACAAAAGACATACATGCATTTTCTTACATAATCTGGATCATTCTCTGAATACAAGTGAAATATAAGCAAATATACTGTAGAAAAAGGTTCATGGATAAACACCCACATCATCTTTCATTAGTAATAGTAATAGGTGGCATCCAACAAAGATGCGTATAACTCATCCTTCCACCCCCCATTCAACATCGATTTGTCGTTCATGGTTTCGACTACAGCGGGCACCACCACCGAGTCAAGCACTACTAACAACAACAGTGACAGCGGCGGCCGATGCGAGAGGGGACATGGGTGTTCATGTGCAACTACTGTGAGGTTGTAGGAAGTCTTTCAGCTCACTTGAGTTGGGTGGCCAACAGAGGGGAGCGCACGTCACATGCAAGTTAACAATGGACTTGAGTCACGACATCAGGATTGGAGGTGCCATGTAGTTCCAGCGCTTGATCCGGATATGTATGCGGAGAGACGGGCAAACTATGCGTAGGGACGGCTGCTTTCGGTAAAATACGGTTCGAGGGACGTGGAAGGAGAGAAATGGTGTCGCATGGCCCAGGCCGCGTGACGCTATTGTGGACGCTGGCGACAGAGATAAGAGAGAGAGTTGTCGGGTAGTGCTAGTAGCTCCGGACTCACCGCATCTCCTTGTAAAAAAAAATCGAAACGACATGTTTAGATTTCATTTTTTTTGAAATAAAACATACAACTACGTGTACATATTGTATGCACTCTATAAGATTTTTCACGTTGTTGTATGCACTCTAGAAGATTTTTTATTTTGGTCTATCCAAAAAGAGTAATTTTGAGGGGAAATGGAGTTATTTTTCTTATTTTACAGCCACAATTTTGTTTTTATATAGATGGGAATCCCTTTTTATTTCACCAAAAAATTATCAGATAAGTACAAACATATGTATTTTCAAACTGAATTTAAAATAATGAACTATAAATAAATAATGTGATCTAGTGGAGTCTACCATGATGTTGACATGTGGGAGAAGGAGAGGGCTCCAATTCTAGGGAGCTTAGTATTTAGAAGGATACTCCTAGAAGGCTATGAAAAGAAAATATCTATAGGGCTATGCTACATTTTAGTTGCCATGATTTGGCTGGTGGAGCGGTTCAAAGATGTTTCTCTACATAATATAAACATGTTCTGACTGAGTTAGTTCTGCATCAAGTAGGGTGTCTTTTCTCCCGTATGATTGATATCATGTCTACCTTGTATCAGTAATGATTTGATGATCAAAGATACACAATGGTTGCGGAGCACATATGCTCGCGCCCAATAAAATCAAAAACAATTATAAAAATACTTCAAAAAAAAGAAGAAAATGGTGACAAACATATACAAGTGCTCTACATATGTCCAAAATATTAAAATACTTCAAAAAATTAAAAAAATTGTTTGCTACTTTCGTTCCTATTCCTTTTTCATTTCTTATTTTCTTTTCCTTTTCATTTACACTTCTTCTTTGAGAGCCGCACCCGCATTACTTCTTTGCTCTCTGCTTCCACCCTCCTCTGCCCCGTTACCGCCGCAGCGGATCCCGACGTTGCCCCGCACCTCCTCCCTCCTCTCTTTTTTCCGTGCCCCGTCGTTGCCCACTCGGCCGCCGCCGCCAATCCTTGACACCTCCGGTTGGCCGGATCGTCTTCCCCGCCGCGTCCGGATCTGACTCCGCCTCCGTGGCTTGCAGTGATTTCGGCCTCTCCGCCTCCTCCAGCCCCAGCGAGTTGCTTTGCTCCAACAATACTATGTGCAGAATTGTTTTTTAGGCAAACATTTATTACAATGATATGTTACAAAACATTTTTACAATGATATGTTACACAGAATTGTTCTTCTAGTCTATTTTTTTGAAGTGTTACTGAGGGAGGGAAACATTTCTCCACTTGAATTTTCAATTTATAAGGGAAAAAACTTGCCACAGTCGTATACAGATGGTTTTACATGGGGAGGGCGTTGGAAATGAGCATAAAAAAGAGTAAATTTAATGAAGGCACATTCGATTCCGAGGCGATTGTAAATAAAATTTATACTGAACTTTTATGTTTTATAGAAACTTTTCTTTAGCATGCTACATTCTTAATGAATAAAACTATTTGCTACAGGTAATCACATAATTAAAAAAGTTGCTAGGTATGATCGTCATGTCAATTCTTGTACAATTGTAATTTGAATTGTTGAAAAATCGGCCACATTATGTATTCTAAAAATGTATTTTATAACATAATTTCCTTCTCAAATTTAAATGTTTACAATTGCACAAACTATATTGGGTCGACCTGTTTATAGTAGAAAGATATAAAACGTATGGTCTTAAATATCGAAATAGCGACTTCTAGTGCATATATAAGTAAGGCATATGTAGAAACTTCTAGAGTCTAAATTATGCCTTTTGCATTAACTTTAACCGAGGTCTTGCGACTTATAGTGATGTTAGTGATAATGTGTGCAAGTTTTGTAATCTACTGCTTTTGAGTACATATGATTTGATATTGATATGTTAGCCCGGCATGCAATTGGTGTCATCTCTAACGTTTTCATGAAAATCACATAGATTTTGGTACAAAGACCAGGATTTCTATTTGAGAAACACTAGAATCCTAACTAGTCTAAGCTCAAGGTAGTAGTTGGAATTTCTCACAAGAAAAGTTAGTTGTTGGACTGGCATTGGTTCAGATCCCATATCGTAGCACCCTGGTCGCTTTTGACATCCTCCAGGAGGCCTGATGGATGACAATGGGAGAAGGAGAATCATGGAACTGATAGTGTGCACACTAATCAAGGTTATTTCTATTTAGGTTCACATATGGGTGAAAAAATATTTTTTTCGAAATTCTGAAACCACTTTTGTACACCAGAATTCCACGTTCTACTAGGAAAGCCAACTCAAAATGGGGTTATACGACCTGAATCGACATTTTACAGGGGGTGTGTACGCACCACCATGGGTAGTGATTCATTTTTGATTTTATGACACACATCTCATCCCGTCCGTGCACTTAAGTCACACATCTGAAAAACGTGAATAACGGGTCACACAACTGAATAAGTGGGTGCACTTTGGTCACAAACAGGTCACGTCATCCCGTTATGGACATAAGTTTTTCAAAAAAACCCTACTGTAATATTAGTCGGACCATTTTGTAAAATTGGAAAAGCCCACATGTCTCTCAGCAAAGAAAAACAAAGTCAACGCGATGGAGCGCCCCCTGCCGTGCACCCCCGCTCGCCGGCGATGGAGGCACCGGATGAGGAGGGCACGAGCTGCTCGTACCTCCATTTCTCGACTTGGGGGAAGTCGCAATACTTGTCCCTGAAATCATCCATGTACTGCAGATTAATCAATTGAAAGAATTAACAAATTGAATCCGACTGGAGGACGAGGTGCACCTCTTTGGCCACCCTGTACATACGCTACGAGATGTGTGACTTAAGTGCACATACGCTACGAGATGTGTGACCGCCGGTGCAATTAACTCGCAAGACTGAGAAACTCCTAGAGATCTCCCGAGCACTGAAAGATAGTCAAAGCCACAACAAACAGGGCAGGAAAGTTATTAGACTTTGTTTGCCTAGACCCGAACGTGTTTAAAACTGTCTCCCGTCACGTGTGCTCTGCATGTGCGTTGAATCAAACACGTGTTTGCGTCCCCATAAGTCATGTGTACCTCTCTATTGGTCCCTGCAGTGTATGCCTTGCAAGTTTGTGTTTCTTTCTGTTGGTGATGCATGCCTGTATTTAGCTTTCATTTGTCCAGGCATCAGTCATCAGTGGTTAAAAATGCAAGGGAACTGAAACCATACATCGAAGTCCTTGTTTCGGTACATCCCCCCTCCCCCCCCCCCCCCCCCCCCCACACACACACAAAAAAAACTTGTTCTCCCCATAATTAGGTAATTTAATTAATTAAATTTGTGGCCCACGTAAGCCCATATCCAGCCCCTGTATGGCTGTATTCTCCTACGTACTGGAATCTGGGAGCAGCAAGTAGATCATGAATCGATCGCGTTTTACCAGTTACCACGACGTGAGTTCATCGCCTCCCTTACGTGGATACGCCTTTCCGGCGGCTCCGTCCATCTCCGCCCGACCACCTCTAGGCCGCGATCACCGCCGGCACCTCCCGGCGTCCGACGCCCTTACCGGCCGCTCCGGCCATCCACCTGTGTCACGAACAGCGCTGGCTCCTCCCGGCGCTCGGCGCCATTGCCGGTGGCTCCGGCCATCTCCTGCCCATCACCAGGGTCACGATCACAGCCGGTTCCCAACGTTCAAGCCTAGCGTCGACGTCGACCCTGCCTGCTGGCCAGCGCCGCTCGTAGCTGACGAAGACGGGGCGAGCACGACTAACTGATTTTGTATACACACGAATACACGATTATGTATGTGTACAGATGCGTACAAATCAATTGGGCCATAAGGTTTATTACAGGGCTCAATATGACTTAATTAATGTTTGTTTAATTAAATAACGGTAAATCTATCCAGCAGACGCCTGCCACGGGGCATAACTCGACGCACTACCGCCAGCCGTTGGATCGTAGATGGACGGATCGCGCGCGTCACACAGCTCCTCCCCAGATCCACATTCTCTCTCCTCTTTCTTTTCTTCCCGAGCGACTGCAGGCCAGCTCCCAGCATAACGCCGCGCCGCGAGACCGGAGCCACGCCCCCGCCCTCGTCTCCGTCGGCCTCCCTCCGAGCTCCGCGTCGACGCCTTCCGCGCCGCCCCACGTCGGCGTCATCCGCGAGCCGTACCGCGGGCGGAGCTCGCGGGCGTATGTGGCACGTCCTGCCGCCGCCGCTAGGAGCGCCGCCGTCCGCTAGGGAGGGGGAGTAGAAGGAGGCGAGGCAGGAGGGGCTCCCGGCTGGCCGACCCGAGCCCCGTCCTCTGAGCTGAGCCAGACGGTGAGGCCGGAGTCGCCGGCTGGCCAGGTGGTTCGGACTCTAATCGACATCGAGTCGATCCAGGTGGCGACCTCCATGGCGGCCGCCGCGGCCACGAGCGAATGTTGACATTTACTGACCTTTTTCGCAGGAAGATGTATCCGCCAACAAGCTCTTCTCCAGGGACGACGCACTGGTCCGCCTCAAAGCAGTGCTGAAGAGGGTGGCCACACGGCCTCAACTCACGCCAGCCTAGCAGCCAAAGACACGAGGGGAGAGGATCTGCTCTGGATCAGAAGCAACAAGAATTGTCATGCGCCATGGAAACCAAGTTGTTGCAGTTAAGGTAAATGATCTGCTGGCCAGTTTAGATATTCATTACAAGGTGAGTGATGGCATTCTCCAGGCACACATTTTTGCAAGGGATGCAAGCATGTAAAAATGGTTATCAAGGTGCAGCCCACACATAAAAAATAGCCTTGGTAATTCAGTAATTACCGTGTTTTAGAAAAGATGATTGTGGTTGTATATATACCATATGTTAGATAATGTATGCATCAGCTGCTAGACGGAGAGATTTTGTTGATGTTTGCTTGTACTAAGATAGATGTATAGATTACATAGGAAGATACATGCTAGTGTTTCCTATTTGTAGTAGATTTACCTCTAACTAGATCACTCTTGAGATTAACGTGTACTTTAGGCACAATACTAATATCAGAACAAGTTTGAACTTCTAATTCCACCTGGTCTGCATTTGTACATGATCCGCTCACTGCATTTAATGGTAAGAACCTTCCCTTGCCTCCTCCAATGTTCTTCTCTGCTAGACTGAATCAAATGCAGCATTGTCCTGTGCTACACTCAACCTTCCCCTGCCTCCAATGTTTTGTTCTGCTAGACTGAATCGAGTGTTGTCATGAGCTAGACTGAACCATGTGATTCACACGATTTTAGCTTCCATTTAAGTTTTAGGAATGTTTAGTAATTGTAGATCTGCTAGACTGAACCAAGTGCTAGACTGAATGAAGTGATGTTATGTGCTTGACTGAACTGAATGTTGTCATGTGCTAGTGCTAGACCGTTGTAAATTGTAAAGATACTTGTTCATATTCCTTCTCTGATTTGGCATCTGGATTGAGGTGCTAGGCATGTTTAGGAATTGTAGCGTGAGCTCCATTCTCATCTACTGGTTTGTAGATTTCTGAAAGCATTGTCATGTGTCTGTTTGGAATATTTTTCTGTTTAATATGCTGGTTAATTGTGTATTTTTTATTGAGATGCACATGTCCAGAGTGATGAATGGAGAGTGAATAAGAGACTGTTTGCTGCTTTTTTGGTAGATGACATCAGAATCTGAGAATGTGCAATATGTACATGAGGATGAGGTGAACGCACGTGAACTTGCCCTCGGATGCAGAAGCAAACGGATCGATAGCTGCAAGACTGATTCAAGATGACAAGATGAGAATGAGATGAACGCACGTGAACTTGTGTTGTGTGTTGCTCGTTTGTACACTTATGGGCTGCCTGGCTAGTTTTTGTACTAGTAGCTAGTAAATCTGTTTGGTTTTCTGCTACGGCAGCTTGTACAGTCCAGCAAATTCAAGTGATAAAGCTACTTATTTTTCGTGTTGACATGTTGTATATACTCGTGCTATTTGAATTCTACAAACATGTTAAACTGGTGACCCATTTTCCCTATTTGGTCTATATGGTCTTGACTGAAGACCGACCCGAAAAGACCTAATACAGTAAGACCCGAAAGAACGAAAAATTATGGTTATTACTTCTATATGACCGAAATTCGTACAAAATTATGGGTGTCATTTTCACCTCGTCCATGTTTGTCCACCCGTCGTGGTGCTGCTCCATGTGTGTCGTGCGCGTTTTCGGGTATCTGTTGCCGTGTCCTGCCCGAGCTGAGCCCGTGAGTTTTACCGTGGCCGTTATCCGCCGCCAAGACCGTCACCGAGCCGAGAGACGTTGTCGAGCCGTGTACCTCGAACGTCTACAAGATCTGCTACCTCTTCGACTACTTGCACGACACTGACAAGATGATGATGTTGCGGTTCCACGTACACCCACCTAGCACTGATAAAGTCACCAACCAATTTACTAATGAAATTACCACCCAGTATTGATAAAGTTACCAACCTAATACTTCTAAAGTTACCCACCCAGTACTGATGTAGTTGCCCATCCAGTACTGATTTAATTACCCCTTCAGTACTGATTTAGTTACCCACCCAATACTAATGAAGTTACCCACCCAGTACTGATGAAGTTACCCGCCCTTTAGTGATAAAGTTACCCACCCAGTACTGATGAATTTACCAACCTAGTACTGATGAAGTTATCAACCTAGTACTGATAAAGTTTCCCACCCAGTACTCTCGTCGTGAGGGCAAGACACTGGCTGCGGTTGTACCGCGTGACGGTAGGAGTGCATTGGACTCCGCAACCGCCGTGGAAGGCGGGGATGCACTTACTGAACTGGATCATCGTGCTAATGTGGCCCTAGCTCTGCTTCCTCCACGTATGCTCTGACGACCCCGCTTGTCCCGATGCTGTAGAAGCCTCTCCCCCGAGCTGAATCAACCGGAACACACCCACCTATTACTGATAAAGTTACCAACCCATTTACTGATGGAGTTATCCACCATGCACTGATGGAGTTACCCACCATGTACTAATGGATTTCACGATGTGTTCATGATATAGTTATACACAACAAAATCGATGTGGTTACCCTACTCTATAATTCCGGCGAGGAATTGGGTGGAGTGATGTAGTTATCCACCACGAAATCCATATGGTTACCATACTCCATCGGTAATATTTACCCAGCATATACTGATAAAGTTACCCATGTGCTCATGATATAGTTATCCATCAGGAAATCGATATAATTACCCTACTCTGTTGGTAATAGTTACCCATCAAGTACTGATAAAATTACCAACCTATTACTGATAAAGTTACCCACCTATTATGGATGGAGTTACCCACCCAGTACTCATGAAGTTACCCACCTAATACTGATAAAGTTGGCCATGTGTTTATGATATAGTTATCCACCCAGTACTGATATAGTTATCCACCATGTACTGATGTAGTTACCATGTCCTCTAAATTATAGTTATAATCCCAATGTCCATTTTTTATGGTATAGTTGTCATTACAAAATCGATAATTATCATCCTAATACTTATGAAGTTGTATGGTATTTTAGTGTATAGTTACCAACTTGTGCATGATACATTGGCCATCCAAAAGCGATATTCACTAATGAAAAACTTCAAAACACGAAAAGAACCGTGAAAAATGGTTTTATTTCAACCCAAAAACTAATCGTTAATATGGTGGGTAACTTACATACAATAGTCCAGATAACTTACGTGTTAAAGGTGGGTAACTTTTAGGCCCAAAAAAAAAGTTCTCGGAATATGTCAACATGGGATCTAGTTTTGAAGATCTCGTCGCGACTAGGTCAGCGGAGAAAACGGATTCTAAATCGGATAAACGGTTTGGACTACAAAACATTTTAAATTTTCGAATTTTGTAATTAATGCGAGATGACATCAACATTTTTGGTTTTTTCTTCATATATGCAAAGGAGTGCTATTTGCTCGACCGGCACTGTGAGTATTAATTTAGGATGACATCAGCAATTTTAGTGTTTAGTGCATGCATGCAATAGAAGGCTATTTCTTCTCACACGGGACGGACGGGTGCGTTTGTTGATTAACAAAAATTATTCTAACGCCTTACGATTATAACAAATATAAGACGCCTTACACATAGTCGTTCACATTAAATAAAGACCATCATATCGTTGGCTTGAGTTTGGAGGGGGGATGTACCGAAGCAGAAGGCACATCGAAGAGCTTTACTGGGATGTGAGAAACATGTTTTGCTCATGAGACATAGCAAAGGCGGAGCTGATGCGGCAGCAGCGCTTTCGTTGTACTGATCTGAGCTCAAGGGCAAGGTCGCCGGTCTCTGGCATTGGTTCAGAGCCCATATGGTGGCACCCCAGTGGCTTCCAACATCCTTCGGGAAGGCCAGATTGCTGACAAGGGGACAAGGAGGATCATGGAACTTAGTGTGGAGACTAATCAAGGTTCTCACTATCTTGATTCACGTATTTATGAAGTATATGAACTGCTTGTGGAGCGTTTGTTCTTTTCCATTTTATATCTTAACAAGTGGATGACTGCAGGGAGACATGAGAGCATTGGAGGATCTCACATATGCAAGGAGAAAGGACTTCATCTCGATGCACAAGTTTACAGTGGATGAACTACTTCCACGCCGAGGCCAGCACAGCCTCGACAGTGCTCGCCACACTGACCCGCATCGCCCAGGCCGAGCTCCTGCTGCTGCTCGCACCCCTGACATGCTTCTTATCCCAGTATGTATGTGGAGTCCTTTTTCGCTTCTCTGAAGCTGCCCCTGGTGATGCCGGTGTCGGCCGCGATGGCGATTGTGGCGCTTCACCTGCGGCTGCGGTACAGGGCACATTGCGACGGCCTGGTTACGCGGCGCGACGCCCAGGTGCCGGGGTCTATGGTACCATGCGTGGCTCGTGTTCTCGATGCTTAGGTGGTATCGCACGGAGGCTGACGCCACCGAGGTGTGTGAGGCCCTACTAGCCATGCTCGTCGAGATCGGCAGCAAGAAACGTCGTTGGACTGACCATCTGCCTTGTTGAGCAGATCTCTGCCTCTTGAAATAATTTTGTTTCATTTGTTAGTTAGTTGAACAAGAACATACTATATGTAGTTACAGGAAATGACGGGACATAGTCGAACCGAGAACAAATACAATATGTCAATCTTTTTTTGTTAAATTATGTGATTCGACCAAGACCTAGTTGTAAGTCCTACTCTCTCTGTGTCAAAATACAAGGCACGCTATTTTTAAGATAGTCTTTGCCGCTCAATTTTGACTATCCATTTATAACAAAATATATTGAATGAAAACGTATATACGGTACTGTTGTATTTGTCTTGTAAAATTCTTTAATTTCATCTATCTTTATAATAATTTTGGGTACATATTATAAGTACAAATCATGATCAAAGTTATACGGCATTGACCAGCGAAATTAAAAGGCGCCTTATATTTTGAGACGGAGGGAGTATTGATTAATATAAAAACCACTTTTACCCGCAAAAAAAATGTGAATCTTGTTTTGCGTTACATATGTTTGGCATGTCAACTTAGTGCATGAATTCCAAATAATTTGCTGTAGGAGCTGGTATTGCCTTAGCTGGTGCTTTGTTCCATTCAGAAAACTGTAGGAGCTGATATTGCCTTTGATGTTGTGATGGAGCAAGGTGAGAAGAGCAGGAAGAAGGAAGATGGTCTCTGCTGATGAGGGCCTGAAGGTCGCAAAGAAGGGCAAGTATATGAGGCGGTCATTTAAAGAAAGAAGATAGCAAACAAGGACCCAAGGAGGTGGAGGATGTCGGCAGCAAGAGAACAGCGTGAAGGGTCTGATGGTGAAATCCTTCTGGATGGGGAAATCATTCCTGATAGCAAGGAATAGCAGAAGATCAAGTGGAAGAAATGGATGCATAGCTGAACTGGTGTTTGTTATCTCGTTTCTTACTAGGAGTTCTATTTGCAGGATGCGAAGATTGTTGCAGAGCTTCAGTGCTGTCGACCAGAGTGTTTGCCTGATGTATACAAATTATTCCTCATTAAACTTAGTTGACGCAGATTTGCTCCTCAGAGCAAACACTTAAATGTTTTTCTCGAGAGCACGCAAAATGCGTGCCTTTCTTTCATAGTAGAAGGTAGAAGGCAAATTGCAAGAAAAGGTCATCCCTTAGAGGCAAGGGCGACTGAAACTCCACACACCAAAAAACACACAGGACTACTCTCTCGCTGCAAGGTTTGGGCCTCCGCTGCCTGTTCTCCTAGCTAACAAGCAAAGATTGGTCTCCTCTAGTAATAGTTTTGTGGCGAGCACCACCTCCACTGCCGGTGGTAGCGGTGTCCTTGACGCCGTTACCTCGCAGGAGGTGTCGTTGTGGAGCTCCAGCCCCTTAAGTACTCTGGTGTTCTCTGGGTGAAAACCTTGGACCTGGCTTGCTGGATCGGATGACGGTGTTGTGCCCTCGACAACACAAACCTCCTTGGAGGCGTCATCTTGGAGACCCTTTGTATAGCTTTTGTTGCTGCGTGTGTGGTGCGTTTTGGTGGTGTTGGTGCGGCCAGCTTGGGGCCGACGGTGGTATGTTTCCCTCTTCGGAAGGACTTTGCGTGGTCTTGGTCACTTTGATGTCCTTGCCCAAGACCCTCCCATGGCGGCCGCTGCGGTGTGGCGAGTTTCGGGCTCTTGGTGGCGTCTGGGCTTATCTTTGCTCAATGATGACGCGATTGATGGCTTTCCTACCTGCTAATTGTCTTGACCTTCTGTGGCGGATTACCTTGTCTAGGTTAGTGCTACGTGTTAGGCTTGACACTTGCCGATGATAATGGTGGTACTACTGAGTTGTGTCGTGGGCTCGAGTCGCACGCCGATGCGATGCGCTAGCTTGATTGTTGAGTCTTGTCATTGTGATCCCTCGACTGCACACCTCACCTCTAGTGCCTTTAATGGTGGCTCTTGCTGTTTCCCCTTCTAGTTGTCTTTTTTCTTGTATTTTCATTGTCTTCTCTTCCCGTGTATCCGCCTGTAATTCTCTATGTGTTTGTAAGAACATGTCCCGCCAGTCTACTTTACAAGCGTTACAAGCGGTGGAGATTTTATTCCCCCTGTCAATCTAAAAAAAAAGACATCATTTGAGTGGTGCAACGGTTTAAAGATGTTTCTCTACATATTGTAAACATGTTCTCATTGAGTTAGCTCTGCATAAAGTACGGTATATTTTCTCCTGTATGATCGATATTGTGTGTACCTTGTATCAGTAATGATTTGATGATCAAAGATACACAATGGTTGTCGATCTTCGCGCCCAACAAAAAATCAAAACAAGTATTAAAATACTTCAAAAATGGTGACAAACATATACAAGAGCTCTAGATATGATAAACGTATTAAAATATTTCAAAAAAGTTAAAAGATCGTTGTCTACTTTCGCTTCTTTTCCTTTTTCTTTATACTTGTTCTTTTCCAGTAGCATTTTATTTCCATGTTTTCTATTTCTTTTGATTGACGGAGATTTCCTTCCCTGATTGAAAATGGTTCATATTAAAAAAAACATATATGACAAAAGTTCGTTTTTTAAATGGTCCAGAATTTGAAAATTCATTATTTTTGAAAATGTTTTAGATTTGAAAATGTTCAGATTTTGAAAATGTTCTTTTTTAATGGTTTAGAATTAAAAAATGATCAGGTTTTGAAAATGGTACATATTTGTAAATATTCATTTTAAAAATGTTCAGATTTAAAATATTAAGATTTAAAACATAAGGGAAAAAGACAAAAAAACGACTTATTCAGGAAAGAAAAATCAAAAAGAAACTCCATCCGACCCTGAAAAAAGCGATGGCACTTTGGACACGTACAAGTTGTAGATAGCTGGTCATTCCTAGCAACACTAGTATTGGATCAGAGGGAGTATAGAAATTTCAAAATAACCAAACGTCACTCTATGGACCCGTCCATGTGGGGAAAGTTGTGTTATGTTCGATCGAACCCCCGACGGAATCGTGCGTGCGAGTCCTACCTTGACTCTCTACGAGCTTAGCGGCAAAATGGACATAACTGATCACGGGTCGATAGTATTCTCAAATTAAATGCTCGGCAAAACTATTTCACAAAACTAACTATTTTGGCTAGCGACCAAGAGCAAGGAGCTATGCTCGACATGTTAGCCACAATGCCACATTCGTGATTTTGCAGCGCCTGGTTACACATCTGAATGTTGGGAATGTTTATAACAGGCGATGCTCAAATATAATCACTTCCATATAATAGGATACCCGGTCACACCCATACGAGAAGTTTCATTGGACGCGGGTTCGAATCCCTTTGCCCACCTTTTTTCGTTTTTGTTGTTTGTATCTAAGAAATAAAAATGTGCAACGATGAGATTTCAACCGCAGACCTTTTGCTTGCTGAAACAAATCAAAACCACTGCCTTGTTTTTCTTCTTTTATCTTCTTATGCAGATTATATTATATTTTTTCTTTTAAGTATTTCTTTGATATGATTTTTTTACAGAAACAAAATATTTTTTGATACTAATTATGCCTCAATCCTTCTTGAAGAGCATATGCCTCGGGCATAAAAATCATCGGATCCAAACAGTGTGGCTCATCCTTTTAAAAAAGCATTTGGAGAATAATTATTATCACTTCATCTAATTTTGGATATAAGTATGCGCCTTACAACGAAGTGCTACATAGTGATACCATGATACCATGATACCATTTCTCAAAATTCAAATTTACACGTGTCTAAAAAATACGAAAAAAATTGTGGGTGTTCCCAGGTTGTGTGTTAACATCCCCTAGAATTTTCAGAACCAAATTCGAAATATATGCACAAAAAGACAAAAGCATGAATAGTGTCGCAGAGCACAAAGGGACACTATTCACATAGCACATTGTCTTTTTTGTTTCTCTGTGTTGTTTTCGAATTTGGTTCTGAAATTTTTTGGGAATGTTAAGATACATCTTGTGAACATCCACCATTTTTTCAGAATTTTTTGACACTTGTAAATTCGAATTTTAAATAGTGGTATCATGGTATCATGTAAAGGTGGTATCACTAGATATTTTCCCGTGCTACATAACTAGAATGTAGCGTCTTAACTTAGGTAGAGCATGGCGACTTACTGTTGAGCACTACCCAAAAAAATTGGTTAGTTATGTGAAATAATTTTGTCGAGTATTAGTTTGTCAAATACTTTTAAGTCATGGTCAACTGTGTCCATTTTGCAGAGCCTAAGATAGTAGCATCGGTGTTCATCAATACTAGTACGCTACCAGAAAATCTCAAACTGGAAAACGTGTTTCGGGTATGACCGAAACATGTTATCTGATTTGAATGGTTCGACATAACATATACCGCGAATTCGCCCGAGAACATCATATGGGGTGGATCAAGTATCCATCTTGTTATCTGATTTGAATGGTTCGACATAACATATACCGCGAATTCGCCCAAGAACATCATCTGGGGTGGATCAAGTATCCATCTTGCCCGGTTTTTAAAAAAGAGTATCCATCCTGCTTGGGCAGGCGCCCCGACAGAGCTCCTGCTTATGTTATATTAGTTTCTACAGTGATTGTATTAAAAAAAAGGCATCTTAAACATCTTTACCCATATGCTTCGAGAATTTTATGAGTCTGCCACTTAAGATGATCATAGTTCGTTGGAGAACATACATAAACATAGAATACATAGAACATGAATACGAAACAACCTGAAACAAAATTGACACGCTAGTTGGCGCCGTGTTGTTCATGCCTACGTAGGAGGATGCACTAACGATAATGCCGCTTCACCCACTCCCGTCGTTTAGCCGTGAGCTTGCGGCTCAGCTTAATCCTATTTCAAAGCCTCTCGCAATACCATCACTCGCTCTGCTTCCGGGTCACCTCTTCAGCCACAACATGCAAACATTGGAAAAGGATCGACTTCGCCTTGACGCGTCGAGCTGAGCTCGACGGCCTTAGTAATCCTAGTGAGCTCCGCTTCGTCGCCGGTGGAGAAGTCCGAGTCTAGCGCCAACACGTTTTTCAGTTCAACACTGGTCGCGGGAGGCGCAACACCGAGCACAAGGGAGTAGCGGCACCGAGTCCCGCTGGCGGAGGAAGCTCGGTTGAGGAGCAGAGCCAAAGCCGTCGAAGTTGTTTTCCATTTTACGGTGGAGGTGAAGAAATTGCTTGCCGGAACTCGGTGTTTGTAGCGACGGTAGGTAGAAATTGCAGCGGAGGGTTCCTGAATGCGAAACCTAAATGGATGTCAATTATTGCAGCGAAGTGATCTTATATCGGGGTAACCGGATAAATGTTTCTGGGTCCGGCCGGACCGTTATACGATGTCTGCTCATGCTGGAAAAAATGACCTGAACAACGAATCTGCAGGAATTTTCCGAGATAGGGTTTGGCCAGAGAATGCTCTAAGAAAACCAACGATTTTTTTTGTTAGCGCAAAAATCAACTCTAGTGCATCAAGAAGCATGCACCTATATTATAGTCGTGCGATTCCTACGGCGTCAATAAATTTCCGGCTATCTTTTAATCCCATACTGCTACTCCTACTAGACAAATCGAATCGGTACTGATTTAAATTCACATTGCCATTTTCTGGACCTACTACTATTCTTAAGTTTGTTGAGAAAATTCCTGCAATGTCACCAATGGTACTTAACTAAGCATATGGGACACGTATTATGTGAGTTTCCGTCTGCAGCAAATAGTCCCATACCGCCAGACTGATTTGATGGCAACCGGTTTAAATAGTCTTTTTTCCTTCCAGCAAGAAAAAGTTGGGCTGAGAAGGAGAGAAGCCCGCAATAAATTCCGTGCGTCTCCCGTGCGCCACACCCCCAAACACGGAACTGCCTGCCCCTCCTCCTCCCGCCGCCGCGTCGAGCCGCAACGCTTCCGGCCACGGCTTCCGATCTCCGGTGTAGTACCCCCGCGTCGAGCCAGGGCCTCCGCCGCCTGCGTCGAGCCGCAACGCTCCCCGGCTCCCGCCGCCGCCCACCGCGTCGAGTTCCTAGACTCGGCTTTCCATCCGCAGATGGCTGGCCGGAGCAGGTCCGCAATTTCCCGCAAAATTGTGTAGAGCGAGCTTCTGGAGCGATGGTGGGCAGGAGGACTACTTCATCTCCGGAGGCAAGGGCGGCGCGTCAGTGCAAGCACATTCTTGTGATGATTGTAAAATGCAAATGCATTGTGACATAATTTGTAATCACCTGTTGGTTGAAAAATGCATTCATTTGCAATCCAGTGTAAAATGCAACAGGATGTGAGTTCTCCTGATGAGGCAACATTTCCTCAGTTTTTCTATTCCTACACAAATTAGTAGAGCCGAACTTTTGATTCCATAAGAGATCAGAATCCGACGCAGCGAAGCGAGCAGAAGTGAACACCGTGAGGGACTCGCTCCGTGCAGTCGTGGCCCTGGCAGCCATCGGGGTTGGGGTTGCCACCCTCCTCTTCCAAGCGCCAGCTGGATGTCGCGGCGCCGCGGAGCGATGGCATGCAGTGCCTCTCCCCCGTCTCCTGGCTCGGGCAGCACCTACAGTAGTGTGGAGATGCATGGTCATCAAACATTTCAAGAAAATGAGAAAATGACAAGCGCAGGACGGTGAACATCAATCAACGGAGCTACGCCGTACCGGGTGGTGCAGAGCGTGATCGGGACACGCGCGGGCGCAGAACGACCTAAAACACCTCGTGCAAAATTGGTCCTTCCTCATTGCCTGGAAGTCCTGCGCGTCGCGCACCATCTGGCGGGCCCACTGTCTCGCGTCCCCATTGGTATTGCCGGCCGGGATGTGCTCGGTCTGTAGCAACAAGCAAAGATTGTTTGTTAATTCGGCGGCCACGCATCCAAGGAGCAAGAGACAACGGTGGCAATCAATTTCCAAACCATACCCTGCTGGAAATCGCACAGAGTTGCGCCTTGTTCGCCCGTCGGCTGTTACACGGTGGGTTCACGCATAAGCCTTTCCGCCGCCTGTCCTGTTCTTGCGGAGGAAGGACCGGCACCCACTGCCGTCCGCCGTCCTCGATCCTTTGGACGCCGTTCAGGCCGTACCCGCACCCGTTCACCTCCTCGCACCGCAACGCCGGTGAGCCCTTGAGGTACTTGATCTGAAATTTCACCAAAAACGAAACAGAACTTATGGATTCCGCCTAGGGGCGGATCCAGCCGCCCCTATGCCCGGGCGGCCGCCCGGGCTTGCCGGCGGTGCGCGCTTGTATTTTTTGATTTTTTGTAGCGATTTTTGCTGAAAATTTAGCGATTTTTGATTATTTGCCCGGCTTCCGGAAGTTTCTGGGTCCGCCACTGATTCCGCCGACTACAACCAAAATCCAGTAGTACAGCGATTGCATCAAGTAGTACAACGATTGTAGTCCACGACACGAGTCAGTCAGCAAGAGTCAACTGGAGACAGAATCTTGGTCAAGAAACAAAGAAAGGTAATCTGGCGTGGCATTGAAAGCGCATACGGGGGCCAGCTCGCCTCATCCAAGAACGACCTACAGTACTAATTAACTACCAAGAATCAAGAATCTTGGAACCACAAGCGTGCGGACGACAGGAATAAGCCAAAACAAACAAGTCAAAGCGGGAAATCGAGGACATGAGGGAATGTGGGTGTACCGGCGCGAGATTGCCTCCTCCGTGGTGGTGCGGGGCATGCGTTGCGCAGCAACGTGGGCACTAGGAGACCACGCAGCGCAGGCACGCATGCGTGCCGTGCACCGGGCCTCCCAGTCCGCCGCCACCAGCCGACGCAACACCTCCATCAGGAGCGCCATTGCTCTGTCGCGCGGCGTGGTTCTTTGGTTTAGGTGCGGATACCGACGCTTTCTGTTTCGGTCCAGAAGACAAGAAGGGATGCGGCGGTTGGAGGCGGCTGACGGCTGACGGCAGATTAATTAAATAGTGGGGCGAGTCGGAACTGAGGACGGAGCGGGGCGAGTCGGAATAGCGGGCGAGTCGGAACTGAGGACGGAGCGGGGCGGGGCGAAGTGGTTTGTCGTACGCACATCAATTCCGTTTCTTTTCCGTGCCATGTGGCCGGCCCTTTTGGAATAAACATTAAATATTAAAATGAAAACAAAATATCGCCGGCAGCTAAAAAGCAAATAAAAACGGTTTTGCTAATTCTAAGTCACCGTCATACTTCGCTAGATTTGCACCTATTATTTCTCAAGTTCCAAAAGGATGGTAGCCGGACTCTCATTCGACTATAAATGAGCTAGTCACACCGTAATAAAAATACAGTATACGAGTCTCGTCACCGTTCTCTCCCCTCCATCGCGAGAGCTGGAAAACTTTGTCATAGTAGAGCTTGTTGTAATAGACATACGAGAAGTTGTCGTCATAAAATTTCATTTTTTTTAAGAAACACAGTACAACGCAGACGCTCACATACATGCGCATACACTCATCCCTATGAACGCACACACGCACACCCTACCCCTATGAGCACCCCGAAAGACTGAGCCGGCGGTTGGGTCTTGAGATTGACGAAGTCACCACGGGTGCCTCGCTGTCGACGGGAACGTCGCCTCCCACTGAAAGAATATTCCGCCTAAATGAGAAACACCAAGGTCAAACCTGGGGTTTGAACTCTGGTGGGCTGGGGGTACAACCACCCTCCTAACCATCTTGCCACAGGCAAGTTCTCTGCTAAAATTTCATAGGACTAGAACAACATAGCGGCAACCAACGATGAGAACCCTAAATCAGAAGAGTTAGAGCCACAACTACACCAAATAACACGAAAAACCACATGATCCTAGAAAATCCGCTGGACACGACTATGTGCGCCTTCGGCCGACACTAGGGGCACAACCAGAGCAGGGATAGGATGGGGATGAAATTAATCTAACTTCCGGATCTCACAACAACTTAACAATTTTGAAGAACACAATAATACACCAAAAAGAGAGAACGAAAACCTTGCCGCTAGCGAGGAGTATTTATGCCTTAAGCAGTACATCTTAAGGCATAAATATATAAGTCATTCGCATGACGGAGATAAGCGATAGATCGGATCGATGATTAATTTGGATGAAACAAAACATATAGACAATTTATGTCGCATCCACCCCTGCACATCTCCCTCTACCCTCCGTGTGAACAAACCACCCACAACCGGTTGGGAGTTGTTTTTATACAATTGCCACTTTTAAGCTAAATTTTTATCTTGGAACCACTTTTTGTTCCCATGACAAAAATTGACCACATTTTCCTCAAGATTACCAAAAAACTCTAAACTCGCTTTGATACCTTTCAGAGATGTACGGGTCTTGTTGCCCTTACCGGCTAACCGGCTTGACTGATAGCCGCGAGGAGTCCTCTTCCGCTGGCCTCTTCTTGGACTAATCGGGTGCCTAGCCCTCAGACTATTGTGGCTGACTTGAACCGCCGATCACAATGTTAGCCAGTCACAGGAGTTTTGTGGTTGAAGGGTATTGGCATCCCATAACTCCGTCAGGATCCCACTTGACAGGCCAATAAAAAATAAAATATGAAACCAACTAATCCGAGCTTGACAGTGGGCCCACTCATCACCGACGTCGCCGTTTGTCTCCACTGCCAGCTTCATGAGCCTCTCCACCACCCTCTTCCGAGCTTGACTATGGTGGCGTGGCCTAGCGAGCACGTGCAGTGCCTGTCCCAGGTGTCTTTCTTGCCAAAACGAGGGAAGAGACCGGTGTTCTCCCGCTTGCTTCCCTCGAGTGCGGCGATGTAGAGCTCGGACCTTCGAGCGCTCATTTCTGACCAGCCCCGACCAAACCGGGCTCACTGTCAGGTCTTCCTTTGTTGGAGATATACCCTAGAGACAATAATAATTAAGTTTATTATTTATCTCCATGTTTATTATTAATGTTTATATCTTTATGCTATAACTGTATTGGGTACTTGTATAGCAAATAAAACGTATGCAAGAGGAAAACCTCCAATACATGTGTAGAGATATGAACGGTAAAAGAGTTCCTGGTCTTGTCTCTAAGACTAGCCTATCTTGTTGTTTGAAGATCATGTTTTCCTGATCATGGACTTTGTATAAGTCATACAACTATAGGAGTAGATTATCGGAATGATAATAGCACTGAACAGACCCACCGTATGATCTTGCTATGAGACAAATCGTCAACGATGAAGATAACAATGATCATCTATTTATTTATCGTTGGCTATATTCCTATGCTATGATAATATCTTGTGACCGCTTATTCGACACTCGAGTTTTGATTGTCACCAAACGTCTTGCAGTAACAGGGGACCATGATAGGTGGCTTTTGGGCTTGAACTAGAATAATGTATTGGAACAGAGATCGTTCAAGAAGATCACTTACTCCTCCAGGCGATGGAGAGATACATCATCTAGGCCATCTCAGTATTTATGTTGTCACCCAAATCGTCTGGCCAGACACAACGTGATTATTCACGGGACAACGTATATACGGAATGAGAAAAGAGAATGATATTGGTACGAGAATTATATGTGTTCTGATCGAAGGGTTTGATCACACTAGAGCACATTGTCTCAATCTCGAGATATCTTTGGTATCGTGTACGTAAGGGGATTAAGCGTAATGAGTAACGCACAGGTTCTGTCGATCATTCACAGACACAAGGGTGCCAGTACGAATGCCTAACCCACAGCTGGTTATTGTTCGGTAAGCTCCCGAACAATACTTTGTGTTTGCTGAACCTTCGTGTCACACACTTAAACTGTAGGTCAATCTTTGATTGAGAGAATAAAGATGTAGTTTTAGTGGTAATGAGATTGAGTCGGAGTAGCTCCGATGTCACTGGGACTTGTTCCGGTAAATTATAAGTTAGACAGAATGCGGACATCTAATGTCCCGGGATGATAGAAATAGTTTCTATCATCAGCGGATTTAATCCGAGTGTTTATAAAGAAGGAAATATTGTTCCGGTGGTTTTGTCGGCGGATACTAGGTATCCCGATTCATATAAATATGATTTATATGATAAGTAATTAATTCCGGGAATTTTTTGTAAAAGAAAATATTCATTTAGGAATTAATTAGACAAAACAAATAATTATTTATTTAATTAATTATATGGGAAGAATATTAAATAGGCCCACCAAGGTCGTGGTGGACCAAGGTCCCGAAGAGAGGGAAGTTCCCCCCACAGCCGAAACCCTAATGGGCCACGTGGCCCATGGGGGGACAGCGGCGGAGTCGTGGGGTTGTCACGGCATATGTTACCATAGGGTAACTTTGAGTTGGGGGCCAGGCGATGCTGGTGTCAGGGAGATTGTTTTGCGTGGAGGGGACAAAGGATTTACCCTGGTTCGGCCTCTCCATTAGAGATAAAGACATACTTCTAGCTATTCTATTATTGATCTCGATATCGATAACCAGGCTACAACAACAGAGCTGGATCTCGATTAGGGTTACAATGATTTCTCTCTCGTGGGACCTGTGTGATATGAAAAGCTTGACCTAAACTGAGACCCAGGAGCCCCTTATATAGATTCCAGGTCTCCTAGTGTCTTTACATGGCAAAGCCAGGCTATACCCGTTCTCGGAGTTCCTATCTATCTCCACCTCTTCTTGATCTTCCTGTCTTGGACTCTACGATGTTTACCGCCTCTTAGTCTTCTAGATCTTTCCTTCTATAAGCCGGGTTACCGCCAAATGTCCCGGCCCATGTTTGAATCCAGCCCATGATGAAGAAAGCAGTCCAAGCCCGGCCTCCTGCCTGGCGGGTCTTCTTTCACCTTCATGGGTACACCGGGTTATCTTTCCCCCAACATTAGCCCCCAGATTAGCTTGGATAACAGGATGGTAGATCCTTGAGATATCTTGTGATTTTGACGCCTTTTTCTCAAGTATCGCCATCCGGGCTATTCAAGTTAATCCCTGAAAACACAAAAATACTTGCATGTATAATTCATTAGTTTCAATAAATCTTTTTGCCTCCAGGCCGGCTCATCTTGGCGGCCATTCTATAACCCGGCTTTCTTCCCGAGTCTTCATACGGCGAGCTTTTGCTCCTCACACTTAGCAAAAATTTCACCATCAAGCATACAAATCGCCAGTCAACCTCGTAGTCAAAGATCTTATCTTTCTCTCTCCAAATCTATCTCCAGATATCGCAATCATGAATATCCTTTTCTTTTGTCGCTATCTGTCTGTCGTTTGACCTAGGTCAAATATTCTCCTCGTATCACCTTTTTACCAGAATGCCCTTAGGGCTTTATCACCGTGCCCTATAAATAAAGGGCTAGGGTAAACGAGATTTACTTTCCCCATTTCCCCCTACCACTTCGTCTTCCTCCTCGAGTCGCCACCGCCATTTCTGTCTTCAATCGAGCTCAAGTTCAAGATCGAGAACCGCTTCGTTCTCCTCGCTCCATCCCAGAAGGTAATGCCACTGATTTTTCACCGAATCAATTCCTAACTCATTCCGCATCTCATTCCCCTCGAATCTGCCTCGAATCGCATCTGCTATCCATTGATTTTGGTTTTTCCTCCATGCGTTCTTCACTGTTCTTGCTGTGTTCTTGTTTAGTTCTTCATGAACTCCTTACTTGCTCTATACTTATTCTTGATTTTACTCTTCTTTGGATAGATTGATCCTTCCCCTTCCTCCGCATCCATGGGAAGGAAAAAGTCAAAGCAGGTGGCCCCAAAGCTCTGCGCGCAGTGTCCGACTCTACGGTCCGGGTTGCCGCGTTCTCCGGCGTGATAATCCTTGTGAGCGCCGTTTGGTCCAAAACCAAGCCGTTGTTGAACAAGGCCGGCGCTGATGCCGGGTTAGGTGTGACTTCTCCCTGAGCCCGGTTATTCAGGAAACCAAAGGTGTTCCTGTAATGTGCCCGGCCTTCGCTTTCCTCTGAAACTGAAGCGATCTCGCCATCCACCGACCTTTGATATAACTCAAGCACCGGGCCTTGCTGTTGTTGATCGTTGATATTTGGCGAAGGTGCTGCTCCTGACCCTCCGGTTCCCAAAGCAAGAACAAAATTCGTCGAGGGCGCTGTGTAAACTGCCACCCGCCGAATTGGACCCGGGTTTGACTCCATCTCGAACTGATCTTCATCCTCTTCTTCTTCCGGTTCATATCCATACCTTCCATCAAACAGGGCCAAGATCGACTCCGTGTCATCCTCGCTGCTGGTGCGTCACCCGGGATCCGTGCCGGGTTTACCGACTGTTCCACGTGTCTGACCACCAGGTCCGTGTGCTCAGTTGTTCCCACGGACTCTTCCCCATCTGATTGAACAAGGGTAGCAGCTCCTGACACAGAATCATACCCTTGATTACTAGCAGACCCGGTTGTATGTATCATACCAACAAAGACATTAATCTTGCCAATTGGAATAACATCACCTGATTCAAGCAGATCTGACTCCGGCCACCAGCCAGAATCATCGACGATGTCTTCTCCTTGCATGTTGATGACGATCCGGCCTACCACTAGATTCTTCATGCCCTCCAGCGCAGCTCCCTTGATGATGACACTCTTGGCCGCAGGCCCCACGGTGGGCGCCAAATGTCGTGGGTTGTCACGGCATATGTTACCATAGGGTAACTTTGAGTTGGGGGCCAGGCGATGCTGGTGTCAGGGAGATTGTTTTGTGTGGAGGGGACAAAGGATTTACCCTAGTTTAGCCTCTCCATTGGAGATAAAGACCTACTTCCAGCTATTCTATTATTGATCTCGATATCGATAACCCGGCTACAACAACAGAGCCAGATCTCGATTAGGGTTACAATGATTTCTCTCTCGTGGGACCTGTGTGATATGAAAAGCTTGACCTAAACTGAGACCCAGGAGCCCCTTATATAGATTCTGAGTCTCCTGGTGTCTTTACATGGCAAGGCCGGGCTATACCCGTTCTCGGAGTTCCTATCTATCTCCACCTCTTCTTGATCTTCCTGTCTTGGACTCTACGATGTTTACCGCCTCTTAGTCTTCTAGATCTTTCCTTCTATAAACCGGGTTACCGCCAAATGTCCCAGCCCATGTTTGAATCCAGCCCATGATGAAGAAAGCAGTCCAAGCCCGACCTCCTGCCTGGCGGGTCTTCTTTCACCTTCATGGGTACACCGGGTTATCTTTCCCCCAACAGGCGGCATGAGGCGGTGGGAGGGGGAAGTCCCCCTCCAATCCGAGTTGGAGTTGGGGGGGTATCCTCCCCCTTCCTTCTTAGGTGAGGCAGTTTGGGGGGAGGAGTGCTACTCCTCCACCCAATCTGAGTTGGGGTGGGGGAAGGTCTCCTCCCCCCTTCTCCTTTTAGGTGGAGGTTGTTTGGGAAAGGAGGAGTCCTCCTCCAACTCCCAAACCGAGTTTTCCTAGAGGAGGAGGACTCCTCCTCTAGGGCCAGCGCACCAAGGGGGTAGGGTTTGCCCCCTTCCCCAAGTACCTCCACCCCTTGGCCTCCTTTATAAGCAACCCCAACCCCCTAGGGTTGAACATACAAGATACACAATATTGCAAAGCTCTCTCTCTCTCTTGTAGATCTCATGTGTTGAGAATTAGACGTCTCTAATCTTCTCATATAGATCTAATCTAGTTGATTAGATCTACCACCTAAACTACGCCGCAAGGCTGCCTCTCTTCACCACGTGCTAATAGCTAGACGGTGAACACACGGGGTGGGTTGACACGGTGTATGTGTGGATACCGTTAGAGCGGAATTCGCGCCAGCAGTTCCTCGACGACAGAACAACTTCATCAACGTCTACATCTACATCGATGTACGGCAACAATCTCACCTCCCGGCGTGGACGTGAGATTCTTCATCAGGCTTCACCGACATCTACTTCGACAAACACAAGATCTTCCGCAGCGGTGTTTGTAAGTATCTTGATCATCGCATTATGGGGTGCAACATATCTTCATAGAATAGATCTTGGCGGCAAGGTTAAGGATAATTTTTTTAAATTTTACCCGCAACCCAATAGTGGTATCAGAGCCGATCTATGCGTTGGTATGATTTGATCTAGAGCACATGTTGGTGCGAGCATTGCATGGTTCTTGCATTAAGTTTATTTTAGTTGCTTCCCAAAAAGTTGTACAACATATTCCATGGCAGCATTAGCAAGATCTTACGAACTTCTGGCAATCCGCGAACCTTCCGGCTGCTCCTAGTATGCTTGTTGGCGCCAACGAAGTGCTTCAGTAGCTTCGGGTCTATACTTCTAGTTGTGGGCGTTATTGTGCATATGGATTGGGCCTGAGGGTTGGACGCCTCACGGGGGTCACGCACATGTGATCGTTTAGATTGGGGTTCGCAACGTTTTCGTAATGTTGGGGTCTCAATCACCCCGCAATGTTAATCTAGCAACTAGCCTAAACGTGCTTCAATACGTAGGTAGTGACGGTAACTCCGTAGAGCCTACAAAGCCACGTAAAACATGCAAACAAACGTTAGATACGTCTAACTTGTTTTTGCAGGATTGTGTGCATGTGTTTTGGTATAGCTATTTTGTTACTGTATCTTAACATGATGGTGGGAGCCAAAACAATTGATCGAGTTCGTCATCGACAATCAAGCGAAGAAGAGTTCATCGCGAGTTCCGGAGGAGATACCGGCGGTGATGCTGGTGACATGTATTTGGCGAGTTTTTAGATATGGTAATTTTCTTTTGGGGATTTTATCGTAACCGGGAACGATGAAGATGGTGATCCTCAAGGACGAGCGCCAAGAACTTCCGGAGGAATAACAAAGGCTATACCAAAGCACATGAATTATTATTAATTGCCTGTGATGTTTATCCTTTGTTGATTGCACCTTGATTGCGCAGTAGTCGTTTATTAGGGTGAATCCTCAAACAAAATCAAGGAGATCGTGTTCTTACCAACCGTGGCACTGTCAAACCGGATGCTTGTTGCCGTACGCCCTGTATCCAGGAGTAATGTGTACCAAGGGTTTGGGAGACGGACGCGAACCGTTCCAGCAGCCAGTGTTGGTTGGTTGTCTTGACGCCAAGCATACACATATATGAGTTCGGAACACACCCGTCGAAAGACGAACATGAGTTGTAGCTACTACAATTAGCATAGTGCTTACTGGTTGGCCGACGGACATGACATGTATCCATGCTTGCTTCGTAGGGCAATCGGGTCCTAAATCACTTAGTGCCAATCAAGAGGATTATTGGACTTAGTGGGAGCATATCTTAGATTCATGTTTGATTGAATTAAAGTAGTGCATTAAATTAGTGATAAACTAAAAGTCTAAATAAACTTGTTTTGTTGTAGAAAATGGATCCCGTTGAAAAGATTTATGAAGAAGACTTGTTATGAAAGTTGATTGTGGGAAGCATGATCTTTGCGGATTGGTGATACCCGTAGAAGTGATAGCCTTCAGTAGCTACCTGCAAGATAAAGTATACGGGGTTAGGTTGAGCCTCCAAGTGCAGAGTACGTAGTAAGTGGAAGACGTGTTTTCCCCACGAGGGTGACTCGAGGGTTTAATATCGAACTCTCGGGGAATCAGTAGTGAAAGGTTTATCTTCCTATCCTTCTTTTGGTTACGTACAAAACAAAGTTAAATATTTTGGTCCTCAACCTCACCTGTGGTTGTCAAGCACAAGGTAAGAATGCTATCAAGATAATATGTGATGCAAACAAGAAGTAAATATGCAATTATGATGGTAAATAAATATGCAAGGATGATGATAACAATGATAAATGATATTCTTGGGTTTTTAATGATGAATGCAAGATGTAAAAGTGTTTTTGTATTTTCGAATTTTAATAATTGCAGAAAATGGAAAAGTGGTAAAAGTTGTTAGAAAGGTGTTTCTTATTATTAAAAAATGGACTTGGGTTCATGGTTCACAAATGCACTCTCTCTTTAATAAAGTGGTAGACAATGGAACATAGGAGTTGACATATGAGATTGCAACACAAAGTTTAATGACAAGTTACTAATTATATGAGCATCACGTTCTAACATAGAGACCTTTTGGTTATTAGTCTCACTTATACTCCACCAAGATGCGAACTAAATCATAACACCTTAGTAATTAAGATAAATCAGAGTATAGCTTTAAGTATCATGACATGAACTTAAAATAAGAACATGCTAGATCTAGTCACGGAGAAGTGGCAAGTCATCCACAACCCTTGTAGCATGGTATTTTTGTTTATCCCCAGTGAGGCAACAAAGTAAGGTAAAACACCCAAGTGGATCGCGATAATATAGTTGTCAACTTACCGCACACACCACCCCCCGTTACTTCAACTAATGCACACATCACCCCATGATGACGTGAAAGTCACACGTTCGTTCGGAACCCCAAGAGGAAGGTATGATGAGTGCAGTAACAAGTTTTTCCTCAGTATGAAACCGAGGTTATCTAACCAGTAGGAGATGAAGACACTTCTGAAGGTGTCAATGGCGCCAGAAAAAGTGGTGTTGGAGGGAGTGCTTCCTCTTCCTAGCAATGGTGCCAGAAAAAGTCTGCGTCGAAGGGGAGGTCCTGGCGGTTGACTTGGAACCTGCACACAACACAACCAAAATACTTTGCCCCAACTTAACAGTGAGGTTGTCAATCTCACCGGCTTGCTGAAAACAAAGGATTAGACGTATAGTGTGGAAAATGATGTTTATTTGCAGAGAATGAAAAAGAACAATAATTGCAGTATGTTGTATTTCAGATGTAAAAGAATGGACCGGGGTCCATAGTTCACTAGTGGTGTCTCTCCATAATAAATAAATAACATGCTGGGTAAGCAAATTACTTCAGCTGGACAATTCACAATATTGAAAAGTGCATAATATGCATGTGCAAGTGGTGGTGTCTCCTATGAGATTAATTTGGGCATTACGACAAAGTACACAGAGCGCTATCGAGCATGCATCTGTGCCTAAATAGTCCACCTTCAGGTTAACATCCGTACCCCTTCTAGTATTAAGTTGCAAGCAACAAACAATTGCATTAAGTAAAGTGCATAATGTATCCTTAGACAAAGCATCATTAGGTTACCCCTAGTGGCAACAACACATCCACTACCTTAGAGGTTGCTGTCAGTCCCCCAGATTAAATGGAGACTGAACCCACTATCTAACATAAATACTCCCTCTTGGAGTCACAAGCATCCACTTGGCCAGAGTATCAACAAGCAACGGAGAGCATGCAAGATCATAAATAACATATACATAATATTTCAGTATTCAACTTGACATAGTATCAATATTCATCGGATCCCAGCAAACACAACATGTAGCATTACAATAAGATGATCTTGATCATGATAGGCAGCTCACAAGATCTAAACATGATGGCACAAGAGGAGAAGACAACCATCTAGCTACTGCTATGGACCCATAGTCCAAGGATGAACTACTCACACATCACTCCGGAGGCAGGCATGGCGATGTAGAGCCCTCCAGTGATGATTCCCCTCTCCGACAGGGTGCCAGGAAGAGCTTCAGAACCCTCCCGAGTTAGGGTTGACGGTGGCGGCGGCTCTGGAAATTTTCGTGGATAATGACTCGGGTGTTTAGGGTTTTCCCGAGAAAGGCAATTTATAGGCGAAGGGGCGGCGTCGGTGGAGGCCGGCCGTTGCCTCCTCACCACGTGGCGGCGCGGCAGGAGGTGGGATCGCGCCACCATATGGTGAGGACGGCCCACGGCCCCCCTTCGTCTCTCCTTCTTACTCCGTGTACGTGTCAGAAAATAGGGACTTGGGCTTTTGTTTCGTCCAATTCCGAGAATATTTCCAGAACAATTTTTCTGAAACAAAAAACAACAGAAAACAGGAACTGGCATTGTGGCATCTTGTTAATAGGTTAGTCCCAGAAAATGCATAAAAATGATAGAAAGTGTATATAAAACATGTAGCAATTGGTATAATATAAGCATGGAACATCAGAAATTATGGATACGTTGGAGACGTATCAAGCATCCCCAAGCTTAGTTCTACTCGTTCTCGAGTAGGTAAAACGATAACAACA
Source organism: Poa pratensis (assembly GCA_947311845.1). Classification (NCBI taxonomy): domain Eukaryota; kingdom Viridiplantae; phylum Streptophyta; class Magnoliopsida; order Poales; family Poaceae; genus Poa; species Poa pratensis. Next base: position 45,264,697 of record CAMZMU010000035.1, read on the forward strand.
AAATAATTTCTGAGGAGACATGCTATCACACAATCTTGATCAAATAATATTGCAGGGCTCATGTCATGAATGAAGTGACTCAAAGCAATGGTCTATAGTTGCTAACAAGTAGATAAAGAGTAAACAACTGAATCATATAAGCAAAAACTTTTCATGAATAGTACTTTCAAGACAAGCATCAAAAAGCTTTGCATAAGAGTTAACTCATAAAGCAATAGATTCTAAATAAAGGCATTGAAGCAACACATAGGAAGATTTAAGTTTCAGCAATTGCTTTCAACTTTCAACATATATATCTCATGGATATTGTCAACACAAAGTAATATAACAAGTGCAATAAGCAAGCAAATAAGAATTGATGCACACAAAGTTGACACAAGTGTTTGCTTCTGATATAGAAAGAAGTAGGTAAACTGACTCAACATAAAGTAAAAGAAAGGCCCTTCGCCGAGGGAAGCAGGGATTAAATCATGTGCTAGAGCTTTTTAAGTTTCTGAAATCATAAAGAGAGCATAAATAAATTTTTGAGAGGTGTTTGTTGTTCTCAACGAATGGCAGTGGGCACTCTATCCCCCTTGTCACCCAGACTTTCAAGAGCGGCTCCCATGAAGGACGTTATTTCTACCCAAGGGTAGATCATCCCTCTTCTCTTTTGTTTACACATGCATATTTATAAATTGGTATGACACTCCTCCCAACCTTTGCTTACACAAGCCATGGCTAACCGAATCCTCGGGTGCCTTCCAACAATCACATAGCATGGAAGAGTGCCTATTTGATAATGTTTAACACTTTGAAAATTGCTTCTGATAAATCATTGGCAAACATGTGAAGAGAATCAAGTGGTTATAGTTGTAATTAATTGGGACTGGGCACCCCATTTGCCAGCTCTTTTTGCAAGTTATTGGATAAGCGGATGTATATGTCACTAGTCCATTGGTGAAAGTCTGTCATGAGTAAATGACAAGGTGATAGAGAAAACGCCACAAACTTCCTCATGAGCTATAAAACATTGACAGAAATGAGGAGTAATAAAGTTTTGAATAATTTAAAGGTAGCACATGAAATATTTATTTGGAATGGCAGGAAATACCACATAATAGGTAGTTATGGTGGACACAAATGGTATGGGTTTTGGCTCAAGATTTGGATGCACGAGAAGCATTCCCTCTCAGTACAGAGTTTAGGCTAGCAAGGTTGTTTGAGGCAAACACAGGATATCAACTAGTATAGCAAGACTTACATAAAAACATATTACAAGCATTATAAGACTCTACACTGTCTTCCTTGTTACTCAAACACTTTTACCAGAAAATATCTAGACCTTAGAGATATCAAACATGCAAACCAAGTGTCAACAAGCTCTACGGTAGTTCTCCACTAATAGGATTTAACTACATGATGCAAGAGCTTAAACATGGTCTGCCCGAGAGCTCAAAACAATTGCAAAGCATCAAATTATCCAAGACAATGATCTACAAGAATGAGTATGTCTTTTCAATATAAAAAATATAAAAAATGAATCAGAAAAGTATGACTTTTCAATATTCCGCCCATAAATATAAAAAATGAATGCAGTAGGGGCTTTCCCTACTGTTTCTCCGTCAAAAAAAGTATGTTTTTTCAACATACCATCTACCACATGTAACATTTTCTGTTTCCAACCAAACACCAATCAACTTATTTCAACATAAAACTCTCCAAATAATACAACAATGAAACAAGAGAGTACCTCTCTACAAGAACTAACAGCTTTGAACAAGAGATGCATGAAAAACAGGAGCTAAAAGCATTGAAGTAGGTAGTCAAGAATACATATAAGTGAAGAATACGAGTATTCACATGAAAAAGCGGAGCGTGTCTCTCTCCCACACAAGAATGGTAGGATCCAAATTATTCAGAAAATAAAAATAACAAAGAAAAAATAAAAGCACACAGACGCTCCAAGTAAAGCACATAAGATGTGAAAGAATTAAAATATAGTTTCACTAGAGATGACCTGATAAGTTGTTGATGAAGAAGGGGATGCCTTGAGCATCCCCAAGCTTAGACGCTTGAGTCTTCTTGAAATATGCTTGGGTGACCCACGGGGGCATCCCCAAGCTTAGACTTTTCACTCTTCTTGATCATATCATATCATCCTCCTCTCTTGATTCTTGAAAACTTCCTTCACACCAAACTTGAGGTAATTCTCTTTAGAGGGTTAGTGCATAATAAAAAATTCACATATTCTGTAATGACACAATCATCTCCAACACTTCTGGACATTATCTACAGCCACTGATATTTTGTGGAGCAAAGAAATCCACTCAAAATCAGTAAAAGAGAATGCAAAATAAAAGGCAGAATATGTTAAAAACAGAACAGTCTGTAAAGACGAATTTTTTCGAGGCACTTAAGTTGTTCAGATGCGAAAAGTCGAAACTAATGAAAGTTGCGTAAATATATGAGGATCACGCCTGAATTTTTTCAGAATTGTTTTGATTTTTCTGGAGTGCGTACAGCTCAAAACGGTGGACAGCAAAAATCTGTCTCTGCGCAGAAATCCAAATCTAGCATCAACTTTTTATTAGAGGCTTTACTTGGCACAACAATGCAATAAAATAAAGATACAAAGGGGTTGTTACAGAAGTTAGCAAGCTCCAAGACTCAAAGAAAAAGAAAAATTACAGAAATAAAACCATGGGTTGTCTCCCATAAGCGCTTTTCTTTAACGACTTTCAGCTAGGCGCAGAAAAGTGAAAACCAAGTGTTTCCAAGTGAAGAAGCATCCAAATCATAACTTGTTCTAATAATAGAATCAAAAGGTAACTTCATTCTCTTTTTAGGGAAGTGTTTCATACTTTTCTTGAGTGGAAATTGGTACCTAATGTTCCCTTCTTTCATATCAATAATGGCACCAACTGTTCTAAGAAAAGGTCTTCCCAAAACAATAGGACAAGAAGCGTTGCATTCAATGTCCAAAATAATAAAATCAACGGGGACAAGGTTATTGTTAACCATAATGAGAACATCATCAACTCTCTCCAAAGGTTTCTTCATAGCATTATCAGCAAGATAAACATCCAAATAACAGTGTTCCAAAGGTGGCAAATCAAGCATATCATAGAGTTTCTTAGGCATAACAGAGATGCTAGCACCAAGATCACATAAATCATTACAATCAAAATCATTCACCTTCATCTTAATGATGGGATCCCAACCATCTTCTAACTTTCTAGGGATAGAAGCTTCATGTTTTAATTTCTCTTCCCTAACTTGTATGAGAGCATTTGTAATATGTTTCGTGAAAGCCATATTAATAGCACTAGCATTAGGAATTCTAGCTAGCTTTTGTAAGAACATAATTACTTCAGAAATATTACAATCATCCAAATCAAAATCATTATGGTTAATGGTAAAGGAACCATTGTCTCCCATATTTCAAAAAAATTCAGCACTTTTATCAGGAGCAGTTTCAGTGGTTTTAGGCAATTTTAAACGCTTTGAAGAGGTAGTAGAAACATTGCCAACACCAATTATGTTACCATTGATAGTAGATGCTTACTAGCATGTGAAACATTAGCATTACTAGTGGTTGTAATAGTACAAACTCTAGCTATACTATTCTTTTTTTTTCAATTTTATCCTCTCTTTCCCACCTAGCATGCAACTCGGCCAACATCATAATATTGTTGTCAATTTTAACTTGGATAGCATTGGCAGTAGCAAAGTCTTGTTCTCTTTAACATCATTAGGCATAAATTTTAGTTTCAAAAGATCAACATCAAGAGCAAGGCTATCAACTTTAGAAGCAAGAACATCAATTTTACCAAGCTTTTCCTCAACAGATTTATTAAAAGCAGTTTGTGTACTAATAAAATCCTTAAGTATGGCTTCAAGATTAGAGGGTACACTTATATTATTTCTGTAGGAATTGACATAACCATTACCACTATTAGAAGGATAAGGCTTATAATTGTTGTTACCAAAATTATTCCTATAAGCATTGTTGAAATTGTTGTTTTTAATGAAATTCACATCAACATGCTCTTTTTGAGTAACCAATGAAGCTAAAGGAACATTATTTGGATCAACATGAGATTTACCATTCACAAGCATAGACATAATAACATCAATCTTATCACTCAAAGAAGAGGTTTCTTCAACAGAGTTTACCTTCTTACCTTGAGGAGTCCTTTCGGTGTGCCACTCAGAATAGTTAATCATCATATCATCAAGAAGCTTTGTTGCAGCACCTAAAGTGATGGACATAAAGATACCTCCAGCAGCCGAATCCAGTAAGTTTCTTGAAGAAAAATTCAGTCCTGCATAAAAGGTTTGGATGATCATCCAAGCAGTCAGTCCATGGGTGGGACAATTCTTTACCAAAGATTTTATCCTTTCCCATGCTTGGGCAACAGGCTCATTATCAAATTATTTGAAATTCATAATGCTACATCTCAAGGATATAATCTTAGTAGGAGGATAATATTTTCCAATGAAAGCATCTTTACATTTAGTCCATGAATCAATACTATTTCTAGGCAAACATATCAACCATTCTTTAGCTCTTCCTCTCAAAGAGAAAGGAAATAATTTCAGTTTAATAATATCCCCATCTATATCCTTATACTTTTGCATCTCACAAAGTTCAACAAAATTATTAAGATGGGCAGCAGCATCATCAGTACTAACACCAGAAAATTGCTCTTTCATAACAAGATTTAATAGAGCAGGTTTAATTTCATAAAAGTCTACATTAGAAGCAGGCGGAGCAATAGGAGTGCATATGAAATCATTATTATTTGTGCTAGTGAAGTCACACAACTTGGTGTTCTCAAGTACTCATTTTAGCAAAAATAAGACTAGGCCGAAATAACAAAATAAAAACAAGTAACTAATTTTTTGTGTTTTTGATAAAGAGAGCAAACAAGACAAAATAAAAATAAACTAAGCAAGACAATAACAAAATAAAGAGATTGGAAGTGAGAGACTCCCCTAACAGAAGGCTTGACCTCCCCGGCAACGGCGCAAGAAAAAGTGCTTGATGACGTGAAAGTCACACGTTCGATGGGAACCCCAAGAGGAAGCTATGATGAGTGTAGCAGCAAGTTTTCCCCTCAGTATGAAACCAAGGTTATCGAACCAGTAGGAGACGAAGACACTTCTGAAGGTGTCAACGGCGCCATAAAAAGTGGTGTTGGAGGGAGTGCTTCCTCTTCCTAGCAATGGTGCCAGAAAAAGTCTGCGTCGAAGGGGAGCTCCTGGCGGTTGACTTGGAACCTGCACACAACACAACCAAAATACTTTGCCCCAACTTAACAGTGAGGTTGTCAATCTCACCGGCTTGCTGAAAACAAAGGATTAGACGTATAGTGTGGAAAATGATGTTTGTTTGCAGAGAATGAAAAAGAACAATGATTGCAGTAGGTTATATTTCAGATTTAAAAGAATGGACCGGGGTCCACAGTTCACTAGTGGTGTCTCTCCATAATAAATAACTAACATGGTGGGTAAACAAATTACAGCTGGGCAATTGACAATATTGAAAAGTGCATAATATGCATGTGCAAGTTGTGGTGTCTACTATGAGATTCATTTGGGCATTATGACAAAGTACACAGACCGCTATCCAGCATGCATCTGTGCCTAAATAGTCCACCTTCAGGTTAACATCCGTACCCCTTCCAGTATTAAGTTGCAAGCAATAGACAATTGCATTAAGTAAAGTGCATAATTTAATCAACACATTTAACCTTAGGCAGAGTATCATTAGGTTACCCCTAGAGGCAACAGCACATTCACAACCTTAGAGGTTGCTGTCAGTCCCCCAGATTAAATGGAGACTGAACCCACTATCTAGCATAAATACTCCCTCTTGGAGTCACAAGCATCCACTTGGCCAGAGTATCAACAAGCAACGGAGAGCATGCAAGATCACAAATAACATAGACATAATATTCATTATTCAACTTGACATAGTATCAATATTCATCGGATCCCAGCAAACACAACATGTAGCATTACAATAAGATGATCTTGATCATGATAGGCAGCTCACAAGATCTAAACATAATGGCACAAGAGGAGAAGACAACCATCTAGCTACTGCTATGGACCCATAGTCCAACGATGAACTACACACACATCACTCCGGAGGCAGGCATGACGATGTAGAGCCCTCCGATGATGATTCCCCTCTATGACAGGGTGCCGGGAAGAGATTCAGAACCCTCCCGAGTTAGGGTTGACGGCGGCGGCGGCTCTGGAACTTTTCGTGGAATATGACTCGTGTGTTTAGGGTTTTCCCGATTAGATGAACTAGCCGTCAACCCGTGCACCTGCACGGGCTAGAGATTTTTGAAAATGAAGTACCAGATGTTTCTAACTATTTTTTCAGTGGAAACTTTGTGTAACATAATTTTTAAGAAATACAAAATGTAATATTTGTATGCTACCAGAGAGTATGATTGCAAGAAATTCGTTTAATAATAATCTCACTGAGAATTTATCGTATCTTTTTTATTTTTTTATGTCAATGAGGATGTGCTTAAATATATCACATTATATAAATCAGACTCTCTTAAATTTGAATGAAACATTATACATCCAAATACACATTTTGTTGACCAATAAAAGCTTATTATTTAATATTGCTTCCATCTGAAGTTTGAGATCAAGATTTATTAAACTCAAATTATCCAAATGAATCAGGCTCTCTTAACTTTGTGGCGCGGCCTTTAGAAAACACGCACTTTTCTTCTCCTCCATATATTGCCGCATATATCTGGAGGTCTTCTTGATTAGTGTGACACTGTAGGCTCAATACATTTCATCTTTACAGGAATTGGAAACACATGTTTTGGCCATTTGAATAACCTTGAAAATGCTCGGTCCTTAAATTATTCAGCATACACACGCTGGCTGCTACTTTCATCTACTTAGGTATAGCTACCAAATTGTATTTCAATGACCTAAGTAGTTTAAGGTGTGCAATCTAAGGAGTTGTACAATGTGTAGAAAAGGGAAAAAGGTGTGCGTACCTTAAACTTGAATTGTCATCAAACATCAGCATTAAACTCCCCATATTGTTACCAATCTTCAGCTATTCAGCTCCATAATATAATAACCCACCAGTGATAGGGTTTCATGGAAGAACTCCAGAATGTTTCAATAATTTACTAACGAAGGAAATGCACTTGCACGTAGTTTAGCTTCCTGAATTTATATATGCAGTACAATAAGCCGCATGACCTATGACCCCAGCTAATACGGAATTAGGTAGGAAAATTAGACGTGACTATTCCTGCACACTATTGATTTACCTCCCACATGGATATGTATATGATTCTTAGAAGTAATATAACGAAATTTTCATAGTATGAAAATATTAAACTTTCCTTTCAAAAAAATATACTGTATTAAACTTTGCAGACATATTGCAGTAAGAGAGTAGAAGTACCATCCAATGGAATTAATATTACAGAAAACACATGTCTAGATAAATGCCATAGGGCCTAATAATAGTTGAAGGATTACATACAATCTTTGCAGACATATTGCAGTAAGAGAGTAGAAGTAACATCCCATGGAATCTATTATATAATTAAAACACAAGATAACCAACGGTAGAGATTTGTCAACATATAACAAACGGTGGAGATTAATTAGGACAAGATATTGATCGACGTGATTCCCAATGGAAGTTAAGAAGTGCGGATCGATGTCCGGCCGCAACACGTTCAAGAATTTGGAAACAAAAAAGGCCAAGCTTAGGAAGTTACACCGTACCTAAGGTTAGAGATATACATGAATAGGTGTTTGGCTTGACCACGTACGTGGATATGTAGATTCAAACGGACACTGGCCGACGGTAGTCGATCGGCAAATCGGAGGATGCCGAGCGAAGGCACCCACCTAGCAATCGAATCTGACGTTCAGCTGGTAGGTTACGTCAAGAAGGAGCTGTGGGATGACGCCGGCCGGCCAACCCAATATCTCCGGCGACCACAGGACGGAGCGCACCAACATGAATTGAAGGAGCTTGGCCTTCACAAGGTTCCGGCACTTCCTGGTGGTCCATGATGTACCATCGATCGCTCGGAGCTTTTTAGATTGATCGATCGCCGTCGCCGTCCTAGAAGGATTAATCACAAAGGCTACGAGTGACACACTATTGGGCCAGCTCCACGGCACCGTCCCTGTCGGCATCATGCACCTAAGTATTATCACAAGCATGTCCAAGGGTCGTATCCCGGCGCGGATGGATGCAAGGAACAATGTACCCTCGATTGGCCGGAGATTGTTAGATTGATCGGGTCCAGAGGATAATCGTTATTCTGGTCATCGGAATACTCTAGCAGTGCCCACGCCTACCTCGGCCGGCGGCCTCGCATCGCCAAATCACTTACCAGCTAAGGCGAGGAAGAAGTCCACGAAACGCGGTGTCCAGGTTGTGGTCGATCGTTTCCGATGTGTTCATGAAGTTTTGAAGCACCTTGGCTAAAAGAATCGTAGGGTGGCCAGATCAACGACGCGATATCTGTAATGGCAGTGGCGGCAGGAGATTTCAGCGGCACATGTGCGCTAATGAACGCCTAGAATCATCGTTCTACAGCAAGCGGGTCGGCGTCCGCGATGAACTCCAGCAGCTTGGATGCCGTTCTGACCGACATAGATGGACTATATCCCTCGCTAGAATCTCTTTTCCTAGAGCAGTGGCTTTCGATTGCAGTTCTTAAATTCACGGAATTATTCACCTACGTGTCATGGCGATTGGCGAACGTGATTGCACTATGCTTGCTCGCCACCGCCGGGTGACCACGAAGGCTGCCGCTGCTGGTGAAACTGGACCCCGACGACTCCAAGTATAGGAGCTCAGCATGTCAGTACCTGATCCCCATGCTCTCAAGTTTCAACTCCACTCACGGGCACACCGTCACGATCGATTGACATGCAGTTCTTTGGAGTTGAGAACTGCTGAAGCGGGTGACGATTTGAAGTCGTGATCAGTATGGATGAAGTAGTATGGCTGAAGTCGATGTAGATGAACCTCGGTCCAGTGGCTGGTGTGGGTTGACGTCAATCTGAATAGGATGTAGATGCCCTCTGTCCTGGATATGTCTTCATGCCATTACAGAATGAGTCACGAAAGCATGTGTTTTCGGCCTTAACTGATCGTGTGTACACGTAAATACTCAATAGCAACCTGCCGCATTAGAATGCTGCTGTTTCCTCGACTGACCGATGCCCCGCCGCGTCTCCATCGGTGTCGTACATGGAATGCTAAAGGATAGAGAGATCGCATCGCAGGTTAGAAGAAGAGCTACCAATGGTGTTTGCGCAAAAAATTCTTTTATTCTGTTATCCCTGACTCGAATATGTTTAGCACTTCCAAGCCTTTGAAAGGAATCAATATTCATCACTAAGTGTGCACTCTAAGTACGTGTTCAGCTGGCAACTAGCTGAAGCTGACGACTTAGATGGGATGGTTGAGTGAAGCCTAGGTGAAACAGACCGATCAACTGGTCTCACTAACATGGATATTTCAATTGTTTTCTTGATATTCATTGCAAGTGCTACGGTCTATCAGGTATCAGAATCAACTGGAATATGCACATGTTTATATTATGGACCCAAAATATGACGAAACACATTCTTCTCTCTTTTTCATGCATGGATGCATATTTTTTAGCGGAGGGAGTACATGATAATAGAATTATGTAAAATACTTTTGTATGATGTCAAGTAAGAAAGAGCACCGGGCTCCCCCAAAATTATTTGTGGTTCATACAAGAATGCTCCGAGACCTCTGGTGATGCACAAATTTTGCATGGTGAAGTATTTTATTTAAATAGGTGCACCAAAGCTATTCATAAATTATTCTCAGGAAATTTAACTTTTAGGAAACATTTCAAAACCTATGATTTATTTTGAACAGGACACCGTGGGGGCTGGAGGCCCCGATGGTTTAAGTGATGACAATCGCCTACTACATCATTAGTACAAAGAGCGCCAAGAAATATTAGTGATATTAATTAGTGAGAGCAATCTCTAATCGCTCTAAAGATATCATATTCCCAAGAAAGATCAAGATCAATAATGAGCCAGCATCTTTGTTCGTGTTATTAAACATGGCAAAATTACTCCACGTGCGATTAGACACAGTTGATTGCTAGAGTGGAGACATAATAGAATTTATAATCCTAATTAAACAATGAAGTTACTCGGAATTGGCATGTCTACACGTGCAAAAGATTTATTACCTGGGACGTGGAACTATAGGAAAAAACTCAAATTGAATAGGGTAATTATATGAATTTTGGCTACTTATTTATCTCATATTGCTCAAAAGTTGGTAACAATTATAAATAAGTTACATTGGATATGAAATTTAGAAATATGTCTGTGCTAGCCGCGCAATTGCGCGGGCCACCCAGCTAGTTAATATTACAGAAAACACATGTCTAGATAAACGCCAGAGGGCCTAATAATAGTTGAAGAAATTTACTACACTACTTTTCTCAAAAGTAAATTAATAACAGATAACCACAATACAGTAGATCAGTTCACTACTAGGAGAAGGGTTATAGGTGGGTTGGCATTCTGTGGCGCACCATTAATTGGTGTGCCACAGAAATATTTCGGTGGCGCATGGCAGAAGGTGCGCCACCGAAATTTTGGCCTTTCTGTGGCGCATCTGACAGACATGCGCCACAGAAATCTGACATTCTGTGGCGCATGGCAGCGAATGCGCCACAGAATGTCATATTTCTGTGGCGCATGCCCACCCATGCGCCACAGAAATAGCGTGGGTCCCACGTTCCAATTATTGGGCTAGGTCTATCTGGGAAGATTCTGTGGCACACGTGGCCCAGCGCGCCACAAAAAGTTCATATTCTGTGGCGCACCAGCAACCATGCGCCACAGAAAGTTCATATTCTGTGGCGCACCAGCCGCCATGCGCCACAGAATGTTAGCTTTTTGTGGCGCACCCAACACCGTGCGCCATAGAAAGTTGACATTCTGTGGCGCACCGAGATGTGTGCGCCACAGAATGTTGGCCCAGATCCACAAAAAGGTGGCAGCACCCACTTTACCCATGTGACCTTCTTCATTCTCCCCCCATGCATCTAGCTCGAGGTCCTCCTCTCTCCCATGGTATTTTGACCATCCTATTATCCATTATTTGTTGTTAAACCTATTTTGTTTGACATAGAATTGGTGAGGGCTTGGGAAAGCCTCCATATATATTCTCCTCCTCTCTTTTTGTCCACTATTTTCCCTCCATCACCACACACTCTCTCTCATCGATCACGGTCACGTCTCGGGAACGGATCTAGATCTAATAGGTGGGTATTGTTGGATGGGTGTTTGTTAAAGGCATGAGAAACTTGTCGGCGGGCGATTGTGTGTGTGGTTTGCAAGAAGCAAACTATTTGTTGAACGGATCTATGCATGAAACTTGTGTGTGTGGTTTGCATGAATCTTTACATTTATTGCTTGCGCAGGCGTGGTGCATGGATGTTTGCCGAAATGTTGATTCATTTCCATTTCGGTAAATTTTTGCACCACATATGTCCTACTTCTAGGGGAAGTCATGCCGAATTTTTTCGTCGAACATTTCCGACTTAATAACACATACTCTATATGTATACCGCGTAGGCGACCATGGTCATGAAGATGGGCTCCAGTCGAATCAACAACTACAAGGAAGAAGCGAAGGCGGAAATGATTCGGTGCAACAGGCGCCACATACGATGTCCGTGTAGAAGTCGCAAATTTGTGAGATGGATCGACCCTGATTCCGGACAATTGGAGGAACACCTGCTCAGGCGCGGTTTCATGGAAGGCTTCAATGAAGCGCCGACAGCAAATGTTGCGCCGACAGCAAATGTTGCGCCTAAAGACGAGGGCGGGCAAGAAGATCGTGACGAAGGAGATGCCGACGGACATGGTCATGATGAAGGAGTAGATGGTGGTGGAGAAGACGTGAACACGCCGCAAAGCTCGCTAATGTCGGCCTTGATGGAGTCTCATGTTCAAGAACTGCTCCTCAAGGAGGCGAGTACCGTTAGAGAGAAAGCCAAGCTGGCGCAAATGGAGAAAGACGGGAAGACTCCGTTGTATCCAGGGTGCCGGCCACAGGATATGCGCTTGCAAGTAACGCTTGATGCTCTAGAGATGAAGTCGGGAAACAAATGGACCGACGTGAGATTCAACAAGAACATGAAATTCTTCCACGAGCGTCTTCCCGAGGGGAACACATTGCCAACTAGTATCGAGGAGGCCAAGAAAGTCGTGTGCCCTCTTGACCTACCGCACGTTAAATACCACGCCTGCATCAATGATTGCGCAATTTATCGGGACGAGTACGAGGACAGAACCACATGTCCGGTGTGCGGCCAAGGACGGTACAAGAGCCGTGGGAAGAAAGGTCCTCACAAAGTGGTATGGTACTTTCCTATCACTCCCCGTCTGCAGCGGTACTTCGTGGACCCTAAGGAAGAAAATCTCATGCAATGGCACGCGGAAAGGGAGAAGCCTGAAGAAGATTCGGAGAAGGGCATGATCCTTACACACCCTTCAGACGCTAGCCAGTGGCAAGAGTTGGACGCCGTCGGAAATTTTGGAGGCGACGCAAGGAACGTCAGGCTCGGTATGAGCACCGATGGATTCAATCCGTTCGGCAACCAGAGTAGCACGCATAGCACCTGGCCCGTGTTTGTATGGCCTTACAACCTTCCCCCGTGGTTGTGCACGAAGCAAATGTATATACACATGAGTCTTCTCATTCAGCGGCCAAAACAAGTAGGTGTCCACATACATACGTATCTCGCGCTGTTGGAAGAGGAGTTAGCCCCGTTGTGGGCGACCCCAGCACGTACGTGGGATGCCTACACTGGAGATTATTTCCCCATGAGAGCCGCGCTGCTCACGACGGTGTAGGACTATCCTGGTTGCTCATATGTATCGGCCCAGGTAAGCCACGGATTCTGCGCATGTGTCAGGTGCATGGACTCAACCCGCATCTCCAGCTACCAAGGAATCCAGGGTCTTCGAAAACCGTGTACCCTGGGGCTCGAAGGTGGCTTCGTATGGATCACCCGTGGAGGAAACGTGGTGACCTGTTTAATGGTAAGGACGAGCCCGAAGGACCCCCCGATCCCGAGGAGCGGCACAGAAATCGACGAGCTGTTGAATAATTGGAAGTACTGCCTGAGTTCGGTGACATCGACCCCCCTAAGCAACCTCAAGGAGCCGAGAAACACATGAAGCTTGGCGAATGCGGGCAGGGGATGCTGGAATGGCCGAAGACCCAAATTCGTCTTGGGGATGTTCTTCAAGGGGCCAGGCGCATCGGCGGCGCCACCTCGAGGCCCCGAGCCCCGATCGTTCGGCCCCCGCCGAGGCGGACAAAAAAAGATGCTGCGGATGAACCGGCGCCACAAGCAGTCGTCACCACCACCCAGACGGAACCGCCGGTCGCCGCCACCGCCGGCCGGAAGCTACCGCCGGTCGCCCCCACCACCGGCCGGAAGCTACCGCCGTCGGTCATCGCCGCCACCAACCGCCACAAACAGTTGTTTGGAACGTCTTCCCCGCAACCGTCCAAGGTTAGTTCTGACTTTCTGAATTCCCCGACTTTCCGACTTTCCCAACTAATGGATGTGCTATTGTTTATGTTTAGGACAAAGCCGTTGCACCTCAACTTGGTGGCAACGACGACAATGTTGAGGAGGATGATGAGAATGATGTAAACGTCGATGACTACATCAACACTGGCGCCGCCGCGGATGATATGTTCATGCCTCTTATGGATGAAGAACCCTTCCGCGACCACCACATTCAACCTGCTCATCCCACTTCATGCACACAGCGCCTGGCCTTCACCGACACGCCTCCGGATGCCGGCGATTATCAAGCTCAACCGGATAACATTTTCAGCCCTACCACACTGAAAGAAACAGTTAAAGCGGGTTCACTGCACCCCCACAATCCCTAGAGAAGAAGAAAAAGAAGAGTCATCAAAGGAAGAGAAAAGCATCCTCTGCGAGCCAGCAAGATCCTAAGATCCGGGGTCCTGAAGACACGAATCCACAAGGCAACTCCAGAGTTCATGAAGCTGGTAAATCTATCTTGTCCGGGAACATGCTCCGCCTTGCAGAAGGACCCATGATTACTTTGCAGAATAATATCTTGTATCTAGAGGAGACCCTTCTTAAAGAGAAGAACCCAGGTTACCCGGCGTTCCCGGTCAAGGTGCCAAAAGAGTTGGTGGACTTCATCCAGGAAGACCCCGCAGATGTGTTCTTCATAGCGTACGAGAACATCGTCAACCTGTATCACTCCAAACGGCTGGACTATAACATGGTCCGCCTATATGCGCTCGATGCGGCGATGAAGATCAGGAGAGATGATACCCCGTACATCGCGATAGTGGATCCCTACTACATGCGCGACAGCCATCTGGTGGAAGGATCAACAACACGGGAAACGGCCAAGGAGTACCTCGTTAGGGTCTTCCTGGCCAACAAGGAGAAGACCGCCCTTCTTCTGCCTTACTTTTTCGAGTAAGTACACATCTGCTCGCCACCGTCCTATCTTATGCCTTCTTGTACATTTCTTCCATCGCTGATCCTTTGTCCAACATTCTGCTTCAATTGTGTTGAGCAGGGACAAGTACTGCGCACTCATCCACGTATCCCCGAGGTGGTCCGTTGCCACTTATTTGGACTCGGGGAATAAATCCCAGCCGAGATCATACAACAGATTAAAGGGTGTTCTCGATGACGCTCTCGAGGCCTGTGCCAAAAAGGGCGGCCCCTTCCATAAGAAGTCGAATTTTTCACGGAGGACGACAACACACACAAGTTCTTGCATGGGACCGGATTCCATTGCGTCAAGCAACTGGATGGCAGTGTGATGGAGGCCTACTATGCCCTCCGTCACCTTAAAACGATTGTCCGGGATTGCGAGAAAACGAAGATTGCATCTAATCTCGCAGAATACACCAAAATGGCGGAAGGTCTCACCGATGCTGATTATAGACAAGACTTCCATCGCATCCAGCTGCAGTTAACAAATATCATCCTCGACGATGTCATGCACGCCTCAGGGTCCTTCCACTTCCGCTTCGGTACGTAGGATGTATTATAAAAGATAGCCTTGCTAAGCATTACTAGCTAGTGTGTACTTTTTTGTAGAAGTGCATGTGTAGGGTTATATATTATATATATATGCTATGCTATGAAACCCAAATAGGATAGCCATATGATTTCCAACCATGACAACATTGATTGATCGTCTTGCCTATCTACTTAGATGAACAAATTATACTCTATGTATATCACTAACCAATATATATCTCAATCCATCTTCAGCGTTGTCTCAGAGGGAAATGGAAGAACGACTAACGGCGCAGAATGACACCAGGGAGTGGAGGACGAAAGGGGGCATTCTACCGTTCCCGGCGCCGCTCAAGAAGAGGAAGCCATGATCATGCATGCATGCTCCCGCACGCTCTTGCTCACCATCATCGCCGATGTGTACTACATTTGATCCTAGTTAGGCGGTGAACACTTCATTTGTAATGTGTAGTGTGAAATGATGAACTTTTGTTTCTATCATAACTAATATATTGTGTAAATTAACATTCGGCACTTTTGTGACTATGTGTATGTATCTCGGGCACACTAAGTAATATGTGTGATGAAATAGTGATTAATGTGTGTCTGTTTATATACCTGTCAAATATATCTGTATTTCTGTATAAATCCTGTATATACCTGTATTTATATAGCAAAATGAAAAAAAATAACTGTACTACTGTTTCATATTTCTGTGGCGCATGCTTTTCTTTTTTTTGTGGCACACCAGGCGTGGTGCGCAACAGAATTACTTTGCTATGTGGCCTATCGAGCTATTTCTGTGGCGCACGGCCTCAGTGCGCCACAGAAAGTTGGTTTCTGTGGCGCATGCCGATGGTGCGCATTTCTGTGGCGCACCCAGCAATTCTGGGGTTGCGCCACAGAATCATTATTCGGTGCGCCACTGATAACCCTTCTCCTAGTAGTGGTTTTAGCGCAACTCAGTTAAATATTCTAATCCCTCCGTCTATAGAAGGATGTCTCAAATTTGTTTAAATTTGTATTTATTTATACACTAAAATATGTCTATATACATGCAAATTTTGACAAAGTTGAGACATCCTTTTATTGACAGAGGGAGTATACAATTGTGAAGAAGGCTTTACCTTAGGTGGACCAGTATATTATGAAAATTAATAACAAATAACTGCAATAGAGTATATCGGTTTTACCACAGGTATATGATCTTAAGTCGTAGACGAACATAATTTTATTAGGTGTACTTCGTATTATCTTGTATGCCACCCTCATGAGATAGAACCCTGAAATTCAGACGTATATGCAACAATACCAATTACGGTATATCAGTATTCATATTCTATTAGAAAACATGTGAGGCTTATCCTATAGTATGCATCACCTCGTTTCATGGGTCCGTTCAAAAAAGAACACTTGCATCGTAAGAACGCGATGGCTCACCTCAACACATACCATGAAATTAATGTCTGAAAAAGTGGTCGAGCAAAAATATCGGTCCCTGGCTCCCTGCAAGTTCACATGTGGAATTTTTGCTTTGCCCACGGCACATTAGCTGATGGGTTCGCTATGTGCTTCTCGATATGGCTTCTGTTGACCGAATCAAAGAACACACGGTAGGTCAACGGCAGGGAAGGTTCTCCGGCTGACGCCAGTGCAACACGAAGAGACGAATCGGAGAAGCAGGCAGACTCGCCGCTAGCAGATTGATTTTCTTCCGAAGGCGAAAACTGCAAGTAGATCGGTCTCGATGAGAAGGCAACGATTGGAGTTTTTTTCCCTATCGGTAGCAAAGAGATGAAAATCGATGGATTACGCGGGTGGAGGAGGCCACGGCCTCTCGTGCGCTTAATCCAACGCTTAGAATTAAATCATAGATTAATCCGATGGATGTCGATTGCTAAACCTTAGGATTAACGTGGAGCATCGTATGGTTCCTCCAATTAGTAAAGATAAGATACATAGGCAAAGGGGTGGCGTGGGTGGAGGCCCGTGGCGGCACGGCAGGAGGTGGGACCGTGCCACCACCTGGTGAGGGCGGCCCACGGCCCCCCTTCGTCTCTAATTCGGACTCCGTGAACGTGTCAGAAAAATAGGGATTTTGTCTTTTGTTTCGTCCAATTTCGAGAATATTTTCAGAACAACTTTTCTAAAACCAAAAACAGAAGAAAACATGAACTAGCACTGTGGCAGCTTGTTAATAGGTTAGTCGCAGAAAATGCATAGAAATAATATAAAATGCATGTAAAACACGTAGCAATTGACATAATATAAGCATCGAACATCAGAAATTGTAGATAGGTTGGAGACGTATCAGGCATCCCCAAGCTTAGTTCTGAGGAGACATGCTTCACACAATCTTGATCAAATAATATTGCAAGGCTCATGTCATGAATGAAGTGACTCAATGCAATGGTCTATAGTTTGCTAACAAATAGATAAATAGTAAACAACTGAATCATATAAGCAAAAACTTTTCATGAATAGTACTTTTAAGACAAGTATCAAAAACTTTCAGCATAAAGAGTTAACTCATAAAGCAATAGATTCTAAATAAATGCATTGAAGCAACACATAGGAAGATTTAAGTTTCATCAATTGCTTTCAACTTTCAACATGTATATCTCATGGATATTGTCAACACAAAGTAATATAACAAGTGCAATAAGTAAGCATATAAGAATTGATGCACACAAAGTTGACACAAGTGTTTGCTTCTGAGATAGAAAGGAGTAGGTAAACTGACTCAACATAAAAATAAAAGAAAGACCCTTCGCAGAGGAAAGCAGAGATTAAATCATGTGCTATAGCTTTTTAAATTTTTGAAATCATATAGAGAGCATAAAGTAAGTTTTTGAGAGGTGTTTGTTGTTGTCAACGAATGGTAGTGGGCACTCTATCTCCCTTATCACCTAGACTTTCAAGAGCGGGTCCCATGAAGGACGTTATTTCTACCCAAGGGTAGATCATCCCTCTTCTTCTTTGTTTACACATGCATATTTATAAATTGGTATGACACTCCTCCCAACCTTTGCTTACACAAGCCATGGCTAACCGAATCCTCGGGTGCCTTCCAACAATAACATACCATGGAGGAGTGCCTATTTGATAAAGTTTAACATTTTGGGAATTTGATTTTGATAAATCATTGGCAAACATGTGAAGAGAATTAACAGTTATAGTTGAAATTAATTGGGACTGGGCACCCCATTTGTCAGCTCTTTTTGCAAGTTATTGGATAAGCGGATGTATATGCCACTAGTCCATTGGTGAAAGTCTGTCATGAGTAAATGACAAGGCGGAGAAACCAGAGGACGTATTGGACCCCAAAGGGTCTTCCCCGGCTACGCCTCTTGAAGAAAACATGGAACGAACAAAGGAGACACACATGCGCGCGTTGGAGCTTCTCAAACACCTTTGGGGCCAAATCCAACCGCGGCTGAACTTGAGGAAAGACGGAATGCGCTCCTAGCCGAGACTAAGGTCAACATCAAGTATAAGCTGTCTGTCGAGGTATTGGTAACGCGAAACTACTAGAAGTATTCATACGTACCGTAGAGGAGGTGGGGAAGAACGTGGAGGGTTCCAGTGACGGGATTGCACACACGATTTTACCCAGCTTCGGATCTCACGACGGTGGCGAGATCCTACGTGCTGCTATAATTCACTCAAGGCAAATATGTGTACAGGTTACAATGAGGTTGTATGCGTTGCCCTAAGGCTGCTGGAAGGCTGGCTTATAAAGGCGCCAAGCCTTCCCCTACAAGGAAAGCCTTAACCGACCTAGATCACGAGTCCTAGACTAACACGGTAACAAACCCTAACTTGCTCCCTAAGGCGAACGCAGCCAGGCCTTCGTCTTGGACTTCACTAAGCCAGCCCAGAGCTTATCCTTGCGCCTAAGCCCATGAGGCCTTCTCCATTAAGCCCTCCGGCTTTATCTGATGGGCCTCCTTGGTGGGCCAGGTTTTATCCACCGTGGCAGGTATACCCGTTCGGCATAACCTCCACAGTAGTCCCCGGAAAGGTTTAAGTTCTTCGTTTGCCGTCTTTGTGAAACACGGGCTTTCGCCTTTGTGCAAGGCGGACAGAAGAGCTTGGAGCATTCCAAAATGAGACATTCAGTCTGCCTTAAGGATTAAGCCGAACTCTCCTGCACTTTGAACAATCTGGCAGAAAGATTCTGTCAGCGTCGAGTCTTGTCATGACGTCACCGCAGTCAAAGCCAGTCCACGACAGTCTGGACAGCAGAGAGACGTTGTGCCGCCATTACTGCTATTTTTCCGCACACGATCTCCGAGGCGTGCGGGGAAGATGCCCACTATCTGACCGTTGCGGGACGCGTGGCGAAAATCACGCGAGCGTTATCTCACCGCACTAATCGCGGCGCACGGCCCCCATAAAAGGGGAACTGATTTTTCCATCGGGCTCATTTCCCTGTTCATCGTCCTCCTCGCACCCATCCCTCCGAACTCCGGCGAGCTCCACCACCACCACCTGCGCACCCACCCATGGAGAGCTCCGATGCAACCACGGGAGCGGCGTCGGCGGCGGCGGAGGACAAGATCTGGCCATGAGGGATCGAGCACCGCGGATGCATCTGCATCTCGCGCGGCGGCGGCGACAAGTTCTGCGGCCACCTCCATCGAAGCAGAGAAGAATGCCCAGCCCTCCGACGAGGGCGATGCGGCGGAGGCAGAGGAGAGGGAGAGGAAGCATCATCCCGCAACTGGGCAGCTTCCACCATCACCGACGCGGACCTCACGCAGCTGCAAAAGGAGGGCATCCTCCCACCAAGGAGAACTGCCACTGGCGGTCAGCGTACGGCCACCCTGCTCCAGATCCCGCCGGCGATGAACGAGTGCTCCTCGTCTCACATCTCCTCCGCGGTTTGTCTTTGCCTCCGCATCCTTTTTTCCAATCAGTCTTAGACTACTATGGCCTTCAGCCTCATAGCGTAGGCCCCAATAGTATCTTGTACATAGCTGGCTTTATGGCTTTATTCGAAGGATACCTAGGCATAGAGCCCAGCTTAGAATTCTTCAAGTACTGCTTTACTGCAAGCGCCAAACAGAGAAGGAAGAACTGCTTTCCTTAGGAACAGTTAGCATCAACCTTCGTAGAGGCAGAGACTGGTATCCTAAGGCGCCAAAAATAGATTCCATTAAAGGCTGGAATAGCTCCTTCTTCTACTGCAAAGACATGGCGCCAGTAGGCAAAGACATAGGACTTCCTCGCTTTTCTCCTTTGCCTGCGGAGCCCGCCTTCTTGGGGCGAGAAACCACTGAAGGTCCTTCCTGACAACCTCCGTCGCATGCAAAGGCGGATTGAGTACTTGACAAAGACTGCTG
Organism: Poa pratensis; assembly: GCA_947311845.1. Classification (NCBI taxonomy): domain Eukaryota; kingdom Viridiplantae; phylum Streptophyta; class Magnoliopsida; order Poales; family Poaceae; genus Poa; species Poa pratensis. The sequence continues at coordinate 45,285,155 of CAMZMU010000035.1, forward strand.
TGCCCAAACTCACGGGCGCAGACACCATCCTATGTTGGTTGTCAAGGCGAATCCAGCCTTTGAAAGATCGCAAAGGCTCATGTGCCACTACACGGACCAGAAGAAAGATCCCCTCCGTGTTAGTGAGAGTGACCTTACGCAAGACGCCCTTGTGTATCGCTTTAAGAGGATTGCCAAGGAAAGGATCCAGCTGACAGAGCAGCGTCCTATGTACACAGCCGCCAACCCAGCTCCAAAGGTAAGGCATTTACCACTACTGTTTTTATACTTCCACAATGTTTGCCTTACTAACACCACTTTTGATTTCAGCTCGCCCTTTTGCCGGATAATCTGCTGGCTCCTTTGTTTTACGTGCCTGAAGCGGCACCCGAGCCCCAAAGACTCGGAAACGAAAGGCTTCAGGAGCCACTGCAGCAACTTCAGCAGCAGAAAGGCGGAAGCGTGAGAAAGCCATCCCTGCTAACGCCGAAGTGCTCGACATTGAGGACGATGAAGATGCGGCCTTTAATGCTCCAGTACAGAAGTAAGCCGAACCTCAATTTCTTTAGTAAGGCGAACAATGTCTATGAATGTTATCTTATTTTGTATGTGATTTGCAGGATCAAACCAACTGCGCCTCTTAAGAGGAAGAAAGTAATTTCTTCCAGGCAAAGAAGACTGAGCCCTCTCCAGCCATCGCTCCCCCCACTCCCTCCGTTCAACAAGAGACAGCCCCAGGCCCATCTGAAGATCATCATATAGATCTGGACTCAGCCGTCTTACCTGATAAGACGGAAACTGAAAAGTTGGCCAGGGCTGCCGCTGCTGGGAAGGCGGCGGTACTTCAGTCAGAGGAGCCGAACGAGCCCATTACTCGTGAGGCTATCCGCAACATGGTGAAGCAAGAGCTCTTTGACGACGAGGGGTACATCTTACCCAACATCGCCGCCATGCTTGCCGATGAGAAGGAGCGCAACGAGCCGCCTCCGAAGCTAAGGCCAGTTGGTCAAACATTGACCATATTGAATCTGGAAGACAATTGTGACGAGCTGTACGTCACAATGAAGAAGAGCTACAAAGCCTTGAAGGCCATGATGCAGGTAAACATTCCGTCTTTATGTACATACTAGTCCCCGGGCATTACGTTGTGCTTTGACTAAGCCGACGTAATGGCCTTTCTTTAATGTGATAAAGACTCAGTCCCCAAGCCCATTGTAGCCATACCTTATTGCTTTACCTTTCTTACTTACTACTACCCTTGCCTTAGCAGAGCAGTGAGCAACTTACATGCGATCTATGGTACTCACTGAGTAACCAAAGGCAAGTGCTCAAGCAAGCCGTCGCCGAAAATAAGGCGAACAAAGGTAAATGTTGTTCTTTCACATGCAATGTGACTTTAGTTCATTTTAAGACATAAGATGCTCAACACATGCAATGTGTTTTGCGCAGCTGTTGTGGCGAAGGCAAAACAGATCGTCAGCGAGACTGGCGATATAGAAGTGGTAAGGCGGGAAAATGCCGCCTTGTTTAAGCAACTGGAGGAGAACCGAAAGACGGCCGAGGCCAATCTTAAAGCCGTCCAAGACAGCGCCGCTGAAGGGCAGAACACTGAAGGCAGAACTTTGAAACTGCAGCGACAGGCTGAAAAGGATGGGCTCCTAATCCAGAGCTTACAAGGTCGTCTTGAACGCCAAGCTGATGAGAGCACCGCCATTGACGAGAAACTGCTAAGTAAGTCTCTCTTCTTTACTTCTCGCACTTTCTGTCACTTTTCGCCTTTATTCAAACAGTTCAGTGCGCCTTAATTTTTTCCATTCCTCCCTTCCTCAGTTCCAGCTGGATTTGGGGAAAGGCTTACCTCTGAGACGCGCCTGGAGCTTATCTTGGAGTGTGGCGAGATTGTGTCAGGGCTGTATGCTGCGGGAAGAGACGTTGTTGCCAACATCTTCCCAAAACAGCTGCCCCAAGTGACAAACACCAGCAACTTGCTGCCACTTCTTCAGAACTGCGTCCCAGAGGTGGTGGAGCGTCTTCGCTCAGCAGCTAGAGGCGGAGCAAAACTTGCTCTAGGACTTGTTCGCGGCCACTACCCCGAAGTCAACATGTGGCGCGTTATCAAGTGTTTCCCAGCCAAGGACAGAGACGGCAACGAGCTCGTCAAAGAAAAGGTCTATGCCTCTGTCTCTGGCTTTGCCTCAGCCGTTGCTGAGATGGTAGACTTGTCTATCTTCTTCTCCAAGAAGCCTGTGCCTCCCCGTCCTGACGACGTGTCTGATGACGAAGCCGAAGCCCCACCACTGGCAATGGCGATGAGTCAGAAGACGGAATGAAGAAGAAGAAGGCGAGTCTGAAGCTACGCTGGATCCATCCAAGTCCCCTGTGTCTTCGCCTCCTCAGTCCCCTGCATAAGATGCAGGAAAAACTTTGCATTAAGCGTGTCATGAAAGATGGCACAAAAGACTTGTTAAGTTATGTTTTGTAATGGCAGGAGCCTTTTATCTGTTGAACATGTTTGTTTTGCACGCATGCACTTATTTTTAAAAGGCTTGCAAACTATGCTCCTTATCCGTCTTCAAGTTTTCTGGCTTATATGCTTTAGCCTTTTCGTATGCTGGCAGAACCTAAGCACGGAACACTTCGCTGGCAACAGGGTTAGTAACCAAACTGTTTAAACACAGAAACGGCGCCGGCTTTTGGTGCGTAAAGCATCTACTAAGACAAGCCAGCATATATGCGATCAGATAAATACTCTTAGACGGATGCAATTTTAATTTTTGTAAGGCCTTAAGGCAAAAGCATCATGTGAGTAACCACAAGCACGAAGCCAATTCGGGTTAACATTGATATTTTTATCGAAATATATGATCAAATGGAAATAAAAGACGGCGAGAACTCATGCATAAAAATAATTGAGGGAACCAAAGACTTTTATTTCATAATCATATATGGTGTGATTACAATAGAATTGCTAAGTGTAAAAAGGACGTAGCTGCTCAATGTTCCAAGGACGTTTCGTCTCCTTGAGCGCTGCTTCTTCGTTCCTTTTCCTTTTGCGGCCTCTTTTCTTTTTCTTCTCGATATCACGGAGGTCCACAAGATAATATGCCCCGTTCTTAAGCGCTTTGCTGATAACGAAGGGTCCTTCCCATATGGGAGATAGTTTGTGCTCCTTTTGCTGAACAAGGCGAAGCACCAAATCGCCTTCTCGAAACGATCTCCGTCTTACCTTGCGACTGTGGTAACGCCGCATGTTCTGCTGATAAATGGCGGAGCGCTGAAGCGCTATCTCACGCTCTTCTTCGAGAAGGTCTAAGCCATCCTGTCTGGCTTCTTCTGCGTCTGCTTCAACGTAGGCTGTTACACGAGGTGTGTCGTGCAGGACATCTGTTGGGAGTACCGCTTCAGCGCCATATATGAGAAAGAAAGGGGTATAGCCTGTTGCGCTGCTTGGAGTTGTGCGTATGCTCCATAAGACAGCAGGTAATTCTTCTACCCATGCTCCAGCTGCTCTATGCAAAGGCACTTAATCTTGGCTTTATTCCCTGTAGATTATACTGTTGGTTCGCTCAACTTGGCCATTCGATTGTGGATGAGCCACAGATGCTAAGTCCAAACGAATACCAACTTCACCACAGTACTTTGCCAGTTCTCCTACGGCGAAGTTTGTCCCATTGTCCGTAATGATACTGTGGGGGACGCCAAATCTCGTTATAACCTCAATGACGAACTTCTTGGCTGTTGCCCCATCAAGCTTTTTTATGGGCTTAGCTTCAACCCACTTGGTGTATTTATCCACCGCAACTAAGAGATGTTTGACGCCGCCTCGCGCAGTCCTGAATGGACCTACCATGTCCAGTCCCCAGACCGCAAATGGCCACGTGATTGGATGGTGCGCAATTCCTGGGCTGGCATCTTTGGCTGTCTTGCATACTTTTGGCATCCAACGCATTTCTTGACGAGTTCTTCTGCATCTTGCTTTGCTGTGAGCCAGTAGAATCCATGTCTAAAAGCTTTGGCGACAATTGCTCGGCAGAGGCATGATGACCGCAACATCCACCATGGATCTCTTCTAGTATCTCCTGTCCTTCTTCCGGCGAAACGCATCGTTGATATACACCTGTGGTACTCCGCTTGTATAGCTCTCCATTTATTATTGTGTATGCCTTAGCTCTGCGCACAACTTGCCGCCTTAAGACTTCATCCTCTGGCTCTTCCTTGTTAAGGAGGAAATTTATGTAGGGCTGTGTCCAGTCTGGCTTCAGCATGACGGAAACAGACTGCGAAGCCATGGGGTCATCCTCATCTCCGCCTTTAATAGACGGCACGTACAGGTGCTCCAAAAATATATCGGAGGGCACCTTCGATCTTTTCGAGCCCATTCTGGCTAAGGCGTCCGCTGCTTCATTTTCCTCCCTTTTGATATGCTTGACTTCTAAGCCGATAAAACACCGACCAAACTCGTCTACCGTGCGTCGGTATTCAGCCATTGTAGGGCTCTTCGCGTCCCATGCCCCTTCTAACTGTTGAACAACGAGGTCTGAATCGCCATAGCACAAAAGACGGCTAATGCCCAAATCCTTTGCGACGTGCAATCCATGCAACAGAGCCTCGTATTCTGCAACATTATTAGTGGCATTGAAGTGTATCTGCAAGACATAGCACATCTTGTCTCCTTTAGGGTTCTTCAGTACCACGCCAGCTCCCGATCCCTGCAACATTTTGGAGCCATCAAAGTGCATAACCCAATATTCTTCGTCAGGGAGGGGAAGTTCATCCATTGCTTCGTCCAGTCTGCGATGAAATCAGCTAAGGACTGGGATTTGATGGCTGTACGTGGCTTGTACTGGATATCGAAGGCTGCCAATTCAATTCCCCACTTAGCCACACGTCCAGTGGCATCGGTGTTGTTTATAATGTCACCCAATGGCGCCTTACTGACTACCGTGATTGGGTGCTCTTGGAAATAATGGCGTAATTTTCTGGCTGCGAAGAAAACTCCATAAGCCAGCTTCTGATAGTGAGGGTATCGTTGTTTGGATTCGGAGAAGACTTCGCTGATATAATATACCGGCCTTTGTTCCGGTAGCTCCTTTCCTTCTCCTTTCGTTCAACAACAACCACTGCACTAATAACTAGGTTGGTAGCCGCCATGTAAAGTAGCATCGGCTCTTGTGGTAGAGGAGACGCTAATATTGGTGCTGAAACTAAGGCGTCTTTTAACTGTGCTAAGGCTGCATCTGCCTCTTCAGTCCAGACGAACGTCTTAGTTTTCTTCAACAACCTGTATAGGGGTAAAGCTTTATCCCCAAGCCTACTAATAAATCGGCTTACAGCTGCTGCAGATCCTGCGAGCCTTTGGACATCTTTAAGACAAGTAGGCTTTTTGATGTCCATGATAGCTCGAATCTTTTCTGGGTTAACCTCAAGACCTCTTTCTGAAACAATGAAGCCTAAAAGTTTTCCTGCTGGGACGCCAAAAAAGCATTTTCCCGGATTTAGCTTCATGTTATATTTTCTCAAGTTATCAAAGGTTTCTTGAAGGTCAACGATGAGATCGCCGCGTTTTCGCGACATAACGGCAATGTCATCGACATAAGCGTGAACATTGCGGCCTATTTGATCGTGTAGGCAACGTTGTATGCACCGTTGGTACGTTGAGCCAGCGTTTTTAAGCCCGAAAGGCATAGTTATGTAGCAAAACGTTCCGAAAGGTGTGATGAAGGAAGTCTTAATTTGGTCAGACTCCTTCATCTTAATTTGGTGGTAGCCAGAGTAAGCGTCCAAAAAGCATAGTAATTCAGAACCTGATACAGCATCTACGACCTGATCAATTCGCGGCAATGCGAAGGGGTCTTTAGGACAGGCTTTGTTTAAGCCGGTGAAATCTATGCACATGCGCAAGTCTTTCACGTCCTTCTTAGGTACTAATACAGGATTTGCTAGCCAATCTGTGTGGATAACCTCTCTAATGAAATTAGCGGCACTAAGCCGAGCTACCTCTTTTCCTATTGCTTTCTTCTTCTCTGGACCGAAGCGACGAAGACCTTGTTTTACTGGCTTGGCACCTTTGGCGACATTAAGGCTGTGCTCGGCAAGTTCCCGGGGTACTCCTGGCATGTCTGATGGTGACCATGCAAAAATATCCCGTTGCTCACGGAGGAACTTGACGAGCGCGCCTTCCTATGCGTCACTGAGGTCCGCCTATGTTGTCGTCTTGCTTGCATCGGTCCAGCACGATCTTCTTCGAGTTTGAGCTGGCCTTGAAAGTGACATCCGAGGCGCAAGGAGGCTTCTTACCATCCGGCATTTCATTGGTGTTAACTTCTTTCTTGTACTGCTCAGCTCTTCCTTGCTGATGACTGCTTCTGCTAAGATGGCGTTTCCTGCTTCGCATTCCTTCGCCTTCTTGAAGTCGCCATTGACCGTGATGACGCCGTTTGGTCCAGGTATTTTGAGCTTGCTGTAGATGTAACACGGGCGTGCCATGAATTTGGCAAAGGCTGGGCGGCCAAAGATTGCGTGATACGCACTTTTGAATTCCACCACCTCAAAGGCAACTTCCTCAGTCCTATAGTTTGTTTCGTCACCGAAGGTGACGTCTAAGACATTGTTCCCATAGAACTGGCCTGCCTGCCTGGCACTATGCCGTGAAACTTGACTGTGCTATGTTTAGCTGTGTCTCAGAAAGGCGCATGCGCTTTAAGGTTTCAAGATAGAGGATGTTGATGCTACTCCCTCCATCCATAAGCACCTTAGAAAGCCTGCATTGCTGCACAATTGGGTTTACAACGAGCGCGTAATTCCCTGGGTTCTGTGGAATATGATCAGGATGATCGTTGCGGTCCCATGTAATGGGGTGCTCGGACCAGTTGAGATACTGGGGAACCGCTGGCATAGTGGCATTGAGTTCCCTCCAGGCTGCCTTTTCCTTTTTGGCCGAAGGAGTGGCAAGGAAAGTAACAAGGCTTGTTTCGACCCTTGGAAACTTGTTGCTCCTCTTGTGCTTTGGCTCCTGATCTTCCGGCTCCGAAGCACTTTCCTCGTTGTCCTTCTGCTCTTTCTTGTCTTTACGGTTCTTGCGCTTGAACTGTTTTGCCTTGAAGCCAGCGTCGGATCCTTCTTGATATCATCGTTAAGGCGGCACTGCCTGTTGGTATGGGTGCATTTGCCAAGCTTGCTATGATGGGCACAAGGTTCATCTTTGATGTCGTCATAGGTGATTTTAATGGGTCTTGACCCTTGACTGTCATCGCTCTTCTTCTGCCATCTGCTAGCCCCGCTCTGGCCACCCTTCTTATTGGCAAAGGCTACCTCCTTTGATGGTCCTGGCGCATCGTTGGCTTCTTCTTTTTCCGGCTTTGATTGTTGTTTCGCTTTTCCGGGTTAACAGCTATGTCCATGCGCAGATCGCCGTCGTCAGCTCGAGCGTCGTCTTCTGCTGCAGCGTAATTGTTCGCGCTGTCTAAGAGCTCGCCGAGGTGTTTGATGTTTTGGCTGGCTAACATATATCTCATCATGTTGCCTTTCTTCAGGCTGTTCATAAAAGCATGTATGGCCTGGATCTCAGAAACGTCTTCGCATGCATTCTTTGTCTCTGTCCATCGAGCTATGAAAGCTCTGCTTGACTCCCCCTCCACTTGAGCGCACTTTAGTAGATCTGAGTAAGCCTTTGGACGTTTGTATGTGCATGAGAAGTGTTGCATGAATGTTTTCTGCATGTCTTGCCAATTGTGGATACTCTTTTCTGGCAAAGTGTCGATCCATAACCGGGCCGTTCCCTCCAACATGAGTGGAAGAAAACGTACAGCTGCATTGTAATCACCGTCATTAATACCAACGGCGTGGATGTAATCAGGCAGCCATATGTCCGGTTTGTCAATGCCATTGTACTTGTCCACAATTTTCTTGACATTGCCTAGCGAGGATGGGAGTTGCACCTTGCGAATCGCCGGTCCAAAGCACACAGGGCCCAGGTAAGACTCTCTTTGGCCGCTTTAATCTCATCGAGACGGATGCGGGCGTCTGAGATATGAGTGTTTTCCCTGGCTGGCCCTTTGTTGGATTGGCTACGCCTTGGCTCCTCCTGACGGCTTTGGCGATGAGGGGAGCGGGAGCGAGATCGCCTTTGAGGCGGATCTCTGTTGCCCCTATTCCTTCGTCTCTTGCCCGTGCTGCGGGCGGAGGTGGCATGTTAAGCCGGTCACTCCCACGCCGTGCGTCCTTCCCCTTGTCTTGATCTCTTTCACGGCGAGGCGGATCACTTCTTATGGCGTGTGTTATCCTTTGCCGGTGGTCGTCCTTGCCTTTGTCACTATGGCGATTGGACCCAGTCTTTGACTCATCCCTGTGTTTGTCAGGAACTTTGTCCTTCCTAGGCTCTTACCCTTATTGCCATGGCTACTGGAACCAGCTGGTTCCTCTGGATCTCCACCGCCGGCAACGGCTGTCTTGCAAAGACGCGTGTCGTCCGCCAGTTTTGAGTTTGAGTCCGCCTTAGCCTGCTGCTCTACCGCCTTTTCGATGAGCATTTTAGAATAATGGTGGCGCTCTTCAATTGGAACTGCTTCGTCTCCCATGATTTCCCTGGCCGCCTCTAGGTTTTTGGCCGGGGTGGAGAAGAATATGACTCCATCAGGGTTAACTCTGAAAGAGTATTTCTGCCAAGGCTTTAAAGGCTTTTGGGCAGAAGTCTTCTCGAAGTTTCCCTGCAGATCCCGATGCAGAAGAGGGTCACGTATACTTCGTATTTTGCGGAATTTCTCAACATCGCTCACGCTGGTACTCTTCCTCTTCTAGAGCCTTTCCAACTAGGATTAACTCTTTTTCCTTGTTCAGGAGGGACAACTTATACTTGATGTTGACTTCAGTCTCAGCCAGGAGCGCTTTCCGTCTTTCCTCAAGTTCAACCGCGGTTGGATTTGGTCCCAAAGGTGTTTTGAGAAGCTCCAATGCGCGCATGTGTTCCTCCTTTGACCGCTCCAGGTCTTCTTCAATAGGCAGCCGGGGGAGGCCTTTTAGGGTCCAGCACATCCTCTGGCTTTTCCGCCTTGTCACCAATGTGTTTGATGCTAGAGGAAACTTCAGCCTCGTCTGGCTTAGCCGCGGCCGCACCATCCTCATAGCTATCTGTGCCGGGAAAGTCATTAAGACTTCGTTTGGATCGGATGAGCCATAGCCTCGCGCGGCAACCTGTGCTGCGAAGTCTTCCTCCTTATGCTCATCGAGATCTGAATCTTCCGCCATTGGAGCGGTGCCATCAGATCCGGCTTCTGAGTCTGCTCCTGTCTGTAAGGCAGGTAATATTGACTCAGGGTCAGATTCGGCCGGCTTAGGGCCAGATGCGTCAATGACACCGACAAAGCGAGAGGCGGGCTCCATAAGCTCATAAGAGCTGGAGCCAGAATCGCTTTGGGTATCAGAGTCACTCAGATCGCGATAGACAAAGGCCTGATCCGATCTGTGTTGTTGCTCGATTGCATAATCGATGGGGTGGTGGGTGGGCCAAAAGGCGGCGGATCCCCTGGGGAATCCATACGCCTCAGCCGTAAAACCCATGAAGATGTTGATGGTGCCGAAGGGGACGACGAAGCTTGACACCAGTGCGTCGTTTGCTGAGACGTAGGACCGTCGTCTTCGATGCACCCAAAGTTGTTGATGATGCGGGCGCGACCAACCGCCATAGTCTTGCCGATCTCGCCCAATGCTCCCGCCTGAAACAAAACTCCCGACGCCTTGGGCCCCACGGTGGGCGCCAACTGTCGAGGTATTGGTAACGCGGAACTACTAGAAGTATTCATACGTACCGTAGAGGAGGTGGGGAAGAACGTGGAGGGTTCCAGTGACGGGATTGCACACACGATTTTACCCAGCTTCGGATCTCACGACGGTGGCGAGATCCTACGTGCTGCTATAATTCACTCAAGGCAAATATGTGTACAGGTTACAATGAGGTTGTATGCGTGCCCTAAGGCTGCTGGAAGGCTGGCTTATAAAGGCGCCAAGCCTTCCCCTACAAGGAAAGCCTTAACCGACCTAGATCACGAGTCCTAGACTAACACGGTAACAAACCCTAACTTGCTCCCTAAGGCGAACGCAGCCAGGCCTTCGTCTTGGACTTCACTAAGCCAGCCCAGAGCTTATCCTTGCGCCTAAGCCCATGAGGCCTTCTCCATTAAGCCCTCCGGCTTTATCTGATGGGCCTCCTTGGTGGGCCAGGTTTTATCCACCGTGGCAGGTATACCCGTTCGGCATAACCTCCACACTGTCCCTCCTTAACAAGGAAAAAGAGCTAATCCTAGTTGGAAAGGCTCTAGAAGAGGAAGAGTATCAGCATGAGCGCGATATTGAGAAATTCCGCAAAGTACGAAGCATACGTGACCCTCTTTTGTACCGGGATCTGCAGGGAAACTTCGAGAAGCCTTCTGCCCAAAAGTCTTTAAAGCCTTGGCAGAAATACCCTTTCAGAGTTAACCCTGATGGAGTCATATTCTTCTCCACCCCGGCAAAAAATATAGAGGCGGCGAGGGAAATCATGGGAGACGAAACAGTCCCAATTGAAGAGCGCCGCCATTATTCTAAGATGCTCATCGAAAAGGCGGTAGAGCAGCAGGCTAAGGCGGACTCAAACTCAAAGCTGGCGGACGACACGCGTCTTTGCAAGACGGCCGGTGCCGGCGGTGGAGACCCAGAGGAACCAGCTGGTTCCAGTAGCCATGGCAATAAGGGTAAGGAACCCAAGAAGGACAAAATTCCTGACAAGCACAGGGATGAGTCAAAGACAGGGTCCAACCACCATAGTGACAAAGGCAAGGATGACCACCAGCAAAAGGATAACAAGTGCCATAAGAAGAATGATCCGCCTCGCCGCGAAAGAGATCAAGACAAGGGGAAGGACGCACGGCGTGGGAGCGACCGGCTTAACATGCTACCTCCGTCCGCACCACGGGCAAGGGACGAAGGAAACAAGGACAACAGACATCCTCCTCAAAGGCGATCTCGCTCCCGCTCCCCTCATCGCCAAAGCCGTCAGGAGGAGCCACGGCGTAGCCAATCCAACAAGGGGTCAGCCAGGTAAAACACTCATATCTCAGACGCCCGCATTCGTATCGATGAGATTAAAGCGGCCAGAGAGGAGTCTTACCTGGGCCCTGTGTGCTTTGGACCGGCGATTCGCAACGTGCAACTTCCATCCTCGCTAGGCAATGTCAAGAAAATTGTGAACAAGTACAATGGCATTGACAAACCGGACATATGGCTGCCTGATTATATCCACGCCGTTGGTATTAATGACGGTGATTACAACGCATCTGTACGTTTTCTTCCACTAATGTTGGAGAGAACGGCCCGGTTATGGATCGATACTTTGCCAGAAAAGAGTATTCACAATTGGCAAGACATGCAGAAAACATTCACGCAACACTTCTCATGCACATACAAACGTCCAAAGGCTTACTCAGATCTACTAAAGTGCGCTCAAGTGGATGGGAGTCAAGCAGAGATTTCATAGCTCGATGAATAGAGACAAAGAATGCATGTGAAGACGTTTCTGAGATCCAGGCCATACACGCTTTTATGAACAGCCTGAAGAAGGGCAACATGATGAGATACATGTTAGCCAGCCAAAACATCAAACACCTCGGCGAGCTCTTAGACAGCGCAAACAATTACGCTGCAGCAGAAGACGATGCTCGAGCTGATGATGGCGATCTGCGCATGGATATAGCTGTTAACCCGGAAAAACGAAACAATAATCAAAACCGGAAAAAGACGGAAGCCAACGATCCGTCAGGACCATCAAAGGAGGTAGCCTTTGCCCATAAGAAGGGAGGCCAAAGCGGGGCTAGCAGATGGCAGAAGAAAGGCGATGACAGTCAGGGGTCAAGAGCTATTAAAATCACCTATGACGACATCAAAGATGAACCTTGTGACCATCATAGCAAGCTTGGCAAATGCACCCATACCAACAGGCAGTGCCGCCTTAACGATGATATCAAGAAGGATCCTGATGCTGGCTTCAAGGCAAAGCAGTTCAAGCGCTAGAATCATAAAGACAAAAAAAAACAGAAGGACAACGAGGAAAGTGCTTTGGAGCCAGAAGATCAGGAGCCAAAGCACAAGAGGAGCAACAAGTTTCCAAGGGTCGAAACAAGCCTTGTTACTTTCCTTGCCACTCCTTCGGCCAAAAGGAAAAGGCAGCCTGGAGGGAACTCAATGCCACTATGCCAGCGGTTCCCCAGTATCTCAACTGGTCCGAGCATCCCATTACATGGGACCGCAGCGATCATCCTGATCATATTCCACAGAACCCAGGGAATTACGCGCTCGTTGTAAACCCAATTGTGCAGCAATGCAGGCTTTCTAAGGTGCTTATGGATGGAGGGAGTAGCATCAACATCCTCTATCTTGAAACCTTAAAGCGCATGCGCCTTTCTGAGACACAACTAAAACATAGCACAGTCAAGTTTCACGGCATAGTGCCAGGCAGGCAGGCCAGTTCTATGGGAACAATCATCTAAGACGTCACCTTGGTGACGAAACAAACTATAGGACTGAGGAAGTTGCCTTTGAGGTGGTGGAATTCAAAAGTGCGTATCACGCAATCTTTGGCCGCCCAGCCTTTGCCAAATTCATGGCACGCCCATGTTACATCTACAGCAAGCTCAAAATACCTGGACCAAACGGCGTCATCACGGTCAATGGCGACTTCAAGAAGGCGAAGGAATGCGAAGCAGGAAACCGCAAGGAAGAGCTGGAGTAGTACAAGAAAGAAGTTAACACCAAGGAAATGCCGGATGGTAAGAAGCCTCCTTGCGCCTCGGATGTCACTTTCAAGGCCAGCTCAAACTCGAAGAAGATCGTGCTGGACAACGCCGATGCAAGCAAGACGACAAACATAGGCGCGGACCTCAGTGACGCATAGGAAGGCGCGCTCGTCAAGTTCCTCCGTGAGCAACGGGATATTTTTGCATGGTCACCATCAGACATGCCAGGAGTACCCCGGGAACTTGCCGAGCACAGCCTTAATGTCGCCAAGCCAGTAAAACAAGGTCTTCGTCGCTTCGGTCCAGAGAAGAAGAAAGCAATAGGAAAAGAGGTAGCTCGGCTTAGTGCCGCTAATTTCATTAGAGAGGTTATCCACACAGATTGGCTAGCAAATCCTGTATTAGTACCTAAGAAGGACGTGAAAGACTTGCGCATGTGCATAGATTTCACCGGCTTAAACAAAGCCTGTCCTAAAGACCCCTTCGCATTGCCGCGAATTGATCAGGTCGTAGATGCTGTATCAGGTTCTGAATTACTATGCTTTTTGGACGCTTACTCTGGCTACCACCAAATTAAGATGAAGGAGTCTGACCAAATTAAGACTTCCTTCATCACACCTTTCGGAACGTTTTGCTACATAACTATGCCTTTCGGGCTTAAAAACGCTGGCTCAACGTACCAACGGTGCATACAACGTTGCCTACACGATCAAATAGGCCGCAATGTTCACGCTTATGTCGATGACATTGCCGTTATGTCGCGAAAACGCGGCGATCTCATCGTTGACCTTCAAGAAACCTTTGATAACTTAAGAAAATATAACATGAAGCTAAATCCGGGAAAATGCTTTTTTGGCGTCCCAGCAGGAAAACTTTTAGGCTTCATTGTTTCAGAGAGGTCTTGAGGTTAACCCAGAAAAGATTCGAGCTATCATGGACATCAAAAAGCCTACTTGTCTTAAAGATGTTCAAAGGCTCACAGGATCTGCAGCAGCTGTAAGCCGATTTATTAGTAGGCTTGGGGATAAAGCTTTACCCCTATACAGGTTGTTGAAGAAAACTAAGACGTTCGTCTGGACTGAAGAGGCAGATGCAGCCTAGCACAGTTAAAAGACGCCTTAGTTTCAGCACCAATATTAGCGTCTCCTCTACCCAAGAGCCGATGCTACTTTACATGGCGGCTACCAACCTAGTTATCAGTGCAGTGGTTGTTGTTGAACGAAAGGAAGAAGGAAAGGAGCTACCGGAACAAAGGCCGGTATATTATATCAGCGAAGTCTTCTCCGAATCCAAACAACGATACCCTCACTATCAGAAGCTGGCTTATGGAGTTTTCTTCGCAGCCAGAAAATTACGCCATTATTTCCAAGAGCACCCAATCACGGTAGTCAGTAAGGCGCCATTGGGTGACATTATAAACAACACTGATGCCACTGGACGTGTGGCTAAGTGGGGAATTGAATTGGCAGCCTTCGATATCCAGTACAAGCCACGTACAGCCATCAAATCCCAGTCTTTAGCTGATTTTATCGCAGACTGGATGGAAGCAATGGATGAACTTCCCCTCCCTGACGAAGAATATTGGGTTATGCACTTTGACGGCTCCAAAATGTTGCAGGGATCGGGAGCTGGCGTGGTACTGAAGAACCCTAAAGGAGACAAGATGTGCTATGTCTTGCAGATACACTTCAATGCCACTAATAACGTTGCAGAATACGAGGCTCTGTTGCATGGATTGCACGTCGCAAAGGATTTGGGCATTAGCCGTCTTTTGTGTTATGGCGATTCAGACCTCGTTGTTCAACAGTTAGAAGGGGCATGGGACGCGAAAGCCCTACAATGGCTGAATACCGACGCACGGTAGACGAGTTTGGTCGGTGTTTTATCGGCTTAGAAGTCAAGCATATCAAAAGGGAGGAAAATGAAGCAGCGGACGCCTTAGCCAGAATGGGCTCGAAAAGATCGAAGGTGCCCTCCGATATATTTTTGGAGCACCTATACGTGCCGTCTATTAAAGGCGGAGATGAGGATGACCCCATGGCTTCGCAGTCTGTTTCCGTCATGCTGGTCACACCAGATTGGACACAGCCCTACATAAATTTCCTCCTTAACAAGGAAGAGCCAGAGGATGAAGTCTTAAGGCGGCAAGTTGTGCGCAGAGCTAAGGCATACACAATAATAAATGGAGAGCTATACAAGCGGAGTACCACAGGTGTATATCAACGATGTGTTTCGCCAGAAGAAGGACAGAGATACTAGAAGAGATCCATGGTGGATGTTGTGGTCATCATGCCTCTGCCCGAGCAATTGTCGCCAAAGCGTTTAGACATGGATTCTACTGGCTCACAGCAAAGCAAGACGCAGAAGAACTCGTCAAAAATGCGTTGGATGCCAAAAGTATGCAAGACAGCCAAAGATGCCAGCCCAGGAGTTGCGCACCATTCCAATCACGTGGCCATTTGCGGTCTGGGGACTGGACATGGTAGGTCCATTCAGGACTGCGCGAGGCGGCGTCAAACATCTCTTAGTTGCGGTGGATAAATACACCAAGTGGGTTGAAGCTAAGCCCATAAAAAAGCTTGATGGGGCAACAGCCAAGAAGTTCGTCATTGAGGTTATAACGAGATTTGGCGTCCCTCACAGTATCATTACGGACAATGGGACAAACTTCGCCGTAGGAGAATTGGCAAAGTACTGTGGTGAAGTTGGTATTCGTTGGACTTAGCATCTGTGGCTCATCCACAATCGAATGGCCAAGTTGAGCGAACCAACAGCATAATTCTACAGGGAATAAAGCCAAGATTAGAGGTGCCTTTGCATAGAGCAGCTGGAGCATGGGTAGAAGAATTACCTGCTGTTTTATGGAGCATACGCACAACTCCAAGCAGCGCAACAGGCTATACCCCTTTCTTTCTCATATATGGCGCTGAAGCGGTACTCCCAACAGATGTCCTGCACGACACACCTCGTGTAACAGCCTACGTCGAAGCAGACGCAGAAGAAGCCCGACAGGACGGCTTAGACCTTCTCGAAGAAGAGCGTGATATAGCGCTTCAGCGCTCCGCCATTTATCAACAGAACATGCGGCGTTACACAGTCGTAAGGTAAGACGGAGATCGTTTCGGGAAGGCGATTTGGTGCTTCGCCTTGTTCAGCAAAAAGAGCACAAACTATCTCCCATATGGGAAGGACCCTTCGTTATCAGCAAAGCGCTTAAGAACGGGGCATATTATCTTGTGGACCTCCGTGATATCAAGAAGCAGTGCTCAAAGAGACAAAACGTCCTTGGAACATTGAGCAGCTACGTCCTTTTTACACTTAGCAATTCTATTGTAATCACACCATATATGATTATGAAATAAAAGTCTTTGGTTCCCTCAATTATTTTTATGCATGAGTTCTCGCCGTCTTTTATTTCCATTTGATCATATATTTCGATAAAAATATCAATGTTAACCCGAATTGGCTCCGTGCTTGTGGTTACTCACATGATGCTTTTGCCTTAAGGCCTTACAAAAATTAAAATTGCATCCGTCTAAGAGTATTTATCTGATCGCGTATATGCTGGCTTGTCTTAGTAGATGCTTTACGCACCAAAAGCCGGCGCCGTTTCTGTGTTTAAACAGATTGGTTACTAACCCTGTTGCCAGCGAAGTGTTCCGTGCCTTAGGTTCTGCCAGCATACGAAAAGGCTAAAGCATATAAGCCAGACAACTTAAAGACGGATAAGGAGCATAGTTTGCAAGCCTTTCAAAATAAGTGCATGCGTCGCAAAACAAACATGTTCAACAGATAAAAGGCTTCTGCCATTACAAACCATAAATTAGCAAGTCTTTTGTGCCATTTTCATGACACGCTTAATACAAAGTTTTTCCTGCATCTTATGCAGGGGACTGAGCAGGCGAAGACGCAGGGGACTTGGATGTATCCAGCGCAGCTTCAGACTCGCCTTCTTCTTCTTCTTCTTCTTCTTCTTCATTTTCGTCTTCTGACTCGTCGCCATTACCAGTTTGGATGGCTCGGCTTCGTCATCAGACACGTTGTCAGGACGGGGAGGCACAGGCCTCTTGGAGAAGAAGATAGACAAGTCTACCATTTCAGCAACGGCTGAGGCAAAGCCAGAGACAGAGGCATAGACCTTTTCTTTGACGAGCTTGTTGCCGTCCCTGTCCTTGGCTGGGAAACACTTGATAACGCGCCACATGTTGACCTCGGGGTAGTGGCCGCGAACAAGTCCTAGAGCAAGTTTTGCTCCGCCTCTAGCTGCTGAGCGAAGACGCTGCATCACCTCTGGGACGCAGCTCTGAAGGTGTGGCAGCAGGTTGCTGGTGTTTGTCACTTGGGGCAGTTGTTTTGGGAAGATGTTGGCGACAACGTCTCTTCCCGCAGTGTACAGCCCTGACACAATTTCGCCGCACTCCAAGATTAGCTCCAGACGCGTCTCAGAGGTAAGCCTTTCCCCAAACCCAGCTGGAACTGTGAGAGAGGGAACGGAATAAGTATAAGGCGTAATGAATGTTGAAATAAAGGCGAGAAGTGAAAGAAAGGAGAGAAGCTTACTTAGCAGTTTCTCGTCAATGGCGGTGCTCTCGTCAGCTCGGCGTTCAAGTCGACCTTGTAAGCTCTGGATTAAGAGCCCATCCTTTTCAGCCTGTCGCTGCAGTCACAAGTTCTTCAGTTTGTCTTGCTCTAGTGGCGCTGTCTTGGATGGCTTTAAGATTGGCCTCGGCCGTCTTTCGGTTCTCCTCCAGCTGCTTAAACAAGGCGGCATTTTCCCGCCTCACAACTTCTATATCGCCAGTCTCGCTGACGATCTTTTTCGCTTTCGCCACAACAGCTGTGCAAACACATTGCATGTGTTGAGCATGTTATGCCTTAAACGAATTAAACTCACAGCGCATGTGAAAGAACACCATTTACCTTCGTTCGCCTTATTTTCGCGACGGCTGTCTTGAGCACCTGCCTTTGGTTGCTCAGTGAGTACCATAGATCGCATGTAAGCTGCTCGCTGCTCTGCTAGGGCAAGGGCAGTGTCAGTAACAAAGGTAAAGATAATAAGATATAGCTACAAGGTGCTTGGGGACTGGGGTCTTTATCCACATGAAAGAAAGGCCGTTACGTCGGCTTAGTCAAAGCTCAACGTAACGCCCGGGGACTAGGGTATGTACATAAAGACGGAATATTTACCTGCATCATGGCCTTCAAGGCTTTGTAGCTCTCTTCATTGTGACGTACATCTCGTCACAATTGTCTTCCAGATTCAAATGGTCAATGTCTGACCAACTGGCCTTAGCTTCGGAGGCGGCTTGTTGCGCTCCTTCTCATCGGCAAGCATGGCGGCGATGTTGGGTAAGATATACCCCTCGTCGTCAAAGAGCTCTTCCTTCACCATGTTGCGATAGCCTCCCGAGTAATGGGCTCGTTTGGCTCTTCTGACTGAATTACTGCCGCCTTCCCAGCAGCAGCAGCCCTGGCCAACTTTTCAGTTTCCGTCTTCTCAGGTAAGATGGGCGGGTCTAGATCCATATGTTGATCTTCAGATGGGCCTGGGGCTGTCTCTTGCTGAATGGAGGGGTGGGGGGAGCGACAGCCGGAGAAGGGTAGCTTTCTTTTGCTTGGAAGAATATACTTTCCTCTTGAGAGGCGCAGTTGGCTTGATCCTGCGAATCATATACAAAATAAGAGAACATTTGTGGACACTGTTCGCCTTACTACAGAAATTGAGATTCGGCTTACTTCTGCACTGGAGCGTTGAAGGCCGCATCCTCATCGTCTTCAATGTTGAGCACTTCGGCATCAACAGGAATGGCTTTGTCACGCTTCCGCTTTTCTGCTGCTGAAGTTGCTGCTGAAGCCCTGAAGCCTTTCGTTTCCGAGTCTTTGGGGGCTCGGGTGCCGCTTCAGGCACGTAAAACAAAGGAGCCAGCAGATTATCTGGCAAAAGGGCGAGCTGAAAACAAAAGTGGTGTTAGTAAGGCAAACATCGTGAAAGTATAGTAACACAAAGAGTCACGGTAAATGCCTTACCGTGGGAGCCGGGTTAGCGGCTGTGTACATAGGACGCTGCTCTGCGAGCTGGATCCTTTCCTTGGCAATCCTCTTGAAGCGATACATAAGGGCATCGTGCGTGAGATCGCTCTCACTAACACGGAGAGGATCCTTCTTCTGGTCCGTGTAGTGGCATAAGAGGCCCTTGCGATCCTTCAAAGGCTGGATTCGCCTTGACAACCAACATAAGATGGTATCTGTGCCCGTGAGTTTGGGCACAGCAGTCTTTGTCAAGTATTCAATCCGCCTTTGCATGCGACGGAGGTTGTCAGGGAGGACCTTCATGGGTTTCTCACCCCAAGAAAGGCGGGGCTCCGCAGGCAAAGGAGAAAAGCGAGGAAGTCCTATGTCTTTGCCTGCGGGCGCCATGTCTTTGCAGTAGAAAAAGGAGCTGTTCCAGCCCTTAATAGAGTCTATTTTTGGCGCCTTAGGATACCAGTCTCTACCTCTACGAAGGTTGATGCTAACTGTTCCTAAGGAAAGCAATTCTTCCTTCTCTGTTTGGCGTTTGCAAGTAAAGCAGTACTTGAAGAAGTCTAAGCTGGGTTCTATACCTAAATATCCTTCGAATAAGGCCATAAAACAGCTATGTACAAGATGCTATTGGGGCCTACGCTATGAGGCTGAAGGCCATAGTAATCTAGGACAGATTGAAAGAAAGGATGCGGTGGTAGAGACGAACTGCGGAGGAGATGTGAGACGAGCACTCGTTCATCGCCGGCGGGATCTGGAGTTGGGTGGCCGTACGCCGACCGCCAGTGGCAGTTCTCCTTTGATGGGAGAATGCCCTCCTTTTGCAGCTGCATGAGGTCTGCTTCGGTGATGGTGGAGGCAGCCTAGTTGCGGGACGATGCCTCCTCTCCCTCCTCCTCTGCCTCCGCCGCGTTGCCCTCGTCGGAGGGCTGGGCGTTTTTCTCTGCTTCGGCGGAGACGGTCACGGGGCTTGTTACCATTGCCGCGCGAGAAGTGGATGCATCCACGGCGCCCGAGCCCCTCGCGGCCAAATCATGTCCCACCGTCGCCGATGACGCCGTCGCCGCTGCCGCTTCCGCGGTCGCATCAGAGCTTTCCATGGATGGGTGTGCAAGTGGTGGTGGTGGAGTTCGAAGTTTGGATGAGGACGGGCGCGAGGAGAAAGATGAACAGGGAAATGGATCGGATAGAGTAATGGAGAAAATGCGTTCCCTTATATGGGGGGTGCGCCGCGATTAGTGCGGTGGGATTTTCGCCACGCGTCCCGCAATGGTCGGATAGTGGGTATCTTCTCCCTGACGCCTCGGAGATCGTGTGCGGAAAAATAGCAGTGATGGCGTCACAACATCTCTTTGCTTGTCCAAACTGTCGTGGACTGGCTTTGACTACAATGATGTCATGACAAGGCTCGACACTGACGGAATCTTTTTGACAGATTGTTCAAAGTATAGGAGAGTTCGGCTTAATCCTTAAGGCAGACTGAACGTCTCATCTTGGAATGCTCCAGGCCCTTATGTCCGCCTTTCGAGTAAAGGCGAAAGCATGTGTCTTCGAAAGACGGAAAACGAAGAACTTAAACCTTTCCGGGGACTACTGTGGAGGTTATGCCGAACGGGTATACCTGCCACGGTGGATAAAACCTGGCCCACCAAGGAGGCCCATCAGATAAAGCCGGAGGGCTTAATGGAGAAGGCCTCATGGGCTTGGTCGCAAGAATAAGCCCTGGGCTGGCTTAGTGAAGTCCAAGACGAAGGCCAGACTACGTTCGTCTTAGGGAGCAAGTTAGGCTTTGTTGCCGTGTTAGTCTAGGACTCATGATCTACGTCGGTTAAGGCTTTCCTTGTAGGGGAAGGCTTGGCGCCTTTATAAGCCAGCCTTCTAGTAGCCTTAGAGGCACGCATACAACCTCATTGTAACCTGTACACATATTCGCCTTGAGTGAATTATAGCAGCACGTAGGATCTCGCCACCGTCATGAAATCTGAAGCTGGGTAAGATCGTGTGTGCAATCCCGTCACTGGAACCCTCTACGTTCTTCCCCACCTCCTCTACGGTACGTATGAATCCATATAGTAGTTCCGCGTTACCAATACCTCGACACTGACTGAATACTTGCAACACAACATAAATTAACTGATAGAGTAGCAAAACACAAAATGACACCACACAGACTAGCTAGTGTGGTAGCAGGGTTACATAGATCAATCACCACTAAAATTAAAAACACGGCAAGGTGCACACTCTGACTAGTTACAAAGACGCTCGACTAGCTGCCGGCACCGATGACACGAACAATGGGGAACACCAGTGGGATGGTCGAGTTCCAGAGGAGCAAAGGTTGACCTGGATGCAGGAAATCAGAGTGTCGCCAAGCCAGTAGATGTTTCCGTGCATTTCTGCCGCGGCGCCTACCTCCCAAAGCCTGACGTAGACCCCTTCACCATCCTTGTCGGTGTGGAGGATGAACATTGCCCTGTCGGTGTACCTTGCGCCTAGCACTGCTTCGGCGGCGCGCCAAGTGGAGATATTTTCCACCGGCGGTGAAGAACTGCAGCACGTTTCCGGACCCATGGGTGTTGGGGCCGACGAACTCCACCGGTTGTGCGGCCTGGAAAGATTCATCCCTGATCAGCATGATGGTCATCCAGGCCATGTCGCGCACAAAGCAGAAGTTGACCGCTTATGTTTTGCACAGGCTAGCTATTCGAGATGTAGTGATAATGGAGATGTGTTTTGCAGTGGCCCTGATCATTTGCACCGTTCGGCTGATATAGCGATGGGGAGAGACTGGCCAACACCATTGCGGCATTTACAATTGAATTATCACTGTCCAGGTGCAGCGATGACAACGAGCACACACAATGGCCGGGTCACGGACGGGCGCGGCGCAGACATGCATCCCGGACATGCACGGCCGGGCATGCAGACATGAATGCATACGACGCCGACTTCGAACCAGTAGTCCCTAGCTGGCAACGGAGGCATCACATGTAGGCAGGAGTGAGACATGGGCATGGATGCGCGGCCGGCCGGGCAGGCACGCAATGCACGCATTAAGACGACGCGATGGATCACGCAGCGCGTGCAGACACGCATAACTAAAGGGGCAGGCTTCGTACGTCTAGCGCGTGGCGTTCAGGCCGTCGGATGCATGGCGTGCAACAGCTGGCTAGCCACCAAGCTGGCTCTCTCATGCATGATTTCAGAACTGCGGCGATGTCGCATCTCTCCCACGGCATCGTAGAGAGCTATCTTGGCCGTAGTTTAATATCCAACCCTTCAGCCTCTCGCAGCGCTGGTCAAGTGGCAAGCCTTTAAGGCGTGGCGCCTGTCCTGCCAAGTCAGATCATAGCACTCCTTCTCCCTCACACGCGAGCTAGGTGATAAATCAATTGCACCCGAGAGAGATAAGATCATCTCCACTCACTCTTCAGCCTCTCTCCTCCCATCAATGGCCCACAACGGCGAGAACGGCGGTAGTGGGTCGCCGAAGCACTGGTTGTGGCCGCACAGGCTCCGAAAGGTGATCGCCGATGAGCTCGTCAAGTACCGGATAATGGTCCCTCCTGGCTGTCTGTTGCCAAACAGTAGTTGGGGTCTGAGCGAGGGCGGGTTGGCAGTGCCGCCACTCCCCGATGTCAGCACCGATGAGATGGACGATCTCATCCTCAACAAGTGGAATCGTCTACCTGAGAAGCTCAAGTTCGATCCAGATTAGGCGCCTCACTGTGATGCGTGGCCATGCATCCTCGAGGCGGAGCGGCAAGAGCAGATCAATAGCCACGAGGGCCCGTTTGTCCCTCGCGGCGTTAAGAACATTGCAGGAAGGTGGCGTTTCTGGGAGGGGCACACAATCGAGTCAGTCCTCGCCGAGTACGAGGCTTGCCGGCATCCTCGTCTACGTCAACCAAGCCCGCCGCCGGCCACTCTCCCAGGCGCATTGCGCCTTTGCTCTCCCGGTGGGGCACCACCGGCGCGCCCCCGTTGTGATTCAGCGGAAGTGAAGCCAGAGCCACCGTCAACACCACCACCGACCCATCTGTACATCGACCTCACCGGCGATAAATAGTAGGGCTTCGTACAACACGCTGTCGGTCATGGAGCCAACTAGCTAGTTATTTAGTTAATACTTGCAACACAACATAAATTAACTGATAGAGTAGCAAAACACAAAACGACACCACATAGACTAGCTAGTGTGGTAGCAGGGTTACATAGATCAATCACCACTAAAATTAAAAACACGGCAAGGTGCACACTCTGACTAGTTACAAAGACGCTCGACTAGTTGCCGGCACCAATGAGACGAACAATGGGAACACCAGTGGGATGGTCGAGTTCTAGAGGAGCAAAGGGTTGACCTGGATGCAGGAAATCAGAGTGTCGCCGAGCCAGTAGATGTTTTCGTGCATTTCTGCCGCGGCGCCTACCTCCCAAAGCCTGACGTAGACCCCTTCACCATCCTTGCCGGTGTCGAGGATGAACATTGCCCTGTCGGTGTACCTTGCGCCTAGCACTGCTTTGGCGGCGCGCCAAGTGGAGATATTTTCCACCGGCGGTGAAGAACTGCAGCACGTTCCCGGACCCATGGGTGTTGGGGTCGACGAACTCCACCGGTTGTGCGGCCTAGAGAGGTTCATCCCCGATCAGCATGATGGTCGTCGAGGCCATGTCACGCAAAAAGTAGAAGTTGACCGCTTGTGTTTTGCACGGGCTAGCTATTCGAGATGTAGTGATGATGGAGATGTGTTTTGCAGAGGCCCTGATCGTTTGCACCGTTCGGCTGATATAGCGGTGGGGAGAGACCGGCCGACACCATTGCGGCATTTACAATTGAATTATCGCTGTCCAGGCGCAGCGATGACAACGAGCACACACAATGGCCGGGTCACGGACGGGCGTGGCGCAGACATGCATCACGGACATGCACGGGCGGGCATGCAGACGCGAATGTTGTAGAACCCCCACTTTTTAACAAAGGTTGGGATTCCCCGTGTAACGTGCTAGTCCCTGGATCGACTTACTAGCACACACAGTTTGAGATGCAATACCATAACATTGTATCAAAGTATATTACACGATGATCCAGAATTTAAAAGATTCGATACAAGGTGCATAGCCGAAGGCTAGCTCAAACCAAAGTAAACACACAGCGGAAAGCAAATGATACAGTGAGCCCATCATCTTCATGTGCCACAGGCAAGCATGTTGGTTGTAGACTCGAAACCCTGTCGCAACCTCACTCATCATCTAACGGACCTGCAACGGTGAGTTACAGCCCAACTATATGGGTCAGCACAATTGAATTGTGATGGCAAGATGACACTTATGTGGATATAAATGGCAACCTATATTCTACATGAATATTTGGCTAAGTGGAGTTTTGAGGCTGATTTGCATAAAGCCAGTTTTATCCTATCATTTGTAAAACAATTATCATCATAGACAAAGAGTACCACTGATAGACATCAGTGAACATCTTTGACTACTACTCATGGCAAGCACCACTGATAGACATCAGTGAGCTCCCAACCCTTGTTCACCCATCAAGTTTTAATTAAGAAATTGGGATGAGGAGATCTTCAACAGCTTCCCGGTCTAGTTGCTCAAAATTGTCCATAACCGGGGACACGGCTAAGTATACTTAGTTTTAACTCTCGAGAGGGTGTGCACTTTCACCACAAGACCCAATCATTCCCTCCTCCATTGCAACCAATTATGAAATGGAAAAGAGAAGACTAAGATGAGATATTTCTGAAGAACTTTCCCACCCCACAATGGCCTGACGCGCTTCACCTATAAACCTCTACCACCACCTGTCAAGCCGGGATGAGTCCGCGCAACTTACTCAATCAAGACATAGCCCATATGACATGTGGCTGCACTAGAAGCTACTGAACAAGGAGAGTCTACAATCTCTTTAAGCCTGGGTGACTTTCCACAATTGTGCACTTCCACCAAGGGCAAATTACCATAGACATGAACCATAGACATGGATCCCCTGAGTAGTCACCCACCATGGTTCTCCAACCAGCACCCAGGTAGTTCATTGATTAGTTATTAGTTTTCATCACTATCCAACTAATCAAAACATTTTTCATAGCATGACTATACTAAGTTCCATACTACAAGGTTTTGGGTGGGGGATGGCTACACACTGAATAGGAGCATAGCATAGCATAATATAAGATTTCAACAACAAGCCTATCATGCATACTACTGAAAACACTAAGTGCATAGTAGTAAAAGTAGTAGGACTTTTATGGTGTCACTTGCCTTGGCCAACTGAAGAGTTGAAGTTACACTCTTCACAACACGTGAGACACTCCGCACAATCTAAAAGACAACAAACATACAACAATTCAATACACATGCACATCACAAAAACAATGCTATGCATGTATGGATGCAAACAACATTATTAAAAGAGTAGTACACTTTATTAGTTCTCTGGTTTCTAAATGATGCATGATGAAATGAGCAAGGTTTAATGCATTGTTATTATTTGAAAACATTTTTTAAACACTAGAGCGTTTACAAGTAAATTTGATACCTTTGAGCTTTTATTAATAGATAAAATAGCGTGTTAGGATCTCTGGACAGAGGAGTTAATTTTTGACATTATCAAAAGGATTCATTTCAAAATAATTTTTAAAACTCAAGTTTTGAATTAAATGGCCGAAATGTCCCTCTGAAATTTGATCAATTTTAATAAATGCAAAATAGAGAACTAATGATGCTAAATTAAACTACAAGTTCATAGCTTTCCAACGGTATAAAGTTTGTAAAATTTTGAATTGTGGTTTGGGAGTTATGGATTTTTGAAATTTGGTACGATTTCAGTCTATTTAAACAATTTCAGAGAACCGGATTAATCTTGGCCGTCCGATCTAACTTAAACGGACGCGCCAGATTCGCCCGTACCGGTTCGGGATCTAAATAACACAGAGCCGTGGATCTTAGATCCAACGGTTCAGAATCTAAGGGCCTAAATGGAGCGGCGCCGGTGTACCGGAGAACCTCCGACGACGGTGGCACCATGGCCGACGGACACGGCTCGACGGAAAAGAGGGGCAGGGGATGCGGCGGACTTACCGGAAGACGGCGAAGGGTTCCGCGAGCTCGAAGGCGTGGTCGGGGACGGCGGTGGTGCTCCGGGGCGTCGGTGGTTCCTCGCCGGTCTAGAGGTGGCAGACGGCGGCGTCGGTCGAGGACGGCGTCATTGATTTCGTGCTCCTGGAATCGCGAAAACGCGTCAGAGGGGTGCGCGAGAGGGAGGGGACGAGAGTGCGAGTAGTGGTCGGGCTCACCGGAATTCGTCCACGGACGGCGGCGGTCCGAGGCGGCGGCGGAGCTCCAAAACGGCGGCCTGGTGGCGGTGTGGGTGCTCGTGGGTTGGGGAAAATGGAGGAGCGGGGTGCGGGGATTTAAGGGGAGGTCTCGGGGGCCGTTGTGAGGCGTGGGGGAGTGGAGCGCGTGCTCGACGTGGGCGACGCGGGCGGGCGGTTCCAGCGCGGGGAGAGCGGAGTGGAGGTTGAGGACGAAGGCGCTGACGGGCGGGGTCCGCTTGGCAGAGAGAGAAGGGCTGCGGGGCTGGACTGGTGGATTGGGCCGTTACGTGCCGCGCGCGCGGTAGGTAAGTGCTGGGCCGGCTCGGCTGGCCCGGCTAGTCCTTTTTTTTTGTTCTATTTCCTTCTCTTTTCCTTTTCCGTTTTTAAAACTTTGTTCAAATGTTTTCAGAAAAATATTTTAAAATATGATTTGGAAAGCTTGATTAGAGTAGAACAAATTTGTAGTCCTTAGGACACAAAAATAATAATTTGATAGATTTAAAATATTGTGTGGGGTTTAAAAATACCCTTTTGTGAATATTTAAAATTTAGAATATAAAGTTTGAAAGTTTTATAATTTAAATGAAATGCAATGATGGGATGAAGTATGCATGCATGCTTTTGGAGTTTGAAAAATTTGGGATGGTACAAATGCATACGACGTCGACTTCGAACCAGTAGTCCCTAGCCGGCAACGGAGGCATCGCATGCTGGCAGGAGTGAGGCATGGGCATGGATGCGCGGCCGGCCGGGCAGGCACGCAGTGCACGCATTAAGACGATGCGACGGATCACGCAGCATGTGCAGACACGCATAACTAAAGGGGCAGGCTTCGTACGTCTAGCGCGTGGCGTTCAGGCCGTCGGATGCATGGCGTGCAACAGCTGGCTAGCCACCAAGCTGGCTCTCTCATGCATGATTTCAGAACTGCGGCGACGTCGCGTCTCTCCCACGGCGTCGTAGAGAGCTATCTTGGCCGTAGTTTAATATCCAACCCTTCAGCCTCATGCAGCGCCGGTCAAGTGGCAAGCCTTTAAGGCGTGGCGCCTGTCCTGCCAAGTCAGATCATATCACTCCTTCTCCCTCACACGCTAGCTAGGTGATAAATCAATTGCACCCGAGAGAGATAAGATCATCTCCACTCACTCTTCAGCCTCTCTCCTCCCATTAATGGCCCACAACGGCAAGAACGGCGGTAGTGGGTCGCCGAAGCACTAGTTGTGGCCGCACAGGCTCCGAAAGGTGATCGCCGATGAGCTCGTCAAGTACCGGATCATGGTCCCTCCTGGCTGTCTGTTGCCAAGCAGCAGCTGGGTCTGAGCGAGGGCGGGTTGCCAGTGCCGCCACTCCCCGATGTCGGCACCGACGAGATGGACGATCTCATCCTCGACAAGTGGAATCGACTACCTGAGAAGCTCAAGTTCGATCCAGATTACGCGCCTCACTGTGATGCGTGGCCGTGCATCCTTGAGGCGGAGAGGCAAGAGCAGATCAATAGCCACGAGGGCCCGTTTGTCCCTCGCGGCGTGAAGAACAATGCAGGAAGGTGGCGTTTCTGGGAGGGGCACACAATCGAGTCAGTCCTCGCCGAGTACGAGGCTTGCCGACATCATCGTCTGCGTCAACCAAACCTGCCGCTGGCCGCTCTCGCATGCGCATTGTGCCTTCGCTCTCCCGGTGGTGCACCACCGGCGCGCCCCCGTTGTGATTCAGCGGAAGTGAAGCCAGAGCCACCGTCAACACCACCACCGACCCATCTGTACATCGACCTCACCGGCGATGAATAGTAGGGCTTCGTACAACACGCTGTCGGCCGTGGAGCCAACTAGCTAGTTATTTAGTTAATGATGTTCCCGCTTCGGCTTGTTGGGGAGCTGGCCGACCCCGGTATCTAATTGCTTTCATTTTGGCTAAGCTGTATGCCTCAGCTTGTGTAATACCGTGTAGGAACCTCGCTTGCTTTATTTATTTAAAACAGGGCTTTTAGCCTTTTATTCTATGAAAAAAGTAGGGCTTCGTCCAGCACGCGTCCGGCCGTGTAGCCATCTATCTAGTGTTTTAGATCTAGGGTTCATTTATGTTCAAATTATTGTAAGGGCCTTTTGGCCGTGAAACTTGTTAATCATTGTGGTGCATTCGATCCATGCTGCTAGTCTTTTGGTCAAGGAAAAAAGTCCACTGAACTAACCCCTAGCTATCGACGCTCATAGAAGTGGTAGATGAGAGGGCGGACTTTTGGTCAAGTACTACTTATGGGGTGTTTGTTTGGGCTTTTCTTGGCTTTCCACGAAAATAAGCCGGGCAAACGAACCAAACGGATGGACTTCGTGGTTCGGCTTTTCAAAGCCGAACTCGCGATTGCACTGTGCGACGGAAGCTCCCTCGGAGGTGCTTTCCGCAGCTTCCCGCAGCTTTGGCACTTAAATCCGAAGCAATATATACCATTGCCCACTTCCGAAGCGGTAATTACATGGACTGCCATGCTCGTTCACTGCGCACAGCGCGTAACCTCCACCGCAGTGTCGCACGACCGCACCAATCACATGCACGCAACAGCGCACCTACCACCACTCCCCTATCCACTAGTCACGCGCTGCCACGTTTTCACCACCTTGTTTGCTAGCTTGTGCATGTATACGGCGATTGTTATTGAGCTGTGTGGTTGTCTGCTTAGCAAATCCATCGTTGGATGTGTATAGATCGTAAATATGTGTATACGTGCAGCCGAACGTGACAAATATGTGTATATGCGTAGCCGAACATTACAATTTTGTGTATATGTGCAACCGGACGTGGTATCGTCTGTATGGTCTTGCCGGACAATACATATTTCTAGGGTATTTCAGACAATTCAACGGGTTATATCCAGACATCTAGCTAGTTTCCAAACACTAAAAATCAGAAAATTATGTATTACTTACAGACAAATACGATTATATACTCCAATCAGTACATATGTACTCGGAACTCGGTGAGGGTATTTTCGACAAATCCTTAGCACACAGCTAGATAGAAACAGTGGCATTCAGAAAAACAGATTTTCCTGCACAGCAGCTTTCCCTGGACAGCCAGCCACAGCCAGCCAGCCACAGCCCAAACAAACACACCCTTAGGGTTTCGACAATAGCGGGGCTCTAGCGTCGGAATCACACCAAAACATGGGTATGGGACATATGTATGAGTGTGAATGTTGGTTCATTGGAAGAGCCAATATCAAACTCCTAATTAGTGTGCGTCGCTTCATACACCACACACTTATCGAGCACAAAGTTTTTGTGATCTTCTATAAGGGTGAACTCTCACACTTCGGGTGGACCGGATGGAATCTCATGTGATAACTTGGGCCTGGAGTTGGTTTTTTAATGTTCATATGAGCAACCTAACTTAACCAATGAGAAAATCCAACTAATCTACAACCCTTTCGATGCCCCGTGTAAGCGATAGACGAGAGGGTTGACTTTTGTCCAACTATCTAGGGTTTCGACTAAAGTGCGGGCTCCGGAGCGTTGGAATCACACCATAGTCTGGGTAATACATGTCTTTACATATGTACAAGAGTGTGAATGGTGGTACATTGCAAGAGCAGATGTTAAAAATTCTAGGTGTGACCCGCTTGACATACCACACTTATCCCACACGAAGGCCATAAGAATGAACTCCCACTTCGGGTGCACCATATGGGATCTTGTGATAACATGGGCCTAGGATTTGTTCTATGTATTCATATGAGCTACCCTAACACAACCAAGCAGAGAAGTCTATTGAGCTACCCCCTTTCAACGCTAGAGGAAGCGGTACACGGCATGTTGTCTCTTCCAATATATTGGTACACATTGGAAGAGACAACATCAAACTCCTGGTGTGACCCGCACATTTATATACTGCATGAAATGATTTGCGGTCTTATAGGACTGAAGTATCGCTAAGCTAACAAACCCAAGGAAAAACTCCACTGAGCTATAGCCCCTAGCTATCGACGCTCATATAAGTGGTAGATGAGAGGGCGGACTTTTGGTCAAGTACTACTTAGGGTTTTGACAATAGCGGGGCTCTAGCGTCGGAATCACAGCAAAACATGGGTATGGGACACATATGTATGAGTGTGAATGTTGGTTCATTGGAAGAGCCAACATCAAACTCCCAAATAGTGTGCCCTGCTTCATACACCTGATGCCCACAAGTGTAGGGGATCGCTGAAATCTTCGTTGGGAAGTATTACCCAAATTTATAGTTCGACACGATGGGAACACAAGAATATCAATAAGACTTTGGCAATTGAGGCGTCACTCTCAACCACAACCTGTATATCAATGAACTTGCAGCAGCAGTAGTTATGCAGTAGTATGATTCAAGTAACAAGTAGAACAACAGCAGTAAAATAATGTTTCCCAGTTTTCACCGGAAAAGTGAAGGTGTAACTCAGAGGATAAAAACGTAGGCATGAGGTGACATCGGGGTGTTGCATAAATAAGATTGATCATATAATAGTATATAGCTAGCCATGGGATGTATCTCTAACTCCGATATATGTAGGTATGTGTTCCATAATTAGTTGTGCGTACTAACCAAGAGAATTTACACAACATCTATTGTCCTACCTGCCCATTTCACCGGGGCCAACTTGGAACTACAGGTAATTAAGGTCTACCTTTCCAATAGACCGGAACAATGCATTAACACTTCATGAACACATAGAATCCTCAAACTAAAACATCTTCCCCTTGTTTTCCCTATATGTCACTTTTTGCGTTCGCAGGTTCAACATAATAGAAGGTGATACACTTTGCAGATAAATACCAAACTCAAATATATGATGAGGCAATATAAGTTCAGTACTGAAATCATGCCACTCGGGCCCTAGTAGCAAGCATTAAACAGAGCATAAGTGCATCAACACAATACAAAAGTATCCTCAAGGTAAACCCCTAAAATCTCGAACAACGGATAGCATTACATGATCAATCTCATCCAATCCCCATCCACCTCACATGCCTACAGCGGACTACTCACACATGGTGATGGAGAGGGGGCTCATGGTCGATGGAGATGAAGGCGGTGAAGATGCCGGTGAAGACGGCCTCCGGATCCCTCCACCGGAGGAGAAATCCTGGATCAATCTGTCCCCAAAACGAAGAACGTGGTGGCGGCGGCGGTGTGTTTGGCGAAAACTCTCCCCCTTCTAGGTCAAGCGTTTTTCCGTATATATGAGGGGGTACGTGGAAGACCGGAGGCGAGGCGGTGCCCGAGGCCCATTTGGGTGGGCCCATGCGGCCATGTACAAGGGCCGCGTGGGGCACCCCCTTTTGGCCCTTCGGCACTCCCTCGTGTCCATCCTTTGCACGCTGTCCTCCTTGTCCATAGAAAATGACATGGTATTTTTCCCCGATTTTGTTTCCTGCAAAAATAGCCAGAAAAGAGACTTTGCTAAAACCAGCGTCAGATTCAGTAGTTTTATTCAAATATGGGAAGATTCCGGAGCAAATTATGAAGCAAAGTGCTTGGAAAAGTAGATGCATTTTGGATGCATCAACTCCCCCAAGCTTAGCTCGTTGTTTGTCCTCGAGGTATATCTAACCAACAAGCATTCAATTCATAACTTCAGCAACAAATAATCAAGATGCTAGCAAAGGTATATCTAATCAATGTTAAAGCATTTATATTTGCTGCAATGGAAATAACATGTAATGTCAATACTTGGATGAGTTTGATCAACTGTAGAAATAAACAAAGGTTTTTGCATCGCTATTGATTGAATCATGTCAAGATTTTTGAGATCTTTTGATTCTTTCTTTTGTTGACTAGTGAAATCATTGTGCTTACAACCTTGCTATCATTTTTAACAAACCATTTTGCGTTCCCTATTATGACTCATATGCTTGACCAACTCATGGTTGAAAACCTCATGCCCTGTGAATACGAGTACCTACAACATGACTACTCAACTCGGGCCACTAAGCAAGTTTGAATTTTTCAGTCATTGCAAGTAATAAAAGCGTCATCAAGAGCGTCAACTGGGGGTACCTCTTGTCCCAGGACCTGGACAAACCCATGTCCCAACAACAAGACAAACAGACAATGAACAATCTCAGCACTCTTTTATTTACTATTTGTGTAGCTTTTATTATGATGTGCGTCATAGAATGTTCACTATGGTGTGCTACAAATTTCCATGAATAATGCATGGCTTAGGTTGGCGGCCCAGGCGTCTCTCTAGCCAATTATTCTCACTCATCAAACTTACTAAGTTTCCTCCTTTATTTCGCAATGATAGCCATCCATAGACCAAGGCACATGATATCAACTAAATATAATTTAGTGCAATGTTGAAAGCTTTCCATGTGTCAGCACATTTCAGCTAGTTCCCAACCACTAAGCCTGTCAAGCATATGACTTCATGTTTAACATTTGAAAAACTTTTACTCTTTTTGGTTGGCAAGTTTAGCAAGCACAATGGGATGCGTAGACCTTTTTTTAGATCCACAATTATTCAACACACAGCCACGTATTGTCACTAAATAATATCTCACTTGCATCATCATATAACATACTAGAACATGGAGAAGATAAACATTTGCTATCACTTCCCTAGATGTTAAAGAAACCATGATGTGCTCACTTGATGTTATTAAAAAGTCTACATAAGAAAGGCAAAGGTGTCATACCTTTCATCCACTTCATGCACATCAACTTATCATCGTTGTTCTCCTCCCCCAACTTGAACTGCGCAATAAAAACTCAAATCTGCCATAAAACGTCACTGCATACAGTATTGTTTTTACCCTACCTAGACACCTCAGAAAATCTCATAAATTACAGGTGTGTGCGTCATGATATGTTGCAGCAGTGTTTAAAATTTTAGCTCAATCGGAGTTACAGGGAATAAATGAAACATGAAACAGTGAGCAGATTTCAGCAATTTCAGCACTTCTGTTTTTGCGTTTGTTTCAAGAAAACGAAAATATTTTTGTTCTTTTTGGTTTTTTGATGCATAAGACAAATGACCAACAAATAACCAAAAGAAACAAATGAAATCTTTTTGTGTTTTGTGATTTTCAGAATAAGAAACTAAACATAACAATGCAACAGTGATATAAAACAACGAATGGAGAGGAAGAGAAGCACTCCCCCAAGCTTGCGATCAAGCTAGTATCCTGGATAGTGGCCGTATCCACCACTCCAGGGTAGTAACCATGTGGGTATCCTTGCATGCCTAGGTATGGTGGCATCTCTTGAGGTTGGTAGCCTTGTACCTCCGGAGCTTGTGGCTCCTCTTGTGGCGACACCTCCTCTACCTTCCACTTTCCGGTACTCCCGTCAAAAAGGTCAGTACAGGGGAGCCTAATGGGCACTCGCTGCCCATTAGTGCTCAAATATGTATAGAAATAATCCTCCCCATACTTCACACTTATTTCCATGCGAGCAGTCAAAGTAAAATCAAGTAAATTTGACCTTCTGATTACCCCCAAGAGCAGGGGATCACTATAGCACCTCTCAATGTGGAAGTAAGGTATCGATCTGCAGGAGCAAGAAGGAAAAGTTATCTATTCCCTACAAATAAAGTGTCACAAGTTTTAATTGATTATTCACTAAACAAGTTTAAAGAACAAGGTGGTTGATTTGATGGATGGAAGTTTGATGTAACCAAGCAAGAATGTAAAAGTGTCCCAATCCTCTTCAATGCAAGAGGACAAGACAAAGGTTTTCTCTTATAGGAACAATGGACATGGGTTCATGGGTTCACTTAATCCTCTCTCTCATCTACGGTGATTATCATGTTATAGATAAAGTACACACAATTGTCTTGTTTTAATGGTAGCTTTTATAACGGCTATATGTCCTAAAACACATAGTTGAAAGAAGTACTCATTTGTGTTGCTAGGTTATCCTCGTAAGGCTAGCGTGGTTCTTTCACTCCCACATCATACTCTTCCTTTTTACCCCTAGATAAAGGATGTTGGGCGGTACTGTGTCACTCAATACCTATGCTGTGTCACGTCGGCCATCCCGTACCTACATACATCATACTTCTTAAAGAACAATATTCTATCAAAGTATGACAAGTCATAAAAGTTCCAACACAACAGTAGATGCATAACAAATCATCTCATACCACAATATCCACCATAAGAATTACATAGATGATCGTAATCATGTTCAGCAGCTCATACGGTACTAATTAGTGAAGCTCAAAGAGAGGAGAGATACATAAGTTACCACCCCAAACCCATAGTCCAGAGGGTGGACTAGTCCCCCTTCATCATGGAGACGGTGGAGAAGTCGTTGGAGAAGGTGGAGACCACCCCGGCAGCACCCTGCCGGAGTTTTCCCCCTCCAACCTCGGACATTTATCAAGCCACTAGCATCATATTATTACTCACAATGGGTCATGTTTTATTTATGCAATAAAATAAAGTTGTGCATCAAGTTCGTGAGAGCTATATAACCAACTTTTCCCATAACAATCAATAACATAAACATTTTCATTCAGAGGTATAGATAACACAAATATCATGATATACATACTCGGAATAGCATAAAACCAATAGGTAGATATGGTGGACTCACTGGAATAACTTTGGTTGAAGGTGTTGGAAACAAGTTTTTGCTTGTTGGAATGTTTGGGCTAGCAAGAGGGAGAAAGTTGACCATCTAGATGCATGCATGAGTGTCCATAGAACTAACTAATCCATGTTAAACTAAGTAAAATAACATTCAGCATCAAAACATGAATAAGTGATAGCTCTTGATAAAGCATTTGCAAATTATTACTCATAAACAAGCTCATGAATCATGCAACTATATGTATCATTAAAAATCAACTCAAACATCCCTTTTCCCAATATGATAAAAGCATCCAACATATTTCAACCCATATTTCCAGTAGCTCTTTCTCATATAAATGATAATGTGGTGGTCTCACAAAATAACAAACAAACCAAAAACAAACAAAAAGACGCTCCAAGTTTATGCGATAAAGTGTTTCGATAAAAAAACAGAAGTTAGACGTGTGCAAACCGAGAGTGTGTAGGTCCAGTGGGGTTGTCTTCACATCCCCAAGCTTATGGTCTTCACCATCCTTGGATAACTCTTGGTGCATCTCCTCCAATCCCTGTGAAAAAACTTCAAAACACCGTTTCTCCCATTTTCTTTTCTGTGGGGTGCATTAGTAGTGATAAACAAATAGGTTTCTTGCTGCATATAATCCTTAAACAAAACAATTATGAATGTCCAGAAAGTATATTATGTTGTATGCCTACTCATAAACTCATTTGAATCAAAAAGATTCAAGATAAAAGTTCAAAACATGCATAAAACAAAATGGGACAGAATCTGTCCAGAAAAAAAGCAGCAGCAAAACGTATTTTTCTACCCTACCAAACTTTGCCGAAAAATTCTGCAAAATTCATGCATACAGAGGATGAAAAGTTGCAACTACAGTTCAAATATGAGCTCATTCGGAGTTACAGAATAAGAATTAAAAATCATACCGTGCACAGATTCGTGCAGGAATAAAATCTCCGAACGCTATAAGCAACTTTTCAAGACCAAAATGGGTAAAACTTGGCACTTTATTAAAAACTCCAGAAACTAAACTAAAAACAAACTCTCTTGATACAGCAAGAGGACACAAAGAAAATCACACATAAAAATAACCGGGTTGCCTCCCGCAAAGCGCTTTCTTTATAGCCATATAGCTAGGCTTCTTACTTGATATCAAGATGGTTGGAGTGAGGTAGCTTGGCATCCCCAAGCTTGAGTGGTTGTCCCTCTTGATCTTTGAGAAGTGTTTCATGCATAATACCAGGATCCCATGGTGCTCTCAAGCCAATGAAATAATAGTCAAGTTGAAACCTGGTAGAGAGAGAAACAAAACACAAAAGTAATAACAACGAAGTCTAACCTTCTTTCTATGCATTGGCATTTTGTATATGAATGAATCATAATAAATAGAAGTTTTCCAATGCATATTAACAAAAGTTACTTGCAGCCCATAATTATTAGTAGCATAAAGAGGGTTCTCATCACCTCCTCTCTCATAATAGTTGCAAGTAATAGAAGTATTCAACCATATAACCAATAGGATCTTCCAATTTAGATAATTTAGGCACATAAAGAGGATCATTAAATTTATTTTGGAATTCATTAGCATGCTTCCCTCTTTCAAAATAGTTATTAAGATCAATATCAAGTTTAATATCATGGTTGCAACAAAGATTTGGAACTAAAGATAATTGCAAACCACATAAGTATTTCTCAACATAAGCAAATTTCTCCTCTATGGTGTTATTAGGAGAATTCAGGAACAAAGTAGGACTCTTATTAGTAAGAGTATTTTCACAAACAGCAAGTATATCATTTTTATCCTCACATAAAGTAGTAACAAGTTCTAAACATGGAGGATTATCAATAAGCATAGGACCATCATCTAAAGCATTATCATATAACATATTTAAGCAACACTCCTCATTATTATCAATAAGTTTACTAACAAAAGGTTTTTGAGTTTGAGTGTTACTATCATATGTTGATGGTGAAGTTGGGGGATCCAACTCTTCATTCTCCAGTTGTTCATCTTTTTCAGCATCTTCTTGAGATTGCATGGGCATCCCCAAGCTTAGGTTTTTATCCTCTTCTTCACATTCTTCCTCTTCCAAGCTTATGTGTTCATCATCTTCTTCCTGCAAAATATTAGTACTTTCTTGGGGAGTAAAATATTTAAGAAAAACCTCCCTCAAAATACTCCAATCAGTTTTCACTTCTTCATCCAAAGACATGTACCAATCACGAGCATTACCAGATAAAGACAAATATAATAGCTTCCTTTTTATTTGATCATCAGAAATACCAGGAAGCCTAAATGAACCACATATTTCATCAATTGTTTCTATGTGTTCACATGCAGACTTAGTTCCATCCCCTGTAAATGGTTTGTTCATAACTCTTTTAACATGACCAATGGGAACTTTAAATCCCACTTTAGGTACCTCAGACACAGTAGTTTCAACCACTTTAGCAGTAGTGGCATAAGCACTTTCATATAAAGCAAGATGCAGCGATGCACGATTCATAGAAGCCATAAACCTCCCCAAGCTTAGATGATTGCAAGATATAAAACAAGTCTAAAGAAACCTCCCCAAGCTTAGTCTAGTGCACACAAGAATAGAAACTTAAGCGCTACGCTCCCCGGCAACGGCGCCAGAAAAGTACTTGATTACCCCCAAGAGCAGGGGATCACTATAGCACCTCTCAATGTGGAAGTAAGGTATCGATCCGCAGGAGCAAGAAGGAAAAGTTATCTATTCCCTACAACTAAAGTGTCACAAGTTTTAGTTGATTATGCACTAAACAAGTTTAAAGAACAAGGTGGTTGATTTGATGGATGGAAGTTTAATGTAACCAAGCAAGAATGTAAAAGTGTCCCAATCCTCTTCAATGCAAGAGGACAAGACAAAGGTTTTCTCTTATAGGAACAATGGACATGGGTTCATGGGTTCACTTAATCCTCTCTCTCTCATCTACGGTGATTATCATGTTATAGATAAAGTACACACAATTGTCATGTTTTAATGGTAGCTTTTATAACGGCTATATGTCCTAAAACACATAGTTGAAAGAAGTACTCATTTGTGTTGCTAGGTCACCCTCGTAAGGCTAGCGTGGTTGTTGTCACTCCCACATCATACTCTTCCTTTTTACCCCTAGATAAAGGATGTTGGGCGGTACTGTGTCACTCAATACCTATGCCGTGTCACATCGGCCATCCCGTACCCACATACATCATACTTCTTAAAGAACAATATTCTATCAAAGTATGACAAGTCATAAAAGTTCCAACACAACAGTAAATGCATAACAAATCATCTCATACCACAATATCCACCATAAGAAATATATAGATGACCGTAATCATGTTCAGCAGCTCATACGGTACTAATTAGTGAAGCTCAAAGAGAGGAGAGATACATAAGTTACCACCACAAACCCATAGTCCAGAGGGTGGACTACTCCCCCTTCATCATGGAGACGGTGGAGAAGTCGTTGGAGAAGGTGGAGACCACCCCGGCAGTGCCCCGCCGGAGTTTTCCCCCTCCAATCTGCAGCTCCAGATCTCTGTTTTCGTGTTTCTGTCTTGTGGTGGCGCTTATTTTCGAGAACGCCGTGGGACTTCTTTTATAGGCGTTTTTAGGTCAAGACGAAGGCGGTGGAAGAAAGATCGACGGCTGCGTAGCTCCGAGGGCTAGGATGGTGGGCCCCACGCGGCCAGGTACAGGGGCCGCGTGGGCCACCCCCTTTTGGCCTTCCGGGCTCCGTTTGCTTGATTCCTTCGCTCCTACGTCTTCCTCCTTCCAAAATAATGACCTCTGTATTTTTCTATATTTTTTTGACGACGTTTGGGTCCCTGAAACATAAAAGGAAAAAATAGGGTTTTCTGCCTGCGCATGGTTAATTCCATAAAAATAGGAAACAATTATTTTATTTCCTAAAATCATTAAATAATAGTGGTATAACCCTTATATGATGCAAATATGATTGGAATATGAGTGATATAGTGCAAAGTTCATGTATGCATTTTACATGCATCACCTTCCCACACGAGTACCCATGTTATCATCATATCCTCTCTCATTTTTAATGTACTTATACACTAAAGTAGCAATAGCACCGGCATAAATAGGTGTTTCATCGGTGATATTCTTACTCACAGCGGTGTGCAATGATCTAGCAAGAATAACTCCCAAGTTGTACCCACACGGTGTGTTTTCTTTTGCACATTTTAGTAGATAAACAATCGGTCCAGTGCAAGCAGAATTGTTGTCCCTAGCAAGAAATCCTCTTGCGAGAAACAACGCAAAGTACCTCAATCTTGGGTGCTGTATATGAGTAAATTTTCCCCTATTCAACCTATC
Source organism: Poa pratensis (assembly GCA_947311845.1). Taxonomy (NCBI): domain Eukaryota; kingdom Viridiplantae; phylum Streptophyta; class Magnoliopsida; order Poales; family Poaceae; genus Poa; species Poa pratensis. The sequence goes on from CAMZMU010000035.1 coordinate 45,324,155, forward strand.
ATGAGAGCTAACGGTGATAGAGTGCCAAAATGTAACAAGTTCAGGTTTAGAATCAGCACCGGTTTCATCCCAACTCCCCGTGGTTGCCACACCAATGGCATTGCAATATTACTCTAGAGACATAATGAGACGCTCTCTCTCATAGTAAATTTGCAAACAAAGGTAGGAGGGGGTGCCTTACTTTTCTTACTACGTCTGTGGAGCTCAGGACCCTCAAATCTGAATGTAGAGAGGAATTCTCGCGAGAGTTCCTCGTATGTATCTTGTGGGTTTTGAGTGAACCGAAGTAGCCCAGTTGCAGCAGCAAAAATGTTGAAGTCCTCTTGAATCCCCCACTGTTCAAGAACATGGGGATCTTGCCATCTTGTTGCGCGTATCTTCAACTTCTCTCCCACAAAGTATGCGGAATCCTCCCAAAGATGTTGGTCATCAAGGTTGAGGGAGACTTTGCATGCGCTTCTTCTTGGTCTTGAGCTCATCCCTATCAATGCATTTGCCTAGTTGAACATGGTACCTTGCTTCCCATAAACAATATTCATCAAAAAATCAAGATGCAACACTCTAAAACAACATTGAGCCATCCATAACTAGTCTCCACATCAATATCATGCATCAATATCAACTAGAAAACTTAAATCTATGGATTTCCCAAGCATAATAGGTGACATCAAGTGCAGCAAAATACTTCATACAAGATACATAAGAACAAACAAATAATTGGATGGGTGGAGGAGTCACATACCAATGAGCAATCCCACCAAACAGATTTGAAAAATCTGCCCTAAACATGGAGATCCAAGGATAGCAGGAAAGGAGCACGGGAAAATTTGGGAAAATACCTGGTGCTGTTTTTCTGTCGAGGGGAAGGAGATGAGCACAGACCCCTCACCTAACTCCCTCTGTGGGCCAAAATAATGGGTCCCACGTGGCCAGGTACAGTGGCCACGTGGGACACCCTATTCTGGGCCCTAGTGGCCCTCTGGTGTCCCCCTTTTGGCTGTTAGTTCCTCTGGTATAATAACTTACCTCCTAATTTTTCTGGACAGAATTATTCAAACTATAGTTTCTGGAATTTCTGAACTTTGAAATAATTATGTCTAGATAAATAAAGTCAAAATGCAATACAAATTTGTGGGAATCAAGTTTGTATCATTTTCACATTAGTAATGAGGTTGATGAAATCTCATTAATAATATGTAAAATATATAACAAATGATTCTTTATTCATAAATTCAAAGAAAGATTTCAAAACACCTCATATTTGATTGGAATAGTTCCAACCATCATGATAGCATATTTTTGGTTCAGGAGGTGGTAATGGAATTTCAAAGCTTCCAATGATAAGAGTATTTCTTTTAATGGAATTCACACTTTGACTTACCATTGTAACAGCTTTCTTCTTGGGGAAATAAATAGTATGCTCATTTCCCTTGACATTGAATGTCACTTTGCTTTCAGTACAATTTATCACAGCTCCTACAGTGTTTAAAAAGGGTCTTCCAATGAAAATAGATAGATTATCATCCTCAGGCATTTCTAATATAACAAAGTCTGTAGGAATTAACACATTAGCAATAGAGATAGGAACATCCTCACATATTCCAATAGGCACAGCAGTTGATTTATCAGCCATTTGTAATGAAACTTCAGTTGGAACCAATTTGTTTAGGTTAAGTTTCTTATATAAAGAGAAAGGCATAACACTCACACCAGCTCCTAAATCACATAGTGCATATTTCACATAAGTTTCTTTAATATGACAAGGAATAGTTGGTATACCAGGATCTCCACGCTTTTCAGGCATTTTGCCTTTAAAGGAATAATCAGCAAGCATAGCAGTAATTGCATCAGTAGGAATCTTTCTTTTATTAGTGACAATATCTTTCATGTATTTTGAATATGGAGGAATTTTAATAGCATCAACAAGAGGAATTTGTAAACACAAAGATTTAATCAACTCAAAGAATTTCTCAAATCTAGCATCATCTAAGAGATTTAATTTTGTGAGAATTCTCCATAATCATCATTCTAATATTATGCTCCTTAGGATTGTGACGATAAGCAAAATCATTCATATAAGATACCTCAATAGGAGATGTTACCTTTTCATTACCATTAGTGGAGCTAATAGCATTGACTTGAATTGGAAAACATGGTTGATCATCAGGAAGGTTGACACCCATTTCAGATAATTCCTTGAGATGAGAGGTTTTAATTCCCTTCTCTTTAATGGCCTTTGAAGCTTCTTTCATTGTCTCTTTGTCTAATTTGAGCATACCTCCTTTCTTTTCCGGAAATATCCCTTCATTATTCCAGTCTTCATAGTTTCTTGGGATAGTTTCCAATAGCTCGGTTGCTTCATCAACGGTCCTTTCCCTGAAAATATTACCTGCAATACCATCAAGATAACCTCTAGTGTTTTCGGTTAGTCCATTGTAAAATATATCAAGTATTTCATTACTCTTGAAGCCATGGGTTGGACATTTCCTAACCATCTTACTATACCTCCCCCAAGCTTGGGGTAAATCCTCCTTCTCTTTCTGTGAAAAGTTGCTAATCTCAATAGTTAGACCATGAATCTTATCAGCAGGGAAATATTTATTATAGAATACTTGCAAACATTCTTCCTTGCTAGTAATACATCCAGGTTCTAAACGATTATACCAAGTTTTAGCATTTCCTCCCAAAGTGAAAGGAAACAACTTTAAGAAATAGTAGCGTTGGTTAATTTCATCTTTCCCAAATAACATAGATAAGTCATGCAAAACAGCAATGTGTTCAAAGGGAAACTCATCCTCTCTCCCATAAAACTTGTACTTCTCAGCCTTTTCAATTATTTCAGGATCAACACTAAATTCATAGTCTCTATCCTTAATTTTAATGGCTGGAGCATTCATTTTCTCAGTAAAAGGGAAATTGTTATCAAGAGGAGAATTTTTATAGCCATCAAGTTTATCCAACTTATCAAAATCCAAACACATGAAAGCCATAGCAAAAGCATCCTCTTCCTCAGAAGAAGTTTCCATATCATCACAATATTCATTATCTTCTAACTCAGATTTCACATTTTCAATAATAGGAGATTCAAGATTTTCAGGTGTTTCAGTTATCTCAGATGTTTCAGATGTTTCAGGTATTTCAGGTGTCACTTTTTTGTCTATGCTACTGCATATTAAATCACTTTCATTAGTAGTAGACATTTTAGACAAAGGTGAACTAGATGAAACTCTTCCTTTTTTCTTAGGAGCAACAGCAGAAGCAACAATAGATGAAAAGTTTGGCCTACTTGGCAAATCCGTACCTCTGCGAGTAGTTGAAGTCCTCACTTCCTTCAGAGTAATCTTTTCCTTACCCATGGTTAGGAACAAGCAAATGCAGCAAATAATATGATAACAAGTTGTCTTACCGATAAAGCTAGGCTCCCCGGCAACGGCGCCAGAAAATGTCTTGATGCCCACAAGTGTAGGGGATCGCTGAAATCTTCGTTGGGAAGTATTACCCAAATTTATAGTTCGACATGACGGGAACATAAGAATATCAATAAGACTTTGGCAATTGAGGCGTCACTCTCAACCACACCTGTATATCAATGAACTTGCATCAGCAGTAGTTATGTACTAGTATGATTCAAGTAACAAGTAGAACAGCAGCAGTAAACAAGTGTTTCCTAGTTTTCACCGGAAAAGTGAAGGTGTAACTCAGAGGATTAAAATGTAGGCATGAGGTGACAGCGGGGTGTTGCATGAATAAGATTGATCATATAATAGTATATAGCTAGCCATGGGATGTATCACTAACTCAAAATGTAGGTATGTGTTCCATAATTAGTTGTGCGTACTAACCAAGAGAATTTGCGCAACATCTATTGTCCTACCTGCCTATTTCACCGGGCCAACTTGGAACTACAGGTAATTAAGGTCTACCCTTTCGAATAGACCGGAACAATGCAGTAGCACTTCATGAACACATAGAATCCTCAAACTAAAACATCTCCCCCTTGTTTTCCCTATATGTCACTTTTAGGGTTCGCAGGTTCAACATAATAGCAGGTGACACTAGTACTGAACGACACATCGGAAACGGGCCAAAAACCTCATCGGCAACGGAGAAAGGGTCCGTGTCCCCGACCCTGTCACTGATGTGAAGAGCTCAATGGCAACGGAGGTGATAAACCGTTTCTGATATCTTTAACATTAGACACGGAGTTTTGCTAATCACCGTTTCTGATAAGGGTTACAGGAAAACAAAAAAACACGGTGACGGGCTATGCCGTCGATGGAGCCCTGCTCCATGCGACTAGACGGCCACCGGGTCGTCACCGTATTCCTGTACGTCCTGCTATACAAAAGTTCATCGGTGCGCGTGGCTGGAGCTATGCTCCTATGTCTTCACGGCCGCCAGATGAACATCTAATGTCTTCATCCTGCTACGCAAAATGTACTGCTCCTGGTGATGGCACCGTGTATGGAGCCCCGCTCGTAGGTCTTCACGGCAGCAGCATCGTCACCAAGCATCCACCAAGCCCTTGACACAACGAATATTCTTTGTTAAAAACAGCAAAAAAAGCTAATAAACAGAGACAATAAGCAGTAAACAAAGCAAAATGTAGTCGGATAAGCAGCTAACAGAGCAAACGGACCTAAATAAGTAACAGAGCAAATACATAGCTGAACAGAGCTAACTAACAGAGCAAACCGATCTAAATAATTAAGTAGATAACAGAGCAAATACATAGCTAAACAGAGCTACAAAATAGAGCAAACCAAGCTAAATAAATACTCTAACAGAGCAAATACATAGCTGAACAGAGCTACAAAACAGAGCAAACCAAGCTAAATAAATACTCTAGCAGAGCAAATACATAGCTGAACAGAGCTAACTAACAGAGCAAACCGATCTAAATAATTAAGTAGCTAACAGAGCAAATACATAGCTAAACAGAGCTACAAAACAGAGCAAACAAATCTAAATAAATACTCTAACAGAGCAAATACATAGCTGAACAGAGCTAACTAACAGAGCAAACCAATCTAAATAATTAAGTACCTAACAGAGCAAATACATAGCTAAACAGAGCTACAAAACAGAGCAAACCAAGCTAAATAAATACTCTAACAGAGCAAATACATAGCTGAACAGAGCTAACTAACAGAGCAAACCGATCTAAATAATTAAGTAGCTAACAGAGCAAATACATAGCTAAACAGAGCTACAAAACAACGCAAACCAAGCTAAATAAATACTCTAACAGACCAAATACATAGTAAAAAGAGCGGTCATTTACCTTAGGCGAGGCGGGGTCGCTTTCCGTCGCGGATTGCGTCCCAGGCGTCGGCGCCGGAGCCACTGCCAGAGGAGACGTCAGAGGAGACCTCATCCTGCTCGAACACCGGAGCGTCCTCCTCCTCCTCCCCCTCCTCCTCCGCCGCCACCACTGCCGCCGCCGCATCTGGCCCTGGGCCCTGGCCCGGGAGAAGAGAGTGGTGTATGGCCGCCCGGAGCTGCGTCTGGAACAACGCCTCCTCGGTGGCTTCTATCGCGTGCTCGGCGTCGAAGATGTGGATAGCTCTCTGCATCGCAGACGCCCGAATGACACCGTCGGCGCGCTCGTGCTCAAAGGCGGCGCGAGAGAGGAGGAGACCGACCTCCAGATCCTCGTCCTCATCGTCCGAGGAGGACGATATCCGGGCGTCGGTGGCCACCGCCACCGTGGATCCGGATGGGATTTGACGGCTCCGAATGAACTGGCGACCGCAGTCGCCGGGGATCTCGCCCCAGTTGTAGGGGAGATCCGGGCTGCGCCTCGGAGGGTAGCAGGAGGAAGATGCTCCATCCTGACTTCCGTCGGCGCCGGAGGGGTTCGCCATCGATGGGTGAAGTAGGAGGAGAGCGTGTGCGGCTAGGGTTAGGAACTGGGGAGAGTGAGACTGTGAGAGTGAGAGTGAGACACACTGGAGTGGAAGATATTAATACCGGCACCGCTTAATGGGCCTTCACATGGGAAACGGAGATACACCGATCTCCGTTTCTGATGTGGTCATATCGGCAACGGAGGTATTTTTTCCTCCGTTGCCTAGATATGAGCAACGGAAATCTTTTCGCCCTCCGTTACCATTGTGTCGGGCCCATCGACCGACTAGCGCGTGCGCACTCACGGAAGCGCGTGGAGCTCATTCTTTCGTCGCCTAACTCTTGCCGTTGCCATAGAGGGGTATCCGATGTGTCGTTCTGTACTAGTGTGATACACTTTGCAGATAAATACCAAACTCAAATATATGATGAGGCAATATAAGTTCAGTACTGAAATCATGCCACTCGGGCCCTAGTAGTAAGCATTAAACATAGCATAAGTGCATCAACACAATACAAAAGTATCCTCAAGATAAACACCTAAAATCTCGAACAACAGATAGCATTACATGATCAATCTCATTCAATCCCCATCCACCTCACATGCCTACAGCGGACTACTCACACATGGTGATGGAGAGGAAGCTCATGGTCGATGGAGATGAAGGCGGTGAAGATGGCGGTGAAGACGGCCTCCGGATCCCTCCACCAGAGGAGAAATCCTGGATCAATCAGTCCCCGAAACGAAGAACGTGGTGGCGGCGGTGTTATGCGAAACTCTCCCCCTTCTAGGTCAAGCGTTTTTTCCGTATATATGAGGGGGTACGTCGAAGACCGGAGGCGAGGCGGTGCCCGAGGCCCATTTGGGGTGGGCCCATGCGGCCAGGTACAGGGGCCGCGTGGGGCACCCCCTTTTGGCCCTCCGGCACTCCCTCATGTCCATCCTTTACACGCTGTCCTCCTTTTCCATAGAAAATGACATGGTATTTTTTTCCGATTTTATTTCCTGCAAAAATAGCCAGAAAAGAGACTTTGCTAAAAACAGCGTCATATTTAGCAGTTTTATTCAAACTAGCTGGGTGGCCCGCGCATTTGCGCGGCTAGATTATATACAATACTCTATTTAATATGATTTTTTTACCAACTCTTTCTACGTAAATCTATTATTTAGCTCAATGCATTACTACATTAGTTTTAATTTACAATTCAAAATATACGTATAAGACGATGTGTAGCCAAAATTGCATGACTCAAGGAACATGATTGTATTTCCATATTTGCAATATTTCCATTTATTTCATTCAATATTTTCTAAGGACCGTTTTGTAGTGACAGCATAAGATTAACGGTACTGATCTTTTATATATATATAGATAATAGGGTGCGGATCACCACGGTACTGATATCAGCTTGCTGCATATGCCGCGCATATGCCACCATAGATAATAGCATACGAATATTCAGTTTCATCTTCAGATCCTCATCCCTGTGTGCACCTTGCCACCCATGCATAGTTATTTCTAGGAACTTTACATCCTAGTTCTTAAAATTTGTAATGTATATATATTCCTCTGATTCATCAACGGCTGTACTGCGGTCTTATTTTTTGTCAACTCCAATCATGCTTCCACTCATTCTCATGTTAATTTTAATTTATTTGTCAGTTTTTTGTATTTCAGACCGAGTTTGTCACACACTTTATGCATGGAAACCTCCTCCGTAATCAATACCATGGTTACTTTAATCTATGCGACGTTTTTTTTCAGCATAAATGTACCGGAACACAAATGAGCTATAGATGGCGAGAAGCTTTATACAAAGTCAGGTAGTTGCTAGCTGATACGATCATGCATAACACGCTCGTACCTTTTGTTTCAAAAAATTCAAACGTACCTGGTTCCAGCTGCTAAACGTACGCACCATGCATGCTTAGTCGACCCCATTACAGTACGATGATATGCTCCTTGTAATCTTCCTCCAACGCCGGTCAAGTACACAAATAGTACTTGCATATCATTCCAAATCGTTGGTGTGTAGTTGAAGACCTGGAGTGTGGTAATAAATCAAGTTAATCTTGGGAGTAGCCGGTATGTATGCGGCTGGCGAGATGTACAGCCTCCCAAGCGTTGTGCGGCGCCACAACATGCACCGGCGTGCTGGCGATCAATGAGTACGGTGATGTCCCAGGTGCTGCTAATCGCTTCCGGAGATCGCCGCTCTCCATTCCGTCGGCGTGGCTGACACCTTTTGCAGAGCGAATCAAGCTGGTGTAGGCGACGTCGCTGGTCAAGTGCTCCTTCCTCCTGTCCGACGTTACACGGCAGATCGTCGTGCTTCGTCTCATCGTCGTGGAAAGTATTAGCGTCAAGAGAGGAGATGTTCGAGTGCTCCTTGCCGATGGCCTCCTATCTGATATTTGCTTTGCTGCGGCCGCCGGCCCGAGACGGCAGAGTACAGACTCCTCGAAGACTTTGAAGTAGGGTCAGGTCATCTTTGAAGTTAGTCAGCTGCATTGGCGCGAGATCGCCGTCGTCAGTCGTCACATCGAGTGGTATCGAGGTAGCGTTGGCGTGATCTTGCCATTGTCTCCTCGAGCTCATGGATGGCTTTATGTTGGGCCAGGAACACTGCGCCTGTGCACACACACTCTCTCTTAACCTTGTACCATGATGTCCCCACTTAGCTCCTCTGCATACACATGTGGCTCTAGCTGATTTCATCCTTGCACGGTCAAATATATACTCTACAAATAAAATTGGGCATATCAGATAATTACATACCTCAGCATCGACATACACGCTATCCTGATTTCCTGGCCCGGCTAGTACGAACTACGAAGTGGACTGAGGCAGACTGTAGCCGGCCGCCGGCATGTATTTTTGTCTGTTATCCTTCATGTAGCAACTTCGATCTGATGTGTTCATGTGTGGTTGATTGTCCACTGGTCGTATCGTCAATTAGCATCAATTCATAGTGATTATTCCCAGATCAGGCGCCCGGGAGGTGGTGGTGCACAGGCGCCGGCGAATCATCGAAGACCAAGCGCGCCGGCGGTCATGCACACGCGCAGGCGGAACGACCGTGTCCTCTTCGTTGTTGAATAGAAGGCGGAGAGAGTCCTGGTATGGGTATGGCACAGATTAGCCGATGTTGTTGATCTCCCGGCCTTGCTGTTGCGCTAAGCTTGGCCGGCGATCGCAGGCCTCCGCGGACGACCACGAAGGACGACCTGGCCACGACCCAGGATGCTGCTGTTTGTCCCGTGAAGAACGATCTTCAAATCACAAAAACATAGCGTATCAAATTAGTCATAGATGTCTCGGTAAGATTAGAGTACATCGCCTAGCCGGCCGGATATAGGAGGAAGCTGTTGCTCCGGCGGGCGGCGGTGAAGGACCACATGTTAAAATAGGAAACGAACAAATTGAACAAGCCTGTTCAAAAGGTGATTGAATACTTGACAATATGATTTTTTTTAACAACATGTCTCTTACTTAATCATTGTAATTGTAATTGTAATTGTGCAGGTACTGAACAACCAATGCCAACCAACCAAAAATACATTGAGATGGTCCATGTGAAAGAAAAGAGAGAAGATAAAAATCAACGGGAGTACAGTAAATCAAAAAGAGCATCAAGAAAGAAAGTTTCAGTGTCAATGACAAAAAGAGGAGACAAAGTTGTATTGCAGCATCTCATGACTCAGAAAGTGAAGGAAATGAAAAAGGTAAATCCAAAACAGTTGAAAAAGCACTGCCTTCTGTTGCTGCAGCAAGTAGAATGACATGAAGCTTGGCTGAAAGGCTAACGGACTCAAAACAGAATACATGATGTAAAATGCAAGGACACCTGACCAATGAGAGAAAGGAATTGTCTAGAAGTCTCCAACATCTTCTCGTGCAATTATTTCTTGGGGAGTGGGGAAGAGGAGGCGACACCATAAAAAAACCTTGGGATTTTCCATCCGCAACGTCCACCAAGAATGAGACCGATGTATTTAGCATTCTTTTGGCCTCTTCACTAATATGGAGCCGAATGTGTGTAACTTGTATAATGTTTCTCCATGATCTAATAGCTGATGAAATAAACTTTCTTGTGTGCAATGGCATGGCTATAGATTCTTTCATGCTAGTTTATTTTATTACAGTTGGCATGCTTTATTTTCATCCAAGGACATGAAAGTTTAATTGTGTTTTCATCACAAAAATGCTTGAATCATTTCTTCCTTGCACGAATGCTCCTTATAATTTGTTCTTTTTCATGCTCATTACAAAAAAATCAGAAACTGAATAGTATTTACACTTTCTCTTGGACAACCACGTCATCGAACTTCAAATTAGTCTGATTAAGAAGTAATGCATGGTTGGGGTAAAATACTTAACGGAAGCCTTAGAGATCATTTATTTATTAGCGTTTGCATAGTTGATTAAAAATTCTTGCCAAGCTTGGTCAGTCGGGCATGCATGTATGCAGATGAAATTAATATTCTTCTATTCATGTGGTTGGATACAGCAGATCACAAACTGAGAAAATGAGCTTACCTCGAACCATCGAGCAGTGCAAGGAAAACAGTTGGATGTACATGGGGCGCCAGCAACAGTTGGATGTTTTTGCTGAACGATCAAACAGATAAATCGTAGGAATATATTTTGATTGCTTGATGGATCGGAGGGTGCCAGAGATAAAATTATTGATATCTCACCGTCCCTAGCATTGCAGACGCGCGTGCACTTTAGATTGTTCCTCCGCATGGCGTACGGTGGTGATTCCATTCAATAATCCAATCTCAGCATTGTTTGATTTTCGAACGACTTCCATCAGGTGGAGATCGCCACATAAACTGCGGAGAGCAGCGGCTGCCGACGCGGACAATGGTGTGTGAATCTCCGCGTGATGTATTATGAGAAATCGTATAATCCTGTTGTAAGATTCTCGTCGATCGATCCCAAAAATCCATGACCAAACAGGCTACATGTGTGGCCTTCACCAATCGTATCTTCAATTCTTCATACAATTGGTATCGCCAATTCGCCATAGGCTTGAGGTAGACAGTCTACCGTAGAGTCTGGTGCAGCGAGCAGAAGGTGTCGCTGCAGCGGCCGTGGAACGCCATCAGCCCGACCAAGTCATGCACCTCGTTGGCGCCTCGGCCGCAGGTACGGACATTTACTGACATATAGAGGTGGACATACGGAGGGAGTGAGATGAACTGGCAAAGAAATACGCAAACAATGCACATATTTAATTGTCGTCATCTAAGACACGGATTACACGCGCAGCTGGAGTTCTAAAGCAAATATAACATTGTCATATCATCATGGTCTACCCACATGACGTCATGTCAGGATAAGCATGGTCGAAAAACTTTGAAAAATACATGAACGAGTACAGGAATAAAAAAAGAAACAATCACGGGTAGAATCATGTATATATATGAATGCAAAAATACCACAGATTTAATAAAGTTTCTACGAATTTAGTACATAAAACTCAAAACAGAAAATGAAACCTGAAGTAAAAGTTGAAACATATTAGTAACACCCATTCAGCGCCATGAAGGACAGAACACCTATGAAGACGTGTTTAATTGGATATTATCTCAAAGTCTATGATTTGCCATGATGTGAGAGACACCTGAATGCAATGGAGAGGGGTGGTAAAGGCCACATAAGATAAGAAGACTATGGTTTCACTAATAGAGTAAAACATGATTCGAAGCACCGATTCATGCCATCTAGAACAAAAACGTTTTACAATGATAAGGGGTTGAGAGGAAGAGTACCCAAAGGTTTAAAACCCTACATATAGAAATTTACATTTATTGTTGACTGAATCTTTTTTCTCACAAACCTACGGACGTAGAAGAAAAGGTATGTACTCAGGTATGAGGAGCGCGGGACAAAAAAAGACAGATTAATACCAAAGTAAAATTTAAGATGGTGTGTCATAGATTTTGATAGTTGACTATAAGGTACTTAAATATTTAAAAGTAACGTATAGGCTCAAAAGTCTTAATTAAGGTCAAAATTAGTTTAACAAAAGTTCACGCTCGGACAAATAACTGATGAAGATAACAACACATATTGATTATATTTCAACAAGATATAAGTTCACTACATGTAATTCTATAATTCAAAATGTATATCAAAAACCAATATCTCAAACTAATATAGTAATAAAATGTAAAATATATGAATATAACAATACAAAAGAACTCTAGCCGCGCAAATGCGCGGGCCACCCCGCTAGTTCTCTGCAAGCAAACATCATTTTCCACATCAAATCCTGTTCAAAAAATAAACCAAGTAGATAGCATATATAAATCCAACTATTAATTTTAAATTACAATTTCTTCACAAAATGACCATTTAACGATCTCTTCAGTGGCACGCCTTTGCCTAAATCCTGAATCGGCGTAATGAGGTTTTTTGTGTTCTCCATTGCAACTGCATGCTTTCTTCAATATATTTCAACTGAATAAGAGGCTACAACAGCTATGAAACAGAGTCGGTTGTAATGCAACGCTATATCCAAACCATCAACTAGGAGATTCCCTCTTTGAGACACAATCACCACAGTCAAACAAACTTCTGGTGCTTTAATTTGTTTACTGTATTGGATGGTTATAGGCATTCGTAGGCAGTCGTATGCTTGTTGGGGATTCAGTATTGTACCATTGCATTTGAAATTTTGAATGAGTTGGCTGCCATTGTTTAGATCACATCTTCCTTTGCTAGAAGGTGAGTTGATTCTAACTTTGGCCTCAAGTTGCTGCCGTCTATAACAGGTTGTTATTTCTGTGGGGTTCAGAGCTAACTTTTTCAGCTATAATACAGTTAGTCGGTGCATGAGACAGAGATAACTCATGTTGAATCGACACCTCCACATCAGATAGCTATATTTTCATGAAATTAATTATCTCAGTAGATTCTGGTTTGACACTTATTTTCCTCAACATGTTATTCGTCAAATGTTCTCATGGATCTGATAAACTTGGTGAGATAATGTTATGTGTCAGGTGTATTGCCATAAAAAGCTCATGGAACTGAAGTATATGTTCATTTATGGACCAGCTAACTGAAGTAGTGATCCTATCTATGTTTACTTCACAGGTGTGCACAACTAAAGTGTCACAATTTTTGTTGATTATGCACTAAACAAGTTTAAAGAAAAAGGTGGTTGATTTGATGGATGGAAATTTAATGTAACAAAACAAGAGTGTAAAAGTGTCCCAATCCTCTTCAATGCAAGAGGACAAGACACATGTTTTCTCTTATAGGAACAATGGACATGGGTTCATGGATTCACTTAATCCTCTCTCTCTCTCATCTACGGTGATTATCATGTTATAGATAAAGTACACACAATTGTCATGTTTAATGGTAGCTTTTATGACGGCTATATGTCCTAAAACACATAGTTGGAAAAAATACTCATTTGTGTTGCTAGGTCACCCTTGTAAGGCTAGCGTGGTTGCTGTCACTCCCACATCATACTCTTCCTTTTTACCCCCAGATAAAGGATGTTGGGCTGTATTCATGAGTCACTCAATACATATGACGTGTCACATCGGCCATCCTATACCCACATATATCATACTTCTTAATGAACAATATTCTACCAAAGTATGACAAATCATAAAAGATCCAACACAACGGTAAATGCATAACAAATCATCTTATACCACAATATCCACCATAGTAATTACATAGATGACCGTAATCATGTTCAGCAGCTCATACGGTACTAATTAGTGAAACTCAAAGAGAGGAGAGACACATAAGTTACCACCATAAACCCAAGTCTAGGGGGTGGACTACTCCCCCTTCATCATGGAGACGGTAGAGAAGTCGTTGTAGAAGTTGGAGACCACCCCGGTAGCGCCCCGCTGGAGTTTTCCCCCTCCAATCTGCAACTCCAGATCTCTGTTTTGGTGTTTCTGTGTTTCGGCGGCGCTCCTTCCAGAGAACGACGGGAGACTTCTTTTATAGGCATTTTTAGGTCAAGACGATGTCGGTGGAGAAAAGATCGACGGCAACGGAGCCACGGGGGGCCAAAAGAGTGGGCCCCACGTGGCCAGGTATAGTGGCCGCGTGGGCCACCCTCTTTTGGGCCTCCAGCCTCCGTTTGCTTGCTTCCTTCGCTCCCAAGTCTTCTTCCTTCCAAACTATTGACGCTCGTAATTTTCTAGGTCATTTGGACGTCGTTTGGGTCCGTGAAACTTAAAAGGAAAGAAATAGGGTTTTCTGCCTGCGCAGGGTTAATTCCATAAAAATAGGGAATACATATTTTATTGCCTAAAATCCTTATATAACAGTGGTATAACCCTTATATGATGCAAATATGATTGGAATATAAGTGATATAGTGCAAAGTTCTTGTATGCATTTTACATGCATCAGATGTTATGACCAATTTGCTTCTTCAGGCAATTTTGCAGCATACGCTGGTACGTAGCACCTGCGTTTTTTAGCCCGAAGGGCATTGTGGTGTAACAATATACTCCGAGTGGAGTTGTGAACGCTGTTTTTTCTTCATCTTCGACTTTCATCCGTATCAGGTGATACCCCGAGTATGCATCTAGAAAGGATAAGCGTGCGCATCCTGCAGTGGAGTCGATGATGTGATCGATTCGTGGAAGTGGAAAGTGATCCTTTGGGCAACACTTGTTTAGCCCCGTGAAGTCTATGCACATCCGAAGAGCGACATATTTCTTTTTCTCGATGAGCACGAGGTTGGCCACCCAATCCGACTTCTTGATTTCTCGAATGAAGTTTGCTTTGAGTAACATGTTGTCTTCTTTTTCTATAGCTTCTATTTTTGGACCGGAGACACGACGTGTAGTTTGCTTAACTGGCCTAGCGCCTGGAGTAATTTGAAGAGAGTGCTCGGCAAATTTCCTGGGAATACCTGACATTTCGGCTGGACATCACGCAAATATGTCCTTGTTCTCACGGAGAAATTCGACGAGCGCGCTTTCCTATGCGGAAGTTAGGCTTGTGGACACCCTGACTGTCTTTGACGGATCAGTCGGGTGGACTTGATGCTTCCTTATGTCATTCGCGGCGCTGAATGCCCTGTCGACTGCTTGCTTCTTATGCTCAGGCATGAGTGTTTGGTCACTGGTGAGTGAGAGATCGGCGAAAGTTTGCTCCATGCCAAACATCTCTGAGATCTTGCTGAAATCTCAGTCGCAAGCATCGGACCTTTGGAAGTTTCCGTTAACTGTAATGACTCCCTTAGTTCCTGGCATCTTCAAATTGAGGTATGCATAATGTGGTACTGCCACGAATCAAGCAAACGTTGGGCATCCCAGTATGGCATGATATTGTGACTTCCAGTCGACGACTTCGAACTCAATCGACTCCATCCTGAAGTGACTTGCGTCGCCGAACGTAACGTCGAGTTGCATTGTGCCTTCTGGGAGAACAGCTTTACCTGGAACAATACCATGAAAGGCGTTTGAGGACTTGGGTAAGTTTTCGACTGACCTATTCATCCTGCGGAGCGTGTCGGCGAAGATGATGTTGATGCCGCTGCCTCCATCCATGAAGACCTTGGTCATGGCGTATCCACCAATCTGGGCATCGAATACCAGGGCTGCATATCCTGGTCGATAGACTGATGGCGGGTGGTCCTCCCGATTGAAGGTGATCGTAGTCTCGGATCCTTTCAAGAAGTCTGGCATGACTGGTGGTGCCATGACTGCCATATTGACATGTCGAGTATGCAGCTTCTGTTGTCTGTTAGAGGAACGCCCTTTTTGGATCATGTACATCTGTCCTTGAGGCTTCGGGTACTGATCTTCTGTTGCTTGTGGTATGTGATGTATGACTCCTGCTCACGGTGGGCATATTACCCGAGACCCGAACCCCGAACCCGAGAAACCCGGACTCGTACCCGTATATCCCAAACCCGAGAAACCCGAGTGCTTGATCGGTTATCACATTTAGAAACCCGAAATTAGTTCAGGTAATCCGGGTATCAGTCTCCAGAACCCGAATATCCCGATTAACTCGAACAAACATGCACACAGCACCTTTCCTAGCCCAGCCCAGCATCTCTATCTCGTACAGTCGTACTCCCCACTCAGCTTCGCATTCCCCAGCCTCGACCTAGCCCTCAGCCGGCAACCGCCACATCCCACAGGCCACTGCCGCCGCCCCCTCCCCCCCGCCCGCCGGCAGGAACTCGCCATCTCTCCCTTCTTCTCCGACGCGGGCACGCCACACCTCCATCTTTCACGCGAGGTCGCGATGACGCTGACGAGAAGCAGACTCAGACATCCTTCGTGGCTCCGCCCTCTTCTACTGGTGCAACAGCGATAGATCGACGGCGTCAAGCTCTGCAGAATCGTCGACCAATGTAAGTTTCGATCCAATCCTCCTATTCTCGCCTTAATTCATGTTCTGCTGTTCTAAATCGTCATGTTCTGCAGTAGATGATTGGATGGTAGATTTTGTGTGGTTAGCTATGTTCTCAAATCGTGTGATATTAATGAATAGCTATGTTCTAGTCAGATTTTGTGTGTTATTATAGAATAGGTATGTTCTGGTCAGATTTTGTGCGGTTAGCTATGCATTTTAAATTGTGATAATTGTGATATTATAGAATAGAGATGTTGTGTGATATACTGATATGTACAGAAATGTTGTTCTTCCAATCTGGTTTTCAGAAATAGAGATGTTGTGTGATATGTACAGAAATGTGATATGTACAGATTTTGTGTGATCAGATTTTCAGTATGTTGTCTACTTGGTTAAAATTATGCTATCTACTTGTGTCATATGTATAGAAATCTGATTATGCTATCTACTTGGTTTATTTTGTGTGATATGTACAAAATGTTATGTTCGTCATCCATCAAATCCTGTTCAAAAAATCATGAAGATTCTTAAAAAATAATCTACAAAACAATTCAATCTATGATGTCCTCTTCCGGGCTTTTCTGCAGCATCTCAGCGACGCACATGTAGTCATGTATAGGCTCCACGATTATAGACGGCCGGCCCAGGACCAGCAGGGCGATGATGTTTTCTCTGATCGTAACTAAGGCATTGGACTCCTGATTCTGCCGCCGTTCCGTCGAGGTCGTTGATTGGTTCCAATTCGCTGCGCGTCCATGCATGCATGTAGGGTTCTCTCGATCTCATGTGCTATTGGATAGGATCCTTGAAGTTGCTGGCGATGATGCCTGGGTGCATGATGACGGCACAGACGGTGATCCATCAATCTAAAAATCTCCGGCCGATCGAGATGCATCGTGTAACATCTGAAGTGCTGGAGTAGGGTCAGGTCATCTTTGAAGTTAGTCAGCTGCATTGGCGTGAGATCGCCGTCGTCGCATCGAGTCGTATCGAGGTAGCTTCGTTAGCGTGATCTTGCCATTGTCTCCTCGAGCTCATGGATGGCTTTATGCTGGGCCAGGAACACTGCCATCTCCAAATCCACCGGACGGCCGTCGTGAAGCTAGACCAATCAAATGCCGACATCTACATATATACTACTCCATCGCGATTTACTAATCCATCGCGCAGAACCTGCAAGCTGAAATCGCCGCGGAGAGTTTCTCCTGCCAAGAATCACCAATCATAAAAATTCATACTATCCTCGTGATAGGTATTTGGTATATATCTTCCGTGGGGTTCCTAATCTTCATCTAGGAGATACATATATGTGTTGCGTGCCCTAGAAGGAGGCTAGGACGTTCCATTGGATATACTCCCGGCTAAGCAGACGTGATCGACTATGGCTCGTACCAATCATGGAATTTTTTAAATAGCGTTCGGTCATTGGCTTTTGTGCACGTGGTCAGTTTCCTTTATTACTAAATCATAACTCTGAATCGTTTTGTGTAAATCTGAGCCGTTATTTTGTCTCCCTAGACGATTGATAAATCTGAGCCGTTTATTGTCTTGTGTTTTAATTATATAATAGATATGGGAAGATTCTGGAGCAAATTATGAAGCAAAGTGCTTGGAAAAGTAGATGCATTTTGGATGCATCAACACCACACACTTAATCGAGCACAAAGTTTTTGTGATCTTCTATAAGGGTGAACTCTCACACTTCGGGTGGACCGGATATGGAATCATGTGATAACATGGCCTTGGAGTTGGTTTTTAAATGTTCATATGAGCAACCTAACATAACCAATGAGAAAATCCAACTAATCTACAACCCTTTCTAGAAGTGACAGTTGACTTTTGTCCAATTGTCTAGGGTTTCGACTAAAGTGCGGGCTCCGGAGCATTGGAATCACACCAAAGCCTGGGTAATACATGTCTTTACATCTGTACAAGAGTGTGAATGGTGGTACATTGCAAGAGCAGACGTCAAACTTCTAGGTGTGACCCGCTTGACATACCACACTTATCCCACACACGATGGCTATAAGAATGAATCCCACTTCGGGTGCTCCATATGGGATCTTGTGATAACATGGGCCGAGGGTTGGTTTTAACTATTCATATGAGCTACCCTAAGAAAACCAAGCAGAGAACTCCATTGAGCTACCCCCTTTCGACGCTCGAGGAAGCGGTACACGACATGGTTGAATTATTAGGTCAATTATTTACGGTTTCTACCATAACGCGGGGGCTCTGGAGAATCGGAGTCGAAAAAACATAGGTTGTCCTAATATATATAGATAAGACTGTGTTGGTACATTGGAAGAGACAACATCAAACTCCTGGTGTGACACGCTTCGCAAAACACATTTACCCCGCATGAAATGATTTGCGGTCTTCTACGGCTAAAGTATCGCTTCGGGGTGCACCAGATGGAAAAGTTCATTGACCCACCAGACGGGCACATAGCTAGTTTTAAATACTCGTATGAGGTACCCAACACAACTTAGCAGAAAATTTCATTGACCCACCATTTCGCCACCCCTGGGAGCGATAGGAGTTTTTCAATCAACTTTTTAGAGTTTCGACCATAGTGGGGGCTCCGGATCGTCAAAATCACACAAAAATTTAGGTATACTGTCCAAACATGTGTATAAGAGTGTGTTGGTGCATTGGAAGAGCTAACTCAAACTCCTATAGGTGTGCCCTGCTTCACAAACCATGATTATCCCGCACGATAGCTAGGGTCTCCGATCTTCTAGAGTTGAACTCTCACTTCGGGTGCATCGGATGGAATCATGTGATAACACCAAAACCTAGGTACTGTGTCCTAGCTAAAATATGTATATACAGTGTGTTGGTACTTTGGAAGAGCTAACATCAAAATACCACGTGTGACCCGCTTCACATACCGGAATTATCTCGCATGAAAGGTTATGCGATCTTCTATAGCTAAACTCCCACTTCGGATGCATCAGATGGAATTTATGTGACAACATGAGCCCAAACTTTGTTTTGAATGTTCATATGAGATAATTAACACAAACAAGGAGAAAAGTTCATTAAGTTCAAAACCGTTCGACGACTATGAAAGGTCAACTCGTTAGGGTTTCGGCTCATGTTGTCATAGGATTCCATCCGATGCATCCGAAGTGGAAGTTCACCCGAATTTTGTACATAAATATTTTATAGACAGATTTCTTCACAAGGTCCCTTTGTTTTAAATGATCAAATTGTTAAAGCCACCCATCACATGCATCCGACGGCCACCAACGTTTCCCGGCCACCGACCAAAATTATGAAAATTTCGCGCCTGGACCGCCCACCCAAAATTTCAAAACCCTTCTTATCCCCTCGTCCCACTCTCGCACATGGCGAAATTTCGCCGGCGTTGAAAATTTTGCGCCTAGACTTCCCACCCAAAAATTTCAAAAACCCCCCTTATCCCCTCACCCCTCTCGGACCTCACGGAAAGAAGCTTCATTTCCGAAATATTCCCTTTCCCTACTCCTCGCCGTCCTCCCAAACCCTAGCCCATCCCCCATTCCACCTCGCCGTCCAGCTCAACCACCCGGTCTTACGCCTCGCTGTATAGCTCGCCTTCCAGATCTCCCACGTCGCCGTTCGAGGATCGCCGTCCAGGACAGCCACCTCGCCGTCCAGCTCGCCATCGTCCGGATCTGCCACCTCGATGCCGTGCTCGCCGCTCAGGTCTGCCACCTCGCCGGCCTGCCACCGCGTCTACAACCTCGCCGGCCTGCCACCTCGTCTCCAACCTCGCCGCAACATCGACGCGCAGATCTCCCACCTCATCTCCAACCTCGCCGCACCTTCACCGTCCAAATCTGCCACATCTCGTGCTTGCTCGCCGTCCAGCTCGCCGGTCTGCCACATCCTCACCAACCTCGCCATATGTCCAGATCTGCTACATCGTTTCCCAGTTCATCGTCAAGGCCTGCCACCTCGCCGTCCAGCCCGCTGGTCTGCCACCTCGCACTAGTATAGAACGACACATCGCAAACGGGCCAAAAAGCTCATCAGCAACGGAGAAAGGGTCCGTGTCCCCGCCTCTGTCACTGATGTGAAGCCTCACAATGGCAACGGAGATTTTAACCGTTTGCAATAAGTTAGGCAACGGGCATAATATATAATCGTTGCCTTTAGTCTTTACATCAGATATGGAGATTAGTTTTTAACCGTTTGTAATGAGGGCGAAAGGAAACAAAAAAAGTCGGTGACGCCTGCTGCGCCGTCGACGAAGCCCTGTGGTTCCTGCCTGACGGCCGCCGGTTCTTCACCTTCCTCTTCACCCAGCTTCATTGGGTGGTCTTCTTCTACCTATTTAGTACTGCACAAAAGTCTTGCTCCTGGAGGAGCCGGCTTCAGTGGACCGTGTGGACGGAGCCCCGCTCCTACGTCTTCATGGCCGCCGCATAGTTTTCAGGTTTCCTCCTCGCCCTAAAGGAGATGAAAAAAATCAAAATGTAAGATCCTTCATCTCTATACACAAGACAGATGCTTCTTCATCGGCATTACAGAAAATATAGAACTAATTACACTAGAACATAGCCTAAACAATGCCTCATATATAGGTAGATTGGACACACAAATTCCAGGGATGGAGCTAGTGAGCCAAGTAGGATGCACAAGATCGGTATTTGTGCATACCACAAGGATCACTAGCGCCACCCCCGGATCACACGGTGTCACCTAATTTTAATCATCGGCATAACAGAAACAAAGCTAAAATCTATGTGTAAACAATGCCTACTAAAAACAGAGCAAATCTATGGATAAATAATTAGCTACTTACAACTAGAAAACAGCTAAAATCTATGTGTAAACAATGCCTACTATAAACAGAGCAAATCTATGGCTAAACAATTAGCTACTTACAGCTAGAAAACAGCTAAAATCTATGTGTAAACAATGCGTACTATAAACAGAGCAAATTTATGGATAAACAATTAGCTACTTACAACTAGAAAACAGCTAAAAATCTATGTGTAAACAATGACTACTATAAATAGAGGAAATTTATGGATAAACAATTAGCTACTTACAACTAGAAAACAGCTAAAAATCTATGTGTAAACAATGCCTACTATAAACAGAGCAAATCTATGGATAAACAATTAGCTACTTACAACTTGAAAATAGCTAAAATCTATGTATAAACAATGCCTACTATAAACAGAGCAAATATATGGATAAACAATTAGCTACTTACAACTTGAAAACAACTAAAATCTATGTGTAAACAATGCCTACTATAAACAGAGCAAATCTATGGATAAACAATTAGCTATTTACAACTAGAAAACAGCTAAAAATCTATGTGTAAACAATGCCTATTATAAACAGAGCAAATCTATGGATAAACAATTAGTTACTTACAACTAGAAAACAACTAAAAATCTATGTGTAAACAATACCTACTAAAAACAGAGCAAATCTATGGCTAAACAATTAGCCACTTACCACAATGCCTAATAAGAACAGAGCTAATCATCTGAAACGAGCAAAAAGAAGTGCAAAAAAAAATATCCTACTGAACAGGGGTCTTACATTAGGTGAGACGGGCTCGCTTAGCGTCGCCGCCGGCGACGGAGCTAGCGCCGGCCTCCCCTGGCGGCGCCTTGCCCTCGCCGTGGACCAAAGAGAGGGCTATGGCGGCCCGGAGGTCAGACTGGTAGACCGCCTCCTCGGCGCGTTCGACCTTGGTCGAGGCCTCGGAGAGGAGGACCGCCGCCTCCAGATCGGCCTCGCCCTGACGACGCTTGGAGTCATCGCGCTCAAAATCGGCGCGGGAGAGTTCGCAACCGATCTGCAGATCACGATCCACCTCCTCTTCCTCTTCCTCTTCCTCTTCGTCGGAGGACGAGGAGGAGGAGGAAGACGGATGGTTCAGAGAGCGAGGATGGCGGCCAGGGTATATCGCCTGGCGGTTCTCGCGGTAGCTGCAATGGCGGCCAAATGAGCGGGTGCGGCCGGAGACGTCGCCTTGCTCTTCCTGCGGACGAGCGCCAAGGTTGCGGGACCGGCCCGCGGGGGCCGGAGCGGCGGCGGCCTGTTCCGCAAGCTCGTCCCGCAACACCAGCTTACGCTGTTGCTGCCTGAAGGCCCGGAGGGTGGGGCGGCCACGGCCGCGGCCGCGATGGCCGGATCTACCAGCGCCGACGGTGGAAGTCATGCGAGAGAGTGGAGAGAGATCGAGGAGACTGTGCGGCGGCTAGGGTTGGAACTGAGACAGTGAGAGTGAGAGTGAAGGGCATAGTAGGTTCTTATAGGCCGCGGGCTGCTTCTAAAGGCAACGGAGATTGCGAAACTGTCCGTGTGCGATGAGCACACATCGGTAACGGAGGCAAACTAACCTCCGTTGCCAACATATATTCCACTATTCACCCATTGCCTTTGTTGTGGGCCAGCTTTACGGCCCAGTGCGGGCACACGGGGGATGTCGCGATTCTCGGCCGCCTAACTCCTGCCGTTGCCATAGAGGGGTATCGGATGTGTCGTTCTATACTAGTGTCGTCACCAACCTCGCCGATGCTGCGAGTTAAGGTTGAAGGAGAGGAGAAACGCAGTATGACAGGAGGGACTAAATCCGCAGGCAATTTCTCTCTATATAGTTTCCTGTTTAATTGTATGCTTGATACTTCTTTATTATCCAGCTTATGTTCGATGCAATTAAACTGTCTAACTTGTTAAATTTTTGAGCTTTTGTGTTCATATGGTCAAAGTTTGCTCATTTCCATATTGTATAATACTCCGTGCTAGGTTTAAGATCACTTTACTTGTAATCCTATCAGTCTGTTAAATCGTTTGATAGATGCTTACTTATTATTCTGATCATGTTTGATGCGATTAATCAGTCTTTATTGTTTGTCTTCTTAATCGTTTTATTGACGGTTCCTAATTATCCTGCTATTGTTTCATGCAATCAGTCTATCCATATTGTTTGTGTGATGTTTTCTTATTATCGTGCTTTGTGTTCACTTCTCAAACTTGTCTCATTTCCATTTTGTATACTATTAGGTGTAAGATCACTTTGCTTGTGATCCTATCAGTTTTAGATCTGAATTTACATAACTCATAGTTGACTGTTGTTACATGATGAGCAGCATACTTTTTGATGTTTGTATTCTCTTCTTAGTATGTGTTTTATTTGTAGCTTACTTTGAGTTCTTTATTCATGTTAGGACCGCCACTAGTACCCATTGAAGAAGGGCGGCTCAAAACTATCATGAGAAACAATGAACGGATGCAAGAATTGGGTTTTAAGTCTTTAGCGACTATTGCTGCGTCTCCGACTGTATTCACCCTTGAAAAGACCAAGAAGGAAGACTCTGCATCTAAGTATGATCCTGAGGGGGAATCAGATGGCAGTGAAGAAGATGTGTCAGACCAATCACTAGCCAGTGAGGACAATGTGTTGCAGGTTATTCCCTTATCTGGTAGTTGAACATCCTTTCATGCTGGAGTTTGCAGCTTACTTATCTTTGTGTTGAACTGCTTGAGTACTGTTTTGCCATATATTTTGTGCTACTCTTCTGTTCTATACTATTATACATTTTAGCAAGTAAATTATGACTGTCAAAACCTATTAGGGTATCTCTCCAACAATTTGTAGTTAGTTTATTTTGGAAAAAAGATTCCCATGTCATAAACCAACGCTGTAACAGACAGCTACGCCAATGTTTTTATATCTACAGTACAAAAAAATCTGAAGAAATAAATACCATTACACCTTATACCCAATCGCTTTTCGTATTGCTCTTGGGAACTCTTGGGAAAGGCCAAAACCCAACATTAACTACTCTTTAGTTAATGCCAATTGTTGCTTATTCTTGGAAAAATCTGATACTGGTATTGCATCTATAAACCAAGATTGAGGTAGTACAACTTTGCTCTCTCCTTACTTATTGCATGCCACATCATCAAGTTGTTGAAGTGTATATGTGAATTGTACTAGCCCTTCCTATCGGTTCAAACTGTTAGGATAGTTGGCTAGTGCATGACACATGACATGTGGTATCAGTGCCCAGGGTCTTGAGTTCGAGTCCTGGCTTGCGCAATTTATCCTAAAATTGGTACCACCTGTATATGTGAATTGTACTAGCACTTTCTATCAGTTCGTGCTTTTAGTTTGGCTGGAATAATTAATATTCATTGTTAGTTGGGCTGGAGTAATACTGATCAAGCATAGAACAGGGAGAACATCATTATGTTTTATCTTGATTATTGTTTGTCGCATTATATAGAATCAAACGAGTGAACATACACATGGAACGTGTCTAGACGAAACATAGCCTCGATTATTGTTTATCGCATTATATAGAACCAAACAAGTGAACATACGGTTGCCTCGATAGTTGCCTTGTATTCAAAGACAAAAGGAGTATATCAAGTACACACGCTTCGCATCTGCTATTTCGTATATGCTTGTCATCTGCTTATTCATTACACTCATGCTTAATAAATTGTCATCTGCTATGTTTCATCTATTTTCTGTACATGCTTGTCATCTGCTATTTTTCATCTATGTTCTTGGCATGGTTGACAGGCAAGAAAGAAAAGGATGTCTCCATGCCCTTCAACTGATACTGGAGGTGTCATGCTGAAGAAAACCTGTGTGGAACCAAGTCTTTCAAAGTATCAACTTGAAGCAGAACTTGATTCTCAGAAACAAGGGAATGACAACCTGCGCAACACAATTGCTGAACTGAAGTTGGCCAAAGCAGAATCTGAGCAAGTGAGACTCAAGTTTTTAGTTGATATGCAAGAAATGCGTCAGCAACAACAACAGCTAAAGGAGTCCCAAGAACAGGGAGTGCCCTACTTGAGCAGTTGGTTGCACAATATTGCGATAAGTGAAACTGTGAGGTTGTGGCCTGTGGTGGTGTTGCCTGTGGTGGTGTTGCTGAATACTTAATTTCTGCATATTTTCTGGACAATTTAATTTGGTGGTGTATCAAAGGGCCTGTTATAAGGTGATGTTGCTGTGAAAACGTATTGGGCACTAATTAAGTAGCAGCATAACATTGACAAAATTACGTCACAGATATAGTGTGGCAAATATCATCATATAACTGGACCACGTGTCGCTATATGTATGGGAAATATAGCCACGAAAAATAAACGTAGCGGTTTTGCGGCGCCATAACCAATTTCCGCGATGAATTATAACGTCGCAGGGCAATGCCACGTGTCACAATTTGGATGGTCCACGTATCAACGTCGGATCCGGGCGTGTACATGATGTCACCACCTTGACATCGACGAACTCAATTCGTCACGGATAAGCGCGACGTGGCACTACTCAATGACAGCACGTGTCGCTATCTCGTTGTATTCATCGACGATGGAAAAACAATCGTCGTGGTACAGATTTTGAACCATCGTAACTAGCACAACGTGGAGGCTTGAGGTTAGTCCATTTGTTAAAGTGTGATTGCTCAGTCGTACGACGAAAAAAAACGTCAAAATGCAAAAAACGAAACCGTCGCGGATAGAAACCCACGTGTGTTCTTCTAATTGGTCCACATGTTAGCGCACGATTGCATGGTCTTACGACGAAAAAATACGTCGAAATAAAATGCTGACGTCAAAAATGGATTAGTGATGTCACAACAGCGAAAAGTAACAGTGCATCTACGATGTAAAAAAACGTCGAGGCTTGCGATGACGTACGTGGTAATAAGAGTGACATCAGCAGAGACTGTGTGAACCTGGTTTGCCACGTGGAAAAACCAGTACGACGAAAAGGCTAAACATCGCTGCTTGTTGGGCCTGGGCCGACAAGTCCAACTACACGGAGACGAATCAACAAACGTCGTGGATTGCTCTTGACGTTTCTCGTTTCATGCAATCATCGTAGAATTGTCTATGACATGCGGTCCCTAACTTTTTAGAAACATCGTGGGAAACGTCGAGGATCTCGCATTACGACGTTTTGGACCACAATCACCACGTTATGCAATCGTCCCGGATCGACGGAATTTTGGTAGTGGATCTCCCCGGCAACGGCGCCAGAAAACTTGCTTGATGCGTGTAAACCACACGTTCGTTGGGAGACCCCAAGAGTAAGGTTTGATGAGTGTAGCGGCAAGTCTTCCCTCAGTAAGAAACTGAGGTTATCAATCCAGTAGGAGGTGAAGACACTTCTGAAGGTGTCAACGCGCCAGAAAACTTGCTGCGTCGTAGGGTAGGAAGAAGTCCTGACGGTTGACTTGGAACCTGCACACAAGACAATCAAACTACTTTGCCCCAACGAAACAGTGAGGGTGTCAATCTCACCGGCTTGCTGAAAACAAAGGATTAAAAGTGTTGTATGGAAAATGATGTTTAATTGCAGAGAATGAAAGAGAACAATGATTGCAGTAGGTTGTATTTCAGATGTAAAAGAATAGACCGGGGTCCACAGTTCACGAGTGGTGTCTCTCCATAATAAATAACAAACATGCTGGGTAAACAAATTACAGCTGGGCAATTGACAATATTGATAAGTGCATAACATGCACTTGCAAGTTGTGGTGTCTACTATGAGATTCATTTGGGCATTACGACAAAGTACACAGACCGCTATCCAGCATGCATCTGTGTCTAAATAGTCCACCTTCAGGTTAACATCCGTACCCCTTCCGGTATTAAGTTGCAAGCAACAGACAATTGCATTAACTAAAGTGCATAATGTAAACAACACATTTATCCTTAGACAAAGCATCATTAGGTTACCCCTAGTGGCAACAACACATCCACAACCTTAGGGGTTGCTGTCACTCCCCCAGATTAAATGGAGACTGGACCCACTATCTAGCATAAATACTCCCTCTTGGAGTCACAAGCATCCACTTGGCTAGAGTATCAACAAGCAACGGAGAGCATGCAAGATCATAAATAACATAGACATAATATTCAGTATTCAACTTGACATAGTATCAATATTCATCGGATCCCCGTAAACACAACATGTAGCATTATAATAAGATGATCTTGATCATGATAGGCAGCTCTTTTTAGTTTCTGACACAGTTTCATTATTTTACAGTTTGTATCAATCGAAGAAAGAAAAACTTGCGAAATGATCAGAGGTTTGGAGCTTATCTTGCACTAGAAGCACTCAAAAAAAGAAAGAGAGGTACTCCCAGCTGACCATGCAGCTGACAAAAAACTTGCAGCTGAGCTATTGCAAATAACTGTTCGAACGGTTGAGAAAATTTGGAAAGAGGCTAGAGAGCAAATTCAGAGAGGGGAAGAAGTCGATGTGTCCAACAAAAAGAAAGGGAGATCTGGCCGAAGAGAAAGGACCATGGTCTTGAGAGGATACCAACAATTCCTTACAACAAATGTTCAACCATGAGGGCACTTGCACTGTCTTTGAAAGTTCCCTATACATCATTGCAAAGGAGGTTAAAATGGGGCCAGATTAGGAAGCACACAAGCACTATAAGGCCCTATCTCAAGCTAGCCAACCAAATCGACAGGCTCAAATTCACTGTCTCGACGGTGGATGAAAGAACTATGTCGGATGCTATGCCTAAATTCATAAACATGCGAAAGATCCTGCATACGGATGAAAAATGGTTTGACTTGACTAAAAAAAGTGGACCTACTACCTATCGTCAGAAGAAGCTAATCCTGAGCGCAGTATCCAAAGCAATAACAAAATTGGAAAGGTAATGTTCCTTTGTGCAGTGGCGAGGCCAAGGCGTGATGCCGATGGAGTAACCTTTGATGGAAAAATTGGGATCTGGCCATTTGTTAAGTTAACTCCAGCTATAAAGAAATCTAAGAACCGAGCCAAAGGAACTTTGGAAGTCAAGGCGGTGACAGTTACAAGAGATGTCCATCGAGACTACCTATGTAACAAAGTAATTCCAGCGATTGAAGCCCTATGGCCTGGTGTTGACGAAGGGACGATCTATATTCAACATGACAATGCACGAACACATGTTTTGCCTAGTGATCCAGCTTTTAGAGCAGCTGTGGCAAAAACAGGGATGGATATCCAGCTAATGCAACAACCTGCAAACTCACCGGATATGAACGTGTTGGACCTTGCATATTTTAGGTCCATTCAATCCTTAACACTAGAAACTGCACCAAAAAATCTGAGTGACCTCATAGAATCAGTTGAAGATGTTGTTCACTGTTATCCAGTGGATAATCTTGAGAAAGTGTTCATAACTTTACAGTCAGTTATGCTGGAAGTTATGAATGCTAGATGTGGCAATAAATATGACACTCCACACATGAACAAGGACAAGATGTTGAGGGAAGGACCTCTGCCTATGGCTCTAAGGATTGATGGTGAACTCTACCGAAAGACCTTGGAAATAATAGCTGCCTATGAAGCAGAGGCATTATCCTTGTCAAATGGAGCAACAACAAACAAGAAAAGAAAGAGGAAAGGAGTACAAGAAGGAGTGGTCTAGGCCTAGATGTCCTACAGGTGCTAGGCCTAGATGTCCAGTGATTTCATCTCCAAACAGATGTGTGTTGTGTGTATTTCGAACTCCAAGATGTGTGTTGTTATTTGTGAGAACATGTATTTCAAGCAGTGCAAGCAAGAACTTGCTGCTGCAGTGCACAGTTATTTGTGTTGTGTACTGAACTTGTATTCCTTTAGTGCTGCTTTATTTGTGCTGCTTTATTTTTAAGTTAACTGCAGCAAGTGGCAGTAGCAATAGCAAGCAGGGAACATATGCAAACACACATACTTCTCTGAATAGGCAAGCACAAGCCATCAATACATGTTCAAGCAGGTGCAAGCAAACACACAGCACAAACCAATTTTTACAAATTCGAATTAAATTTGAACAGAGCACAAGTCCCAACTGAAAATAAAAGCACAAATTAAATTTGGACAGAGAGAATTCAGAAATATTCCATGAAGGAATAATAAATTTTATTCAAGCTTGAGTATTTCAAGCAACTATTGCAGGAGTACATGTTCAGTAAAATTCAGTCACTGGTTCCAGTTCAGAGGAGACGAGGCTCATTAAATTTGGAAGAAGTTGTCATTAAAAGGAGCAATGTCGTTTATCCAGGAGATGTACTGACCGATAGGTAGTGATGCTCCCTTCAAGGCTCGATGGACACGGACACGGCGTCGAAGACAGACGAAGCAGAGGCGACGTCCCAGACTCGATCAACGACCTCCACACGAAGGTCTGCACGTCCAACAAAGTGAACCTCTCAGTCTAGTCGATGGCGGTGAGGTTCTCCACGCCGGGCCCGAGCTTCTTGGTGACCCACGCCACGATGGCATCCTTGCCAAACAAGAAACCCCCAAATTTCACACCAGCGAAGTGACACGGATCAGAGATCGGCGAGCTGGTCGTACCTGGTGCGCTCGCCGGAGTACTCCACGTTGACGGCGTCGACGAAGAATAGCAGGGCGGGGAAGCCCTGCACACCGTGCTTCTGCGCCAGGTTCGCGTCCTCGGTGACTCGGTCCGCATCCTCGGTGCCTCGTCCGCATCCGGCCAAGAGCGGCACCCGCCTCCTTGCATCTGGCCTCACCGGCCGCAGCCACTGGATCCAGTGCGTCCGGTCTCGCAGCCACCGGATCCGTCCTCTCCGACGCCGGAGACGGCGATTCCTCGCTGGCTTGGACCAAAAGATCATACCTTTTCTTGTGAAGAGCGGCGAGGGAAGATGGAGGGGAGCGACCAGGCGAGGTGATGGAGGAGCGCGGGCGACGAGGCGAGGGTAGCGTGGGCGGCGAGGAGAGGAGCTCGGGCGAGACGAGGCGAGGGAGCACGCCGGTGAGATGAGCAGAGAGAGGGTGCGAGCGAGCGGCGGCGAGAGAGAGAGATGTGGGTGGAGTGCGAGAGAGAGAGATGGTGGAGTGCGGGTTGAGACAGAAAAGACTGGAGGGCGTTTATGCAAAATAGTCTTTTCCGAATCTTTTTCGGATCGGAGGGAGTAATTCGAATTGTGTCTTGAGTCAAAGAAATTTGATCAAGAATTCATAGCGTGATATTTGCGAGATACCTTGACCTTCGTAGTCAAGGGTGAGCAAATAGAGAGGAATAATATCAAATCATATTTAATGTGATTTTGCTTATCTCATTTGCTATATATAGTACATAAAGCCGGAAAGTTTCCAAAGTGCTAAATTTTAAAATTTGGCCACCGGCGTTAATGAGAAATTCTTGAAAAGGATATTCTCATAAGATCGGTTAATTAAGATTGTAATTAATCCTGAAGGTTTGGTAAAAGAACCTGATGGTAAAATTACAAAAGAAAACGGCAAGGTGGATTTTGTAAAGCTTCAAATAGTGTGTATAGAGAGGTTGCTCGTATACATATTCGTGGGGGAATTATGAAATCAAATTAATTCTGATAAATGTTTTTTCAATTGTTAAATATGAGGTGTTTTGATTTTATCAAATCACTTGTATATTATGAGTGGATTCTATAACAAAGATAGTTTGTCTATCGAGGATAGTTGCATCATTGATGTGAGACGTCATGATAAGCAAGTTATTGGATGAGTCATTATTCAGGTGAGGTTTCAAAAGATGGTATGATAATATCAACCGATATTATTAATGCTACTACGGAACCGGAAAGCCTATATCCAATTCCCAATAAATCCGACTTACATAGTCAAGTTTGGCATGTGAGGAGATAAAGTTTATGCACTTTGGTTAGATCAAAGTTAATGACACAGTTTCAGAAGCGCATGCAAAAGCGTGAGTGGCACCTTAGTTCCATTTGGTGTCATGTCATCATGCTAACTAGAATCATTATTGTTTCTAGTGCAAGTGGGAGACTGTTGGAGATATGCCCTAGAGACAATAATAATTAAGTTTATTATTTATCTCCATGTTTATTATTAATTTTATATCTTTATGCTATAACTGTATTGGGTACTTGTATAGCAAATACAACGTATGCAAGAAGAAAACCTCCAATACACGTGTGGAGATATGAACGGTAAAAGAGTTCCTGGTCTTGTCTCTAAGACTAGTGTCGCAGCAGTGGAACACGGGGTTCCCCTAGTGCTGCCAAAGTGGGTCCACCACCCGTGGGCCCAGCATGAAGATGGACAAGACCAAGGCGCGGTGCAAAGCTCGCGAGCACCCCACGCATCACTCGAGCCTGCTGGGTGCAAAGCACCCCGGGGTCACTCGCACCCCGGAAGAGAAGAAGGACCCCGAGAGCTCGAGGCCTCGGCAGGGCCGGACTCCCTCTCGGTATCAAGCCGTACCAGACGAAGCCGAGGGTTTCCAGCACCCTCCCGAAGATAGTAGAAGAGCCTAGAAGACTTGGGAAGCAAGGCGCGAGCAGGGGACACCACCTGCGGTGTGCCAACTTTCCTCCACCACGCTTTCCCCCAAAGGGCGGGGGATCTCACCAAACCGGAGGAAGATACTTGGAGGAGAAGAGGCCACGTCTTCGCCTCCACCACGGAGAGGGGGAACTTCCCGCCAAGACCCGCTCACGCTCCTCGAATGACCCTTGTGGCGCCCCTTGCCTATAAAAGGAGGGCCAAGTCATGGCGATGAGGGAGGACACACAAGAACGAATCCAAGGCAAGCCACAAGCTAGAGAACAGCTAGAGCTAGCTAGGGCAGAGAGGAAAAGGGAGGTGATCTCCTCAGGGCTAGGATCTGCCCTTTCTTCCTCCTCTCGCCAAAACCCTTCCCGGGTACCTCGCCGGGACGCCATTGTAGCCACACCATGATACCTCCATCTATCCAGACATGCAGGAGTAGGGCTATTAGCCTTCGGACGGCCTGAACCTGGGTAGATCGTTGTGTCCCTTGTTTACTTTCCATACACGCTAAGAAAGAGAGTGAGTGATGGAGATCTCGCCGGCGGTACTTCTCCGGAAGACGTCATCCAGCCTCCTTCACGCCCCTACCGAATCTACAAAGGGCGTGTTGAAAGTGCATGGTTGCCCCCATGTGTGGTTTTGGTAATTAATGACAATCCTTATGGACTAATGTTTGCATTGAGATATTCTTATAGATCTTGTCCATTGGAGTTCATGTGTTGGACTCTTGAAGATGGCATGATGACCAATGCTCTATTTAAGGGTTTATATGAAGAATGTTCATGTGTAGAAGATGAAGTGCTAAGGAGACATGAAGACGGAGGTTAGCGAGGCTCTCCCGTAATGGGTATGGGGGAGTATTTGGAGAAGTCCTCATTACGCATGTGCTAGCAAACACAATCAAGAAAGGTGTTCCAACTTGAGAGAGTCAAGATCGTCATCATCGAGCTCAAGTGGAATGCGCAAGGCAAAGGTATGATCTTGATAGGTTTTCTATTCTACCGGTCTCATGTTGTTAGTGGGAGACCGGTTTTAGGATAGACGGCGTACTATCAAGAGGGCTCTCAAGTGAGTAACTTGATCGCATCTTTGTGGAGAGCTCAAACCTTTGCATACTTGGCATATCATCTTTCTTGGTTCTTATTTGGCTTTTCTCCTTGTTGGGTTTTGGTGCTTGTCGTGATCTTCATGACAAGCCCAAGTTCTTCGAAAACGGATTTCATTTGGAAAACTTGTTGCGTTTTCGTGTTGGAAATATTACCGGTCCACCTTCAAGTTAGGGTCCACACCTTCCCATGTATGGTATCCCCTCTATATTTGTGACCCTTAATATTTGTGTGATAACACTCGTCGTTATCTTTCTAACAAAGTTGGTTTCGTTGCGTTTGGAATTTTATTGGAGAAGATATGGTTTTCGGAAGTTTTTCTCTGCGCAGGCCAGCCCCCTGGCCGGCCCAGGCCGGCTGCCAGGCTGGCCGCTTCGGGCCCTTGCCTGGCCTCTCGCCCGGCCCAGGCCGGCTGCCAGGCCGGCGGCCTCGGGTGCCAGGCCGGCCTCCAGCCCGGCCTAGGCCGGCAGCCAGGCCGGCCCAGCCCAGCTCTGTCCCTGGCGTGGCGTTGCTCGCTAGCTGCTCTGGCCGGCCCCCTGGCCAGCCCAGGCCGGCTGGCTGGCCGGGCCAGGTCGGCCAGCACTTTTTCAGCCAACGGTCAGTTTTTCAAGTGGACTATTTAAAGGGTTTTCTTCCCCATTTGGAAAAAGACAACTCACACACCTTTGAGCAAGTTTGTCTATCCTCTCTCCTCCATTGTTACTCATTGCAAAGCTTGCTCATCCTCTCAATCCCTCCGGTGGTTCTTGCTCATATTTGAGGGATTGTAAGAGGTGTTCTTGATCTACGTTTTCACCGACCGATTTCTCCTCTAAGTGAGGGAAACCTTGTAGATCTTGTTCTTGGAGTTCTTAGTGCATCTCCTCTTCGTTCCTCCTCTCTTATTCCCCCATAAGCATTTGTTGCTTTGTTGGAATTTGAGAGTGAGGGATTTGAGCACTTGTGCTCTTGCCTTTTGCATTTGGTGCATCGGTGTGCTCTCCACGAGGATTCGTGGAAGTTGAAAGCTAGTGAACTTGTTACTCTTGGTCTTCGGGCCCTAGACGCCTTTGTGGTGGTTGGACCCTTGTGTGGTCACTTGAAGCCGTCCGGGAGCCCCCAACCCATTGTGGGTTGTGCCTCGGATTGTTGTTGAGAGCCGTTCGGGAGCCCCCAACCCATTGTGGGTTGTGCCCCGGATTGTTGTTGAAAGGCTCCGGTTTCCGCCTCGAAGGAATACCGATAGTGGAAGGTGAACCAAACCTTTGTGGTGCGGTTCATCGGAGAAGAGGGTGAAACCTTTGTGGTTGTTGAACCGTTGTGTCGGTTCACACCTCTCCAACGAGACGTACTCCCTTTCAAGGAGGAACTCGGAATACTTCCTCGTCTCCGCGCGCCTCGGTTATTTCTATACCCGAGCTCTTTACTTATGCAACTTACATTGTGATAGCCTTCGTGCTTGAAGTATTTTGCTATCACCTTGTTGCTTGTCTTGCTTAGCATAAGTTGTTGGTGCACATAGGTGAGCCTAGTTTAATTTAGGTTGTCGGCTTGTTAATTTAAACACCTAGTTTTATTCCGCAATTAGCAAGCCTAAACCGGAAAAGTTTTAAATCGCCTATTCACCCCCCCCCCCTCTAGGCGACATCATTGTCCTTTCACGTGTCCTTCATCCCCGTGTCCGTCATAAGTGACACGACATCTGGCGCACCAGGTAGGGGGGCGCAAGTGCTGATCTCGTCTTCCTCGAACTCGGAGATCTTCGTCAAGTTCTTCGTCAAGCATGCCACCCAAGAAGAAGCCCGAGGCTGCGGCCTCCAAGGTAGCTTCCCCTGCGCGCACTCGAGCTTCTGCTGAACGCCGCTCTGCCAGTACGCGCCGTGAAGTTACGCCGCCCGTGCAGCCCGCGGAGAAGGCGGTGCGTGGTGGCGCGGATGGTCCCAGCCACGAACACGGTGGCGGATCCAAGGAGGCCTCGCTTCCTCACGCTTCCTTCCGTCGTCCTCCTCCTCCTTCTGGAGAAAAGAGCGTCGGCAACGGTGCGGCCAAGGACCAGATGGCAGGAGCTGCTCAACCTTCCAAGAGCATGTCGGAGACTAGTCCCAGGAACTAGGGGTGTCTCTCAAAAGCCAGGAATCGAGTAAGGGGCTGAACACAACGTCAAACAGATCCTCAACAACCTCGACGACGATGCTCGTCGAGCTCGGTGAGGAACGTCACGACAGAGATGGAACACGAGCCGCTACCCAGGTTCAGGCCCACCGTGAGGTGTAAAAGCCCTACGTCCTGCTAAGATATATTGCACTGCTTGGCGAGGTTCACAGTACAAGGGTGCTTTCCGAGGGCACAGTTGTGGCTATGGTGGACTATGGTGGAACGAGCTCCGTCTTCTCCTTCAGACGTAGCTGCTTGGGTGTTGAATGAGTTGGTGAATGCGGGATCCCCCTCCTATGTCGTACGCTGGCTCCTTATATACTGGCGTTGGTCCTTGTCGGGGAATGATAAATAGATTAACCCGCGGCCCACAAATAATGCGGCTTATAATCAACGGGCTTGCACGGAAGTGGGCCAACACGAAGAGTCACAACAAGATAGAAGTAGGATCCAGAAGATTGGAGATAACTTAACTTGGAAGGCACGAAGAATAGTCTCCAAGTAATACCTTTGTAACCTTATGAGCCTCTGGATATATAAAGAGGACTCGCAGGACTAGACAGACAAGTTCTGAAACCCTAGCTCTCATACATCCAGAGAGAGGCGACTCGACACATCGATCGCCAACCCCTTGTAACACCATATTCATATCAATACCAGTCTAGTATAGCCAGGACGTAGGTCTTTACCTCGCATCGAGGGGCCGAACCTGGGTAAAAAAACATTGTCTTCTTCGTGCCCTGCGATCTTTAGCTCGGAGACGATTGACTCGCGTAATCCCACACCTACGAAATCATCCATAACATCTGACGTGACAAACCCACGACAGTTGGCGCCCACCGTGGGGCATGCGGTCAAGAGCGTCATGTTCCGCGCTGGATCTGTGCCAGGGACGGAGGATCTCGTCGTCGATTCAAGCTCGACGACTTCAACGTCGCGCCGGTCTAAACGATTCGGCGGTATCTACATCTACATCAAGATCTACCTCAAGCTCGAGTAGAAAGCGTGGAGAAATTCGACCGCGCGATTCGCGGCTCAACTTCGACAACGCCCCTCACGCGCGGGTTACAGGACAGCAGCAACGCCCGTATGGCGGACATCACCAGCGGCGGCTCGAAACTCATCTCGACGATCCCTTCGGTGGAAAGATTCGCATTCGAGTTTCCTAGCAGCTGTCCAGAGCGCATCGGATTCCAACGGTTAGATCTCCGTGGCCGACTCAAACACTGAAGCCCTGTCGAAAACTGACGGAACTCCGTGCGACTTCGGGAAAACAATTTTCGAAATCGACTCAGACATCAATTCGAAGATCTGTCTGGTAAAAACATACGGAATATAATCTCGCAGCTCTCCAAGAAGTTTGAGAAAATTCCAACGGTTAGATCTCCGTCAGCAAGTCGCGCACTGCAGCAAGTATTGTATCTGCGCGAGTTTGCGAATCAAAAAAAGGGAAAACGTCATATCGGCATGATACCGAACATAGAAGGAACAAAGAAGGAAAGAGCAAATCCATCCAAACAGATCAATCTAGAAGCTGATCGGATTGCCAGCAGGATGGTGTCAACACACGGTCCGATCCGAGTAGCGCCACTGCTTTGAGAAAAAGAGTAGCGCTACTGCAAATTGGAAAGAAAAAGAGTACACGGAAGGAGTCGAGAAAAAGGAAAGAGAAGAAGTCACGTACCAGTTAATGCTACCCACGCGTGGATCAAGAAGAATAATCAAGGAAGGAAAAGGCAAATTGGTTTGTTTGCTTGCTATGAAACCTCACGTGGGAAGAAAAAAAAAGGGAAGCAAGGAAGAGGTGGTCAGCTCAAATCCATCAGGCTACTACATACATCCATCACCATCGCCGTAGAGACTTCGATCAAGACAGCATGGCGACCGAACAACTGCATGACCTGGACGCGACTCAATAGCACAAACATTATAAGCAGACGCGCTGGCTCCAGATTTGCCGATCTCGGCAACGTCGGCGGCTTACTCTACATCATCAGCATCGGGAGAATAAAAATAACTGAAGTCGCCGTCATTGCCACCTGCACCTGCAGCCATCGAAATCACTGATGCCTCGCGATTATGGTACCAATGTAAAAAAATCAATCGTGTGAGAAGCACAGACAAATCAATTATCAGATCACATCGCGAGGAGTCAGAAGCGAAGTAATAAACCTACTGCTGTTCATATGAGCCTCCGCCACAGGCGTCGACCCAGCCATTCATTAAGTCGGCAAGTTTTCATTAACTGAAAACACGTAAATAAACCCCAGCTATCTTCAACCGTTAGGTGCTATTTTTCTAACTAGCTCACCTCCGTACACATTTTATATCGCAAAAAGGATTTTCCTTCCGTTTGCCTACTTTGCGTGTACAGGTTTCCACACAAGCTATGACCTCATCTATGCGACTTTGCCGATGACCATTTACCGTCGTTCGCGACTTATACTGCGTCATCAACGATGTGAGAATAAAAACAAGATAAGTCGCTTTCACGCTCAAATTTTGTAGCCGTTTGGCTTTTATTAAATACGATTAAGTCCCACATTCGAGTAAATCTCGGGGGCTGCATATCTATTTTATGATGTTTCTTATCAATATCTCTGCGATTTAAATTATATCATGCCGCAGACTTTAAATTCAGATAATTTTGAATGTTTAATTACATCCACTTCTCGAAGTTGGGTTTCTTACAACCCGCAATGCATTTATCAAATTAGAGTTTTTTATAGCTCGCATTGCATTTATCAAAGTATGGCTATTTACAGCTTGCAGTGAAATTTATCGCATGATAATAATTTTATTTGCACCTACAAACGACATCTTTACATATAAAGATCACCATTACATGTTCAAGTGCTGGTATTTGAGCACTCATTATATCAGCTCATGGTTTTTCATTATCAATTCGTGATTTATCATTATCATTTCATGATTCACCATTATATCATTTTGCGAGTCACCATCAACTCATTATCATATCATTTTATGAGTCGTCTAATGATTTACCTTCATATTATTTTATGAGTCGCATACAGCTCATCATTATATCAGTTTACGAGTCACTAACGAATCATTATCTTATCGATATTTGAGATGACTCCTTGTATTAATTCTTGGGCCAAATCATTGACTCGCTGTACCACATTTATAGCTAATCAGAGCTGGTTATCATCAAAGCTAATTAGAGCTCGTCACGCCTATTGCAGCCGATAAAAGCAATAATCCTGGTTATTCTCGCCTTAAGTCAGAAGCATCTCGCACTATGCGGCCAAAGTACTGGGGCGCGGCGTTATTCATGAGACTGATGCCTATCATGGCTGCCTATCATGGCCATTCTCAACGACCCTGAACACGCGTTTACACCTGGG
Organism: Poa pratensis; assembly: GCA_947311845.1. Lineage (NCBI taxonomy): Eukaryota > Viridiplantae > Streptophyta > Magnoliopsida > Poales > Poaceae > Poa > Poa pratensis. Next base: position 45,362,252 of record CAMZMU010000035.1, read on the forward strand.
AAATACTGAGCCGCGCGCAGACCTACTTAACGGTACCTTAAGTTAGAAGTATCTTTGCATTATGTGGCCCAAGTACTGGGGTGTGGCGTCATTCATGAGTTTGATGTCTATCATGGCCATTCTCGACCCTGAACACACATTCCCGGAAATACTGAGTCACGCGAAGACATACTTAACGGTAATAGAGATAATTCAGAATGACTAAAGTACCCGCGTGGGGCGTCAATCGAGTCTGAATGCCTATCATGGCCGTTCTCGACCCTGAACACACATTAGATTTGGGAAATACTGATTCAAGTACCATATGCTATCATGCATCATACCATATGCTATCATGCATCTTACCAGTTGCTATCATGCAACTATTTGCTTCATGCAAAATACAACTTGCTATCATGCAAAATACAATTCGCTATCAGGCAAAGTACATTATGCTATCATGCAGATTATAGTATGCTATCATACAGGTCACAATTTGCTATCATGCAAGATACCGTATGCTATCATGCGGAGTACTAACATTTTTATCATAATTATTACCAGCCACCAAGGCTAACATATTATCATCAAGTTATTATCATTGCTTCCTCGGGGGCTTTGCCTTTTGAATTTCAGGAACTTATAACTTTGCCATATGGGTTTGAACTAGCATGACCAGATTTTTTATGATTGAGATGATCATTCCTGATATCGGCTGTTGAAGCCGCCATTATTTTATTATCTACAGCCACATTAAGTGGAATTTTTAAGGACAATTCCTTAATTTATATCTAGAATATTGACCGGGATTATCTTTTATCCTAGCATCTCAAACTAATATTTCACAGTTTGGAGTTTATATGCGGCTCTGCCCTACTCCAAGTATCATTATTTTCTTGCGGCAAAATATTTGCTCAATCTGTTGCAGGATCAAATTGCAACGATATGCCATCAAGCAGGATAATGAAATCATGCCTGCTTAATGCCTGGGGGCTAGGACACTTAAATTTTTTGTCCAAACTTGTGATATTTTTGAGTCCCGAGCAGTATGATCGTGCATACAACTCGGCCCTCGGGGGCTACACATCCACCAGTATCCGGCGGTCTTTATTATATTCATATATCATGTTTATATGCATATCTCATTTTTTGCAGAACATTAGAATATATATATCCATTTGCGAGTCAAATCAGCGACTCGGAAATTTTTAAATACAGTCTGTGGCTATATAATCTTGAGCCGCCATGATTCAACATGTGCTCAAATGGCTCGTCATGATAACATGACAGATTGTATTCTAATGATTGCCCAAGCTTATTTGTGCCTATGTTTGTTTGTTTTGATGTCTATGACTCAGTACCTTATATACACATTTGGATAATATGTATTGACGCTCATAAGTTATTATTCTTATGATTTCAGCTTAGTCTTACATCCAACAGGAAAAGGTGGTTTTTACCAAAGGCTTCGCGGAAAACTTACCACGATTCTGCAGCTTCAATGTGACCAAGACAGAAGTGCTGGCAGCATAGCAGCTTAATAAGCCGCGATGATTGCGACTCATCACAAGTCGTCAAGTTCAACAAGACGTCTCTGGCCTCAAAGGCTGGTGATACTACATCAGCGGCCAAATAAGCCGCAAAGCTAGCGACTCATCGCTTCTACATCAGCGGCTCAAGAAGCCGCAACGCTCGCGACTTAACACCAGCGAGTCGGCAAGTTCTACATATGCAAGCCAACATTATCATCATCAAGTCAAGATCTTTCGCCTGATTCTACGAATCACCCAGAAGCTTGGGGGCTAATGTCGGGGGAATGATAAATAGATTAACCCGCGGCCCACAAATAATGCGGCTTATAATCAACGGGCTTGCACGGAAGTGGGCCAACACGAAGAGTCACAGCAAGATAGAAGAAGGATCCAGAAGATTGGAGATAACTTAACTTGGAAGGCACGAAGAGTAGTCTCCAAGTAATACCTTTGTAACCTTACGAGCCTCTGGATATATAAAGAGGACTCGCAGGACTAGACAGACAAGTTCTGAAACCCTAGCTCTCATACATCCAGAGAGAGGCGACTCGACACATCGATCGCCAACCCCTTGTAACACCATATTCATATCAACACCAATCTAGGATAGGCAGGACGTAGGTCTTTACCTCGCATCGAGGGGCCGAACCTGGGTAAAAAACATTGTGTTCTTCGTGCTCTGCGATCTTTAGCTCGAGACGATTGACTCGCGTAATCCCACACCTACGAAGTCATCCATGACATCTGACGTGACAAACCCACGACAGTCCTCTTCCCCGAAAATCTCCGGCGGGAAGGGATACCACAATGCCGCAAAGATGGAGCACATTGCACAGCGTCGGGGGCGTCCATGGACGCGGTCCATGGCAGAGAGCACGTCGTCTTGGCAGGAAAAGCCACCATCCATCCAGGACCGTGTCCCACGGTGAAGTCGCAGTTGGAGCGTAGCGGCGGCCGGCCGCTTTATCACCAAATTGGCAAGTCTTGGAGTCCGCTTTGCTCCTCCAGCTCCTTTGACCGCTTTATACATGAGAATGGCAACTGCGGCGTCTTCGTCACGCGCGCAGTCGCGCGCGTCACTCTGTGGCGGGCGCAGAGCCCATGTGCGCTCTGCAGCGTGCACAGGAGCTTGCTTCCACTTGAAGGAACCCCACGAGGGCCTGGAGCCTCGCCGAGGCTCTGTAGCCGTTGACTCCTCGCGAGGGAAAACCTCGCGAGGGTAGCGCGGAGACGCGCCAGGACCTGATGGTCTTCTAGGAGAGGCCTTCTTGAGGCAGAAGTTCCTCTCGAGGCCCCTTAGGCCGAACGTCTGGTCCTTAGCAGAAATGCTCAGTCGAGCAAAGAAACCCTCGCGAGGGAAAATCCCTCGCGAGGCTCGTCAGGCTGAGCGCCTGGTCCTTAGTAGAATTTCCTGCGGAGCGTTTGAGGGTTGTGGCAGGCCGGCCCATGGTACCCCGGTTTCCACTGGGCCGACAGTAGCCCCCGGGCCCGCGATGGGCACGCTGGAGTTCCTCAGGCGGAGGCGAACCGTCGTGGGCCCAAAGAAGCCTGCGCAGCCCGAGACACGTGGAGCGTCGCAGCTGGACACGATCCCACGATCTCCTCTGAAGTAACGGGCGTAGTGGTGGGTCCCGCCACGTCCTGGTAACGGCTCGATGAGCCGATATAAGGCGGAGAGCTCGGCGCAGGCGGCCATTACTCCACTCGTTCCCTTTCATCTCCTTCTTCCCAGCGCTCAATCCCCAAGCTCCTCCTTTGCAATCTTGCTGCAATGGCGCCCAAGAAGACCACCGCATCCTCGAAGGGCAAGGCGGTGGTGCAGGGCGGCGAGCCTGCCGCGATGCAGCAGGACGGTGATTTCGAGCCGGCTCTGACCGGCTTCCGCTTCGAGAAGGAAGCGCAGCTGGACAAGGTGCGTCACATGGCGGCCTCGGCGACCAACGAGCACGGCGCCACGGTGCTCAAGCGAGCGGGCAACCCCCACGGCAGCTTCTACCCCATCTTCATGCACACCCTCTACGCCGGGCTCGTGCCTCCCTTCTCCGACTTCTTCCTGGCGGTTCTGGAGCGCTACCAGATCCAGGTTCTTCATCTCCACCCCAACTCCATCCTCGTCCTCGCCATCTTCGCCTATCTCTGGGAGGCGTATATCGGCATTCCGCCCTCGGTGGACCTCTTCCGCAGCTTCTACGCGCTCCGGTTCACGGCGAACAAGGAGCGGTCGGGGTGCGTGTCCTTCCGCATCACCGATGGCATGAAGGGCGTCTACATCCCCATCGCGCGGAACGGCGAGAACATTGTGACCAGCGTGACGAAGAAGGTGGAGGACTTCCGCAAGCGCTGGTTCCTCATGCAGTTCGGGAGCCAGAGCGCCTTCTTCGAACTGCCTGAAGCGCCTCCGACGAAGAGGGCGAGCTGGTCTTCTAAGGCACTCAAGGGCGCAACACTTGGCCCCGTGGTGAGGCGCTTGAAGGACCTCCGCGAGGCTGGCCTCACCGGGCAGATGGTGGCCAAGGACTTCGTGAGGCGTCGCATTGCTCCACTCCAGAGGCATGCGGACGCGATGTGGCTGTACTCCAACCAGAGGGACAAGATGCGCCTGAGCGCTACCCTCTTCACGCAGGAGGAGGTGCACAGCATCATGGAGACCCTCTTCACGTCTCCAGACATCCCCGCGCCTACCGACAAGGTTGTTCCGCTCCACAGGATCGATCTTGGGCGTCGCGTCTCGCACGTGCAGACGATGCCGAAGTTCGACCAGTGGGGCCTGGTGCCTGAGGGGCATGTCGGGCCTCGCGAGGACCCGGAGTCAGCGGCGCAGGGGGCGCCAGCTGAGGGCGACGAGGAGACGACGGAGACGCCCGCGGAGTCTGACGCAGGCGCAACCGGCGCCTCGGGAGGCCCCGCTTCTTCGGCGGAGAACTCGAGCGCCTCGAAGAGTGTGGCGCCTGAAGTTGAGATCCACGAGATCTCTCAGGCAGCGGCGACCAGTTCGTGGTCGCTCCCTCGCAGCGTGTCGAGGGAAAGGAGGAGAGCGACGATGATGGCGCTTCGTCAGGCCACTGCGAGCCCCGCTCCAAGGCGATCCACGACAGGAACGCCGGAGCCCGGGAAGAGGCAGACGCACGTACGAGCGCGGAGCCCAGCGCTCCGCCTGCGCGGTGGACGAAGAGGAAGTGGGTCGACACCGCGGCGTAAGTTTTGTACTTCTTTTTCTGTTTGATGTCTTTCTTGTGTAACCTCTCGAGGGGTTTTTGAGCCTTTCCCTCTCCAGGCGCCCGAGGAGCCAAAACGGCGGAGGCTCCGGAAACTTGGAGAGATCTCCAGCGCAGCAGCGGCGTCTGCAGCACCTACGGCTGAGGAGGTGCTCTCGAGGCCACCGCCTCTTCTCCCGAGGCTGCGGCGCCGCCTCCTGAGGCAGAGGGCGCCACGAGGAGAAGGAGGAAGAGGCGGAGGTGATGCCACTGCCTGTGCGGCCTGACGCCTCTCCTGTGCGGCAGGAGAAGACGCCGGAGAAGGATGCGGCAAGGACCACGTCGCCGGCGAAGGAGTGCGCGGCGGAGACAGCTGCGTCTGCAGAGGCGCATGCTGACGTCGAGATGGAGGAGACCACCGTGCGTCGCCTCCACCAAGCGCAGCCTTGGAGGGCCTACGGTGGATACTGAGGCTGCCGCGGGGCGGCCTCAGCAGAGAAGGCCAACCCTGCCCTGGGGAGAGGAGAGTGCTCCCCAGGGGCAGAAAGATGGTGGGGTTGATGTGAGGGCGCCTCGAGCCCCCAGAAAGCCCCCAGCGCGGAAGGAGGGGGCTCTCACCAGAGCCCCCAGAAGGCCCCTAGTGGAAGAAGAGGGAGGCTCCCACCAGAGCCCCCAGGCGCGCCTCGAGGACCCTCCGAGCCCAAGGCGTGACATTCGGAGTCCTCGGCAGGCGCCGGCGCTTCCAGGCCTTCTGGTGAGTCATGGGCCTTAGTCCTGCGGGGTCGGCGCCCAGTTGCAGCTCGCCGAGAGGCTGTCCTTCGCTCGGCGAGGGAGGTGCTCGATGGGCTTGAGGCCCAGCTCGCCGAGGAGATCGCGCCAGGGCGGAGGAGGATGCCGAGCTTGCGCGGGGCTGGGCTTGCCTCCAGGAGACCGTGGAGCGCAGCCGCCGGAAGGACGAGGCAGCCCGGCTCAACGCGAGGCGGCGCTGCGCGATGCTGAAGAGATCCGCATCAGCGTGGTCCGCGAGGTTGAGGAGACCCTTGCGGACCTAAGTGCTAGGCGCGAGGCTCTCGAGGCGGAGACCGAGGCCAAGCATCAGGAGCTGGCGGCGCGCGAGGCGGCGGTCTCCACCAAGCACCAAGAGCTTCTGGACCGTGAGGCGGGGATCATTGCCGAATCGGAGAACGTGCGGCAGGGCTTGGAGAAGCTCCGTGAGGACCTGCGCATCCGCGAAGGCACGATCGTGCAGCGCGGGGTCGAGCTTGACGCCCGCGAGACGAGCTGCGCAAGCGCGAGGAGCAGGTTGAGCAGATCGAGAAGATCAATCCGCGCAGCGGGAGCACCTAGTCTCGCGAAAGCAAGGTGACCCAAGACGAGGCGTTCTACCAGAAGTGCCTCGCACAGACCAACGAGAACCTCCGCAAGAAGGAGGAGAAGATGGCGGAGGAGTCCGCGACCAAGGAGAAGCTCTTCCGCGACAACTGCAGGCAGGAGTTTGCGGTGAAGGACAAGAAGCAGGAGGATCGCTTCACGAAGAGGCGCAACGAGCTTGACGCTCGCATCAGAGAGCTTGAGGCTCAAAAGAAGCACTTTGATTCCTGCCTCTAGGTTGCTGTAGAGGCTCGGGTGCACGCGGAGCAGGACCTCGCTTCCTTGACACAGGATATGATCAAGATGCAGCAACAGGTGGGGCATGTCGTAGAGCTTGTCGAGGAAGCTCGGCAAAGTGCCCTGGCTTCACAGGTCTTGTCACGCCAGCGGGAGGGCATGTTCGTCTCCTTGGTGCGGCGTGCGCGGACTGTTGCAGGCCGCCTGGGGGCCGAAGCCCCCGTGCTTCCTGCCGAGGGGAACTCCGACGTCGCCACCTACCTCGGCTTCTTCGAGAAGCTTCTCACCAGCCTCGAGGAGGTCGTGACGAACCTCGATGACCTGGTGGATAACGAGAGCCGCGAGCTCCTTGGCGTCGCGGTCTGCCAAGTCTTCGCCAACCTTGCACACCTCCACCCATGCTTCGACTTCGCGCGGTGATGGAGCCTCTGGAGAAGAAACTCGCCTCGAAGTTGGATGCCTCGGTGTGGGACGAGGTCGAGACGTACATCCAATGCTTCAAGAGGGTCGAGGTCGAGGAGAGCGACGACGAGGCAGGTGCTGAGGAGGGGGGCGATGAGGCTGTTGATGGCGACGACGACAACGATGACGGCCCTGCTGCCTAAACCGTCCCTGTGGAGAGGTGTGCCTGGAGCACCAGTTATCTTAGGACTTGTTGCTTTACTTTGTAACTAGCTGCGTGGCCCGCGCAATTGCGCGGCTAGATGATACACTTTTCACATGTCATTAATGCCAAAACTTGAGTAAGTGCATTGTTTAGGATTGAAAGTTCTATTATGATGTACCCTAACATCAGTAATTGCTTGCGCCTTGTGCTCTTGGAATGATTTTGCCATCATTAGAAACATTATCAAATATGAGTGATCTACTGGATACAAGTGCGGCATTCACTACCTATATATTATGCTCCTTAATGAATCATGTGAACTATAATGCCTCTAGTAGATTCATATAATCTATATTGTTAGGGTATAGCCTAAAGTGACGCAATATATTACGTGTTAGTGGTCGTGCCAGATTCAGTCTTGGGATCTGTTTTGATATGTTCTGAGAAAAATAAACCAAGAAATAAACTACCGGACATCAAGCTAACATATTGAAATTTTGTTGTGTCATATATTTAACAGCCATTATCTTATAGGATTCGACACCTGCGAAAATGAAATCTATTATATTATTAAAACAACAAACAATGGACGGTGAAGATTTGTCTAATCAAATTGTTATAGAGTTTCAGCGGTTAAGATGATTTGATGACAAATCGGCATGTGCGCGCAAGCCGTAGTCGTACCATACTAGGTCTCCTATTCAAGAACGTAGATGCCAGCAAAAACACCTAGATTGATTGCAATCAATGGATGCATCGTCGCTGCTTCCTTGGCTCCTAGGGCAGCGCCGCCGCTTTTTTCCGGCCACCAGCGCTCTGTCCACCAACGATCGAGTAGACGGTGGCGCCAGGTGCTGTTGTAGCTGCCGGGATCAGGCGCTCTCCACCCGCGCTGTCCTACCCGAGGCCCTACAGACCCTCCAACCCTACCAGTCCTTGGCCCATCGTGTTTGAGCGATCATGGCTTCACGTTATCTTCCAGTTCCCTTGCAATTGCGTCCATTGGTCAAAGCGGTACAAGGACGTGGTTTCCACTTCCACCAAAGGTATGATTTTCATTGTAACTAAACATCCGTCCTTCTGCCTCACTATCCTTTAGACTTTTACCTCATAGCAACTGCTCAGTTTGGAAACCAAAAGGTCGGATCAAATTGACGGGTATTTGAGTTAATAGAAAGTTTCTGGATTTCCCGTGAATTTCTTTGTCTAGCCACGAAGGCTATCACTGGAATCTTGCTCACTCTGACATGGATATAAGTATCTAACACATGGATTACCTGCAGATAGGCTACTGCGTTTGTACGAACATCCTTGCTGTCGACATGTTTATTACAGTTATTGGAATATTCAGATTATATTTATTCTGATACTTTAAGGAGTTTTGTAACTATATAGAATGCAAATTGCTTGATGTTGCTGCTCGGCAGTATTAATTGGTTGCATTATTTAGATTTATTCGGATGTTTCTCGACAATACTAATTGGTTGTCCTGACAGATAAGGACCAAGTTTATTTTCTATTTTGCTCAGCTTGCACTGCTTGATTGGCGTCTAATTTATCGTAGAAGAAGTGGAAATTAACAAGATAAAGGGCGTTGATATCAGGTTTGTACATTTATGTGGCTGGTGTGCCTAACGAACATGTTTATAACCTTCGTCTATTTGTTTCCACTGTTTACTGCAATATTAGTATAATCACACAAAAAGATTTGTTGATGTAGCAGAACTTAAAAAGGGATGTCTATCTTCCTTTCTAATTGAATTTGCAAGCTCCTGTCGATCCTTTGGGAATAATTTGGTAGGTTTTTTTTCTTCGTCTATCAATCTATGAGGGGTGATGTTTTCAGCTAGAGATGAACATTCCCGCTGGAAATTAAATAGGGTACTCACTAACAATGAAGTATTTCAATCACCCGTGAAGTTCTTGAAGCATCTAATTTGGCTAACTATCGTTATTTATCCTACATTTTGATTTTACATTCAACCTTTTATAAAGGCACTGTATATTGCAGGTTTATGTCAGATGTGCTTCTAGAATCAGGTATTTCATAAAATCATTTGACCAGAGAATGATGCAATACAATCTTCTATACTATAGATGATCAGCTCTTTTTTCCCATGTACTTCGGACAATGTAAAATGACACAGTACTAGAGAAATCAGTCGTTGCAAATGTAGTAATAGTCTGGATATGAAAATGTACGCATGTGTGAAAAAAGTGGTGCTTAATCCTTTATGTCTTTGACGTTATGCTAATCTTATTTCTTTATTAGGGAAATTAGACCAAGAAATCTGGAAGATCGAGAGATGAACAGTGTATGTTATAGACTATTCATTTCTTCCTTTTCTTAAGATATATGGAGGAATCAAGGGACAAGTGAGTTGCTTCAAGTACATTAGCTGTAAGGCACCATAAATAATTAGATTTCTTCACCGCCGTCTTAATTATTTCTAACCTCATATACAGCTTATCGCAATTTTATTCTCAGCAAAGTACCTTCGTGTGATGTGCTTCTGCAATAGCTAAGATATTGGCGTCATCTCTACTTGGGAACTGAACGGGGAAAGGGCATATAGGTCAAAGCCTCAGATACAACGATGATCTGTTGTGCTTTTAGAATCAAGTATTTCTAAAAATCAATTGACCACTGAATGATGCGATACAATCTTCTAGGATATCGCTGATCACATTCTTTTTCCATCTACTTAGGCTAATGTAAATGAGAGGGTACTAGAGAAATCCAGTAATTGGAGACGTAGTGATAGAGTCTGGATATCTTGCATACATTTGGAAAATCTACGCATGCGTGAAAAACCGGTGGTGCTTAATCCTTTATATCTATGATGTTATGTTAATATTATTTATTAATTAATTATGGAAACTAAACAAAGAAATCTGGAAGACTGAGAAAATCTGTGCAGAATTAGTGTAAGGTTAAAACTATGGATTCGTCTATTGGTCTCCATTAATAAGATCAGTTTTGTCAAACATGGCATTTCCGTTATGTCATCCAAGGCATTTCCTTTATTGCGGTATTGGAATGAGGTATGCATAACATTATTGTACAAGCCTCAAAATTAAAAAACTTTAAATTCCTTTTGGATTCAAACTATTGTATAATTATATACCTGAATGAATTTGGTAATACTGCTACAATCTGGTATGAAGAATTTTCATCCATATTACTGATTGATACTATGTTTATCCTCCCCCCCCCCCCCCCCCCCCCCCCCAAAAATTATACTAACTTATGGCAACAAATGTAGAACCATCCAAATAATTAGTTCAACAGGAAAGTAGAAAAGACGAAAGAGATAAAAATTGTCACCATTCATACAGTCATTAATGCAAATCATGTTTTTATTTGATTGTATGGCCAATCTTTCTGCCATTCTTTTAGAATGTATTCCCTTAAACACTATGACTTGACCGACAATATGTGTGCCAATCCATTTGGGCGCTTATAATTCCGTAAATTGATTCTGTAGGTTTAGCATTACTCTAATTCATTTATCTCAAAAAGGTTAAGTATGTCATTTTTATTTGTTTTTCGATTCTGAATATTGGGGCATCGGATGTACTACAATAATACAATAGAGCCTTTTCTTAATATATATTTCATTTTCGCAGGTGTCGAATCCTATAAGATAATGGCTGTTAAATATATGACACAACAAAATTTCAATATGTTAGCTTGATGTCCGGTAGTTTATTTCTTGGTTTATTTTTCTCAGAACATATCAAAACAGATCCCAAGACTGAATCTGGCACGACCACTAACACGTAATATATTGCGTCACTTTAGGCTATACCCTAACAATATAGATTATATGAATCTACTAGAGGCATTATAGTTCACATGATTCATTAAGGAGCATAATATATAGGTAGTGAATGCCGCACTTGTATCCAGTAGATCACTCATATTTGATAATGTTTCTAATGATGGCAAAATCATTCCAAGAGCACAAGGCGCAAGCAATTACTGATGTTAGGGTACATCATAATAGAACTTTCAATCCTAAACAATGCACTTACTCAAGTTTTGGCATTAATGACATGTGAAAAGTTTATCATCTAGCCGCGCAATCGCGCGGGCCACGCAGCTAGTTAATTATATGAGAAGAATATTAAATAGGCCCACCAAGGTCGTGGTGGGCCAAGGTGCCGAAGAGGGGGAAGTTCCCCCCCCCCCACGGCCGAAACCCTAATGGGCCACGTGGCCCATGGGGGGACGGCGGCGGCATGAGGCGGTGGGAGGGGGAAGTCCCCCTCCAATCCGAGTTGGAGTTGGGGGAGGTCTCCTCCCCCCCCCCCCCCTTCCTTCTTGGGTGAGGCGGTTTGGGGGAGGAGTCCTACTCCTCCACCCAATCCGAGTTGGGGTGGGGGAAGGTCTCCTACCCCCTTTTCCTTTTAGGTGGAGGTTGTTTGGGAAAGGAGGAGTCCTCCTCCAACTCCCAAACCGAGTTGGCCTAGAGGAGGACGCGTCCTCCTCTAGGACCGGCGCACCAAGGGGGAAGGGTTTACCCCCTTCCCCAAGTACCTCCACCCCTTGGCCTCTTTTATAAGCAAGCCCAACCCCCTAGGGTTGAACAAACAAGATACATAATATTGGAAAGCGCTCTCTCTTGTAGATCTCATGTGTTGAGAATTAGACGTCTCTCATCTTCTCATATAGATCTAATCTAGTTGATTAGATCTACCACCTAAACTACGCCGCAAGGCTGTCTCTCTTCACCACGTGCTAGTAGCTAGGCGGTGAACGCACGGGGTGGGTTGACACGTTGTATGTGTGGATACCGTTAGAGCGGAATTCGCGCCAGCAGTTTCTCGACGACGGAACAACTTCATCAACGTCTAAATCTACGTCGACGTACGGCAAAAATCTCACCTCCCGGCGTGGACGTGAGATTCTTCATCAGGCTTCACCGACATCTATTTCGACAAACACAAGATCTTCCGCAACGGTGTTTGTAAGTATCTTGATCATCGCATTATGGGGTGCAGCATATCTTCATAGAATAGATCTTGGCGGCAAGGTTACGGATAATTTTTTAAAGTTTTACCCGCAACCCAATATCCTTGTCGTCCCCTCCCTTACCTCTGTCCCGTTCATGTTAGGAAGCTCGGAATCAAGCGCGGCGAATTCGTCTTTCCCACCTCCCGCCGTGGTTGACACTGATTTTGTCTTAGACTATAAAAAACAATCAACTATCAAGAAATTTGATAAAATAATCAAGTAAAATTCTAAATCGTTTGTCCGGTTGTACGGTCAAATTATATTAAATTAAATGGCAAAATACATGCACATAATTCATTTAAAAAAATTGTACATTTCATCAAAAGTTATTGTACTACTACGTATATAAATTAGTCCTTTTCTAGCCATATTGGAGCTAAAAACTTGCGGGCTAGCTATCTAAATTAGTCTTCCTTTTTTTTACAAGCAATTGTGCTATACACTCCCATGTATGGATTACATTAACTAAACTTGATTTAACCAATGGATAGTTTATATATCATGGGACCATAAATGTGTTGCATTGTGGGGTGTGTAAAAGTAGTACTAATAGATGCTAGTCTAGTTTGTCTGAAAATTTCCAGAGTGTAGCGGAGCGGAGGGAGTAGGTGACAAGAAGTACGTGTAGGTGTGCTGCTACGTCCATGCATAGATTAGCCTGCGTCATTACACGGTTAATAAATTATAATGGGTAATTAGCAGTCCATTGTCCATATACATGCATGCGGTTCGTGCATGTCATAAGCAGAAGCCTGGGACAGGGACGCTCCAATTAATGGCCTCGTACTGTGCGTCGCTCTAGCCCTCTGCTCTATAAATGTACAGCAGCTACTGAGCTACAGTCGACGCTGCAAATACAAAAGAGTGATGCAATACGTACGACGATTTGTGTCCGATTTTCGTACGACGCTGAGTTGCGCATGCATCTTTCAAGCATGGATGGCCTTGGTGGTCCCAGCACAAGAGTGATTAAGCGAACAGGAATAAGCCACGTAGAGTCGTATGGAAATCGTACCAAAAACATCGTACGCAAAGCACTGCCGAATAAAAAAAAGGACGTTGCTACGTTGTGGTCGACCACGAATTAGCTTACAGCGAGGTCAGTCGGACAACCTAAATACAGAAAGAAACGATCGCTGGGAAAGAAAACCTTCCGCGCGCACGCGTTGATTTTGGGCCAGAGGATGCGTGCCCATGTGCTGTTTTTGGCGGGACCAGTGGAAGACCTCCCGCACCCATAAAGGAGGTCGCACCCAGGTGATTTTCTGCCGTCTCAGCCTGGCTACTGCATAGCCGCCTGACGAGGAACGGTAGCTCCTCCCCACCCCCATAGCTCTCCCTCCATAGGTCCAAATCAAATTACATCCTGCCAAGAAAACCTTTTATCCTCCCTCTGTGTCTCTTTACATAGTTTCCAACAAACAAAAACGAAACAAAATAGATCGTAGTTTTTACATCCCCATCACAGATCTCTCTGAAGAACACATATCTTACGAATCGCGTCTCCATCAACAACTAGATGATTCAGCAAGTAGAAGATTTAACAAGAGATCTAAAACTGTTTCAGCAAGTAGAAGATTTGAAACAGATGTAAGCTTTCCCCTTCATCTCTTTTTCCCCTGCCACCGTCCATGCTCCTATTTTACATCCCTGTAATGACATGGAAAGGGAATTCTTGTAAAAAACCTGAGCATGCGCTGTCAAAAACTGTGGTATGCAAAAGAAATTAAAGCAGGACCCTGAGATTTACTTGGCAAACTAGATGTAAAGTTATAAAATTAGGAAGTGCTGACCTGGAATTTGTCTAAAACTTGTGCATGTGTTGTAAAAAACCATGGCGTGCAAAGAAATTAAAGCAGGAACCTAGGATTTACTTGGCAAACTAAATATAAAGTTATAAAATTAGGAAGTGCTGACCAGGAATTTGTCTAAAACTTGTAACCGTACTGTAAAAACTATGGTGTGCAAGAAATTTAAAGCATAACCCTAGGATTGGCTTGGTAAATTACATGTAAAAGTTAGAAGGATGATCAGGTTTTTTCTATAAGTACAAAATGGAACTAAAAAGATTTGTTAGCAGTAAATTCCTTGAACTGATGAAAAATTCTGGAAAAATGAATCTTCAGATGAGTATCCCAACATGTCACTATTTTTCTTAAAACAGTATATCCACATGATGGAAAGTTTCCCAGGACTTTTGTTTCGCTAAAATCATAAGATGTAGAAGAATTTCCTGAACAAATTCATTGAAAATGCACATGATATGTTACTGAAATATGATTGTACAGTAGTTAACATCTAGTAACTTTTCATGCAATGTAACAGAAAAAATCTCTAAAATATACTAAATAAAGTAGACAAAACCAACCATTAGCCTTGTCTCTTGATGTGATTCCATTCCCACCACCAAGCCAAGTTAGCTCGAAAGTAAAGAATTAGTTGATAAAAATGTAAGTTTGTCAGAAATATATTGGATATGATCGGAAGTAATCTTTTGCAGCAACTAAGAACTTTATTTTGGATCCCATTGACACAATAATTGGATATGATCCGAAGCTGGTACCGCCAAAGTAGAACTTACATTTTTTTTCTCGGTGTGGAACTGATGGACTGTCAAGAATTTCTTGAACCTGCATTTCAATGTCGCGAAAATAAAAGAAATGACAGCAGAAAGTAATACAGGTTGTAGAAAATCAAATGAGGGAAAGATCAGTTATACATTAATAGATAGTAAGTTTGTCATGTTTATATTGTTTACATTACATCGCCCCCCCCCCCCATTTTGCAGCACGAGCCCCTAGCCCACATCTGCAACATGATCACCTACCAGCCCCTATCTGCACGAGCTCCTACCAGCCCACATCTGCATGAGCTCCTGCCAGCCTGCAGAAGAAAAATTACAATATACGCACAAGCTTCTACTAGTCGCCATCTGCAGCACGAGCTTCTAGCAGCCCCCACCATCCCCCCTCCTGAAGCTGAAAATTGGGAACTTACAACCTCCATCGACTAGACCTGGACATGCATCTTCTCTAAACTTCAAGCTTAAAATCAGACTGGAAGAAGGAGCAGAAAGCATCAATGCAAGTTCATGCTTCTCCCACCCTCTCTCACCCCTTCTGAATTTACATCCTGGAATGATCTGGACAAAAAGGTCTCACCCGTGCTGTAAAAAAAAATACAAACTACATTCTTCCCTCTACCAGATCTGAAAATTCTTGGGCTATGATTTTAGTCAGTTAGATGTAAAACTACATCTATTATACACTTCCTGCTTTGTACTATACTAGCATGGGACTTTGATCAAGAATTGGCTGTGGTGTGTGCAAATTACATAAAGAAAGAATGTGAACTTATGTGTGAACACATGGCCTTGTCCAAAGTAAGAAACTTAGGATGTAACTCATTTACTGTAACAAATCCATCGGATGTAGAAAGAATAGCACTTGTAACAAAAGAACTTTTGTACAGACAATTGATTGTAAAACACAAAACATGAAGTAGTCATAGTCAGTAAAATGTAAAGAATGCTCAAAGATCACAATTTCCACAGCGTTGATGGTCTTCTTAATCAGTGAATGCATTTTGAGAAACATCTGGAGAACTGAGGCTACTGTGAGATGCTTGTTGGGGCGATGTGTTGTTCCACTCAGGTGGCTCCCAGAAACTTACATTGTGTTCAACAGATAGAAAAGCTCTTTGGAACTATGTGTTTAACGACGATGTGAATTGTTTGTTTTTGGCTCTCCTAGCACTGTTCCTGCATTTAGAAAATAATGTTTTGAAAATCAAAGCAGTGTATATGCAAAAATATATGATTTTTCGAAAAAAAGATGAAAACATGCATGCAATTTTCTCTGTCGAAAACAATAAGTACATAGTTTGTGGTTTAAAAAAATGTACAGATGGTTGACAGCATACTTTATGATTCCACTATTGCAGTTCAGGTAATAGTTGTGTTGAAGGTTCTGGTGGGATTGATCTTAACAATCCCTCTGCGGATGAAGCTCTTGGTGGTTTCAATGACACAGGAACAGGGGATAAACTTGCTCCTCCGGTTGTCGAGTTGGATGCAACTTCGGCTAGAACGGTAACTATGGGAGACATGGGTGCCAATTGGTTAGGCACTGCCTGGTCCAGATAGTGGTAGTGATGGTGAAGTTCAGCAACGCCCGAAAGTTTTGCTCCGAAAACTCCTTATAATGGCATGTAAATTTGATTCACCGGTGGCCGTGATCCTACTACACTACAAAAGGTATGCTAAGCACATTGGGTTTTCCGTGAAGATCAGCTCATCGAGGAGATCAGTAGTTGACAACCAGAAAATATAAAGCCTTGTTCATATGCAACAAAGATGTCAAAATGCAGATAAGGATGCTGAACCCCAGCCCATCAAAATGCGTAACCGAACTATCAAAAATTGTCGGAGAGGATAGGACAGCCAGGCTATGGCGGGAAGCAGATTTTGGAAGCTTATGCACTACCTAAAAGTGGACCGTAAACACTACTACTATGAATAAAAGGTTTACATGTACAGAATTTCTAGGCTGAACTATAAAAGCATAAGAACCCCTAAAAGAAGGTGGGAGGTTAATTCTACTTCTTGGGGCAACTTGATCCAGAGAGAATAATGCTCTTCAACTTAAACAAAAAGGAATTTACATCTGGTAAAACAAAAGAAGCGTAAAGAAACTGCTCATAGAAATATCATGTAAAAAATAATATACTTGTTCAAGTTAGAACCACAAGCATAACCACCATTATTATGAGGGTGCTTATTACTAGTGTGAAAACACATGGTAAGATACAAATTACATCTTCTGATGGAATTACAAAAAGACCAGAACATAAAAATTGCATCAACTTTTTTTTTAAAGATACATCTCGTATTTTAAACTGTGGATATCTACACCCAATGGTAACATCACTGCTACAAAGACAAATTTACATCTTAATTTTTTTTTTTGAGTGTTTACATCTGAAAAAAAAAATTAATAAGTTGCGCCTAAGAAAAAAAGTTGTATCTACTAGAAATGGACAGAATCCAATGAAGATGTCACCGATTAGAAAGGAACCCACAATATTACTAACAAAATTTACACACAAAAAAAAGTTACATGTACACATTTACATCCACTTTCATGAAGGGTGAACCCCTCTAGAGAAGGACAACCAATATTACTGACACACTTACACCTCACAAAAGCTGCATCTACAAATATTACATCTACCACACCTGATGTAATTTAACCAGTTAAACACTAACTACAGGAAATTTTGCATCTTACAACCATGTTAAAATCCAACCTACATCTGCTAATCCGTTTTGAAAAAAGGTTTGTGCATGAACAATACGAAATCTAGTAAAATATTATATCTATGAGAAGTAACATCTACTGACCTGTTTGTAAAGTCTATCTGAGAAAAAATCCAAGGATAATCACACATACATGAACACAAAAGAAAAACGGCCACTGTCTCTTCGTTTCCTCTTGCCGATAATTCGAATAAAATTGACACTCGCCAGAATATCATACAACCAAAGCCCTGCAAATGGACACATTTGATTGGGCTGACGTGTGTTAGAACACACCTCGTACAAAAGAACAAAAGCCATGCGGTTGAAGAAGAACAAAAGGAAGAGAGAGAGAAAAACAGCATCGCGACTCAATTCTGAAGTTACCTGGTTGGAATAACTCCCTAGATCGCAACAACAAGGACATAGTAGGTCGCGGGGAGTTGACGGCGAGGACGAATCCAGAGATGGTCTACACCTCCCGTCCCAACCCTCATCCCAGTGCTTCGGAATGGTGCCCTCGTCCAATCTCCTCTTCCGATGACGCGGATCGGCTGGAGCAGCGGCGGGATGCGGTGCCGGCAGGAGGCCGTGCGATTTCTCGCCGCAGAACGAGAGTGGGTGGGGGGATGGGGAACGGGGCGCCTCCTACCGGCGTGAGGACGCACCCTCCGGCCGTGCGATTTCTCGCCGGAGAACGAGAGTGGGTGGGGGAATGGGGAACGGGCACCTTCGTGTCCTCACGATTCCCCTGCACGTGGGCCAGTCAACCGCTAATGCGTCGCTCCACACGAGCCATTGGATCCGCATCGCGCGGCCAGAACGAGTGAGCACGCGATAGTCAGAATTGAGGTCGACCAAGATAAAGAAATTGCGTAAAAAAAAGTCCCATCAATCGAGAGCAAGACAGGATACTCAGATCGTGTTTTCGCTCCAGTGAAGGAGAAGGATCACCGCCGAGTCCGGAGGGTAGGATTCATGGACTCATGGTTCTCTGGTTTGGCCATGGGTACAAAACGAAGTGTTGTGTGGAGTTCTTTATTGTGAAGAACATCACCTAATAACAATAACAGTACCTAATGTTAAAATAAGTTCATGCAATTTGCTTTGGTAGAATTGAAGGTGGATTAAAGTTTTCATCAAATTACTAGCTCTTTAGTTAAGTTTATGAGAAGTTTTGTATGAAGTAAGTTTTCAAATGGCAAGAGGTAGTATGATGAAATAAGATCAAGGGATAAAATATCAAACTTGGGAGGCTCCCATGAGCCTCGTCTGAAATTATCAAGAAGTACCAAGCATTTAAGCTTTAGGATGTCTTGGACATCCCTTTTTCATCAAAAAATCATCAAGTCGATCCATGAAACTAGATTTTTATTTCTTTACATGATATGTGCTCTTCTTAGAGCGTAACTTTGTTTTTTTTCAGTTTTTGTTTTGTTTTGTTTGGCAATGTTGGATCTTAACATTTTTGTGTGGGAGAGATACATGCTCCGCTCTTCACTTATATATGTTGATTGTTTTAATTTTCGTTATGTTTGCTTTTAGTTCTTGTTTTTCATGTACCTCTTGTTCAGAATTGTTAGTTTTTTTAAGTACCATCTTGTTGCACTCATATTTGTTTGTAGAGTTGTTTAAAATTATTTTTTGGTTGGAACAGAAAATGTCATTTGATAATGGTATAAAGAAAAAGCTTGCATAATCTTGTAGATCATTGTCTTGAATAATTTCATACTTATCAATATTTTTGAGGTATCAAGTAGATTAATGCTTAAACTTGTGAATCATTTGCTTATGAACTAACTAGTGGAGAACTGCCGTAAAGTTTGAAGTTGTAGGGTTATCCATGTTGATAATTTAGAAGCCAAGATATTTTCTTTTCAAAGGCATGATTTAGTTAACAAGGAAACAACGTGTAGTTTTTATGGTTATTCCTAATGCATATCATGTGGTTGTTCTTGTGCCGGTGTCGGTTGGTGTTGGTTTTTGCTTTAAAAAAATTGCTACCCTAAACTATGTAACAAGAGGAAATGGTTCTCATGCATCCAATTCCTTGAGCCAAATATCCATGCCATTTGTGTCCACCATAATACATGGTATTTTTCTATCATTCCAAGTAATTTTTTCATGTGCTGCCTTTTATAACTTTGGAATTGTTACATTTCCTTATTCGTCTTTGCTTTTCAACTCATGAGGAAGTGGTAGATGTTTTTATTGTACTTGTTAAATAGACTTTACACTTGACTCGCATGCTTCATCTGATCGTCTATAATTTTTCAAAATGAGTTGGCAGCGGGGTACCAAGTCCCAAATTAATTTACAACTTTCACCAAAAAAACTCTCCTCGCATTCTGTATCTGATCATTTAGTCAAAACATCTGCACGTGTAAACAAAGGATAAAGAGGAATGATATGCTTGCTGCAGAAACGTTATCAATGGGACCCACTCTTAAAAAGTCTGTTTTATCAATGGTAATACTGCATTATCTATTACCAGTCGTTGACCATAGCATACACCAGTCAAACTTTATATTTGTATGTCTCTATGATTTCGAAAACTAAAAAATCTCTAGCATATGACTAATCCTTTCTCTATGCCGGAGTCGGGATTCAGCTGGAAAACGCATCGTGAGGATACCATGCTTCGAGATCTCCAAAACTCATGCAAAATTACAGGAATTATTTCCTCACGAAATAAGGTAAAAAAGCCAGAAGATCAGCATGAGGGGTGCCACGAGGGCTGCAGGCGGCCTACCCCCTGGCCGCCCTGTGGGCCCGCCTGCACCCTCGGTCTTCTCTAGCGCTCCCCTTCGACGTATATCTTCGTCTTTGACCTAAAAACCTTGCGAGAGACTTCCCATAATGTTTCCGCCGGCTCCACGGGGCGGAAACGACACAAAGAGAAAAGGATCTCCGGCAGGCAAAAAACTGCCGCGTAAATTCCCTCCCGAAGGGGAAACTGCCACCACGCTGGGCTTCATCGGGATCATCGTCTATACCATCTCCACCGCCAACACCATCATCTCCGCCGCTCCACTTGTAACATCTAGGGCTGCATCTTGTTTAGTCAATTGGGATACTCTTGTGTTGATTACTCCTTGTGGTTGATGCTATTGAGTTTTATCGATGAATTAAGTTTATGTGCATATTGTCATCCATCGTTATAACACATCTGATTATGATCCATATGATGTCTTATGAGTAGCTCGTTTATTTCTTGAGGACATGGGAGAAGTCTTGTTGCAAGTAGTGGAATTATGTTGAGTAATATTTAATGGTTTGATATTTAATTTGTGTTGTTATTCTTCTAGGTGTCATGTGAATGTCAACTACATGGTACTTCACCTTTATGGGCCTAGGGAAATGCATTGTTTATTTAGTTTACTTACTGTGAGATTGCCGGGGGGGATAGAAACATGAGCCCACGTTGGTAAGCTAGTGCACGATGGAGTGTAGGTTCTCAGAGTTTAACATTGTGGTTAGATTTATCTTAATTACTCCTTTGCATGTGCAGTAGCTTGCAAGGGGTGTAATACAAGGGAGGTGCATAGGTTCACCCACACAACACTTATCAAAACATTGAAGATTAATCAGCGGTATGAAGCGAAAGCACTTGACGATATTCTCGTGTGTCCCAGGAACGTTCAGTCATCGTAAGTAAAACAACCGACTTGTCCTTTGTGCTAAAAATGATTGGTCCACTCGCTGTAATTATTATTACTCTATTCTATCTACTCGCATTTTATTTATGTGTTATATCAGAAACTACTAAAAACTTGTCTGCTAATATTTACAGTGAAACCTTACTCAAAATTGTTTGTCAACACTTTCTGCTCCTCATCGACAGCGTCAACACTTTCTGCTTCTCATTGGGTTCAACACTCTTATTTATCAAGAATATTGCAATAGATCTTCTATACTTACGAGTCATCACCGGTCATGGTAGTGCTCCCAATCCTGTTGAAGTGGCCATGCTACTTGCAACCGGTGGCAATTTTACGAGCCAGCGGCAGCACTACCAACATGGTCAACGTTGCCGAGGTCTCTCTCAGGAGCCAAGCGGCGGCAGTTGGGTAGGAACCTCAAGGGTGCTCATCCATTGGCCCGGGCGCTCTTTCTTACCTGGTCGGGAGAATTTTGGGGAAGTGCATGGAAAATAGAGAAAACGTGTATGTAAACATATGTCAAGCTCTATATGTCAAGCTCTGTAGGCGGTGAGATCTCTCGAGAAACGCCGAGCGCCTTCTCAGACAAGCGATTCCGCCTCCCCGTCCACAGATCCGGCGACGCCGAGTCCCCATGGCGCCGAAGAGGGACTAGAGCCGCTCCCCGGCGACTACAAGTTCAGTGGAGACTACTCCGACGCGAACCGGGCGCTGGTCGTCCGCAGCGACGACGCACGAAAGCTCTTCGCCCGCCGGTATAAGCTCGTGCCCGTGCCGGACTCGCTCCTCCGCCGGGAGGTAGCGGAGTTTGACCGGCTCCGGTGGGAGCTCGTCTGTTGCGCCCGCGAGCAGCAGCGCCTCCACGGCGAGGGAAGCTCCTGTGCGGGCGCCAGCAGCTCCACCGCCAGAGGACTACGACCCTGCGCACTTCGGCGTCACCCTCGGGCTGGAGGATTTCATCCCTGATGAGCAGCTCAAGCGCGTGATGTCGGCGACGCTCCTGTGGTCCAAGCACGAGGCGGCGCAACACTAGGCCCAGGTCCAGCACGACAAAGAGATCGACGACCTCGTCATCAGCATGCTGCCACCCGTCATTGACCCCGTCTCTGACAAGGAGTGCTCCTCCGCCGCGCCCATGGCTCCGGTGAGGAGCCGAATTTTGCCGTCTAGGGTTTGATCGGCGGCGATTTAGGGTTAGTTTAATGTTGTAGGGTTTGTATTTTGTGTAAAATTCGTGGTGTTGCCTCCACTGTACCGAAGATGGATGTAAAATGATGAACTAGTATGTTCACACTAAATCTGAAATGTCGAAATTTGCGGGTTTGCACTTGCATTTGAGGGCTCTGTTCTTCGCGGCACGCTAACTCGAGGAAAAACATGAAAAACGCGATGTACGCGTTTTGCGGGCTCTGCTCGAAATGCTCTTAGGCGTTTAACAAATAGCAGCGCTGCAGCGCGACCAAGGCGATCATTGATACGACGAGAAAATTTTCCAGCGTTTTTTTCTACCCAATGAAAAAGGAGTTACAAGCGGGTTTAGTCTCCTTATGCATTGATTAGTGAGAAAAAGAAGATTTGAGTGCATGATGGGTCCTTTGAATGCAACAGAATCGCCTAATCCAAATTTGAGAATCCACCGCATGCAGAGATTGAGTGCCACCGTGGCTATTAAGTAGGGCAATTAACTACAAATTGGGGCCTAATGATTCTGGCAAACTGATTTTCACTATAGGCCTAGTAAACCAGGACGGAGGGAGTAGACAACATGTACTCACTACGTTTACATGTAGACTGCGTTCTAACTTTTCAAAAAAAATCACATTTACTTTGCGTTATGCACTTTTTGCCACTTGAGTCCCTAATATACCCCAGGTTTAGTCTCCCTATGTATTAATTAGTGAGAAAAAAAGAACATGCTAGCACGAGCAATCAAATGCATATCGAAACCTCTACACGTACGATCTTTCCGTGTCCGATCTGTGTAGGACACAGATCCAACGGATGCCCATGATTTCACGCCACAGGAGGTGAGCCGTCCATGGCCAATGCATGCATTGCGAGCAGCGCCCAGAGTCCCCAGACTAATTAGGGATTGGTCCAACTTTCCTCTAATTAGGGATTTCGCATGGGCAAATTGGTCCAACTTTCGCATGGGCAAATTGGTCCAACTTTCCTCTAATTTACTCCAT
Source organism: Poa pratensis (assembly GCA_947311845.1). Lineage (NCBI taxonomy): Eukaryota > Viridiplantae > Streptophyta > Magnoliopsida > Poales > Poaceae > Poa > Poa pratensis. The sequence goes on from CAMZMU010000035.1 coordinate 45,385,339, forward strand.
TGGAGGCTCTCCTTGGTAGCCACGGTGGCACTCAATCTCTAATCCACGGTGGCTATGCAAAAGAGATTTGAGATCTGTTATTAAAGTAAAAAAAATGACGCACATAGGAGTACGTAGACATTTTATATTTAAAAATGGAGGGACTAGCACACAATGACATGTTTTCACACGTTTTCCATTAATTCCCTCCATGGTGACCGCAACATTTAATTCCTTTCTTGATAACCGGCCATGCATGCATAGAATTCGTCAGAAACTAATCCCATTAGCCAAATTAATTATGATGGGGAGAACATAAGACTAGTCATAATGGGGAGTAACATAGGAGTAACATCAGTGCCACATAAGCAAAAAATCTGATGTGGCGGATAATTAATGAGGAGAGATGGTGGTGGTAACTAGCTATGTTACCATAACATCACACATTTCAAGGCAAGATGAGTGTATAACCTATTAAATATGACACTACACACATGTTACTCCCCACTATGGAGGTAGTAACTTAGAGTAGTAACATATGCATGTTACTAGTCTAAGTTACTTCCCATTGTGACTAGTCTAAGAGGATTAAAAACGCCAATTAAATTCTCTTTTGGTCCTGCCAATTTGACACTCCACCCCTAAATTCCCGAACGGAGAGAGTATACAGTCTAAGATGCCACGGAGGCAAGGTAAGCGGACGGGTCCATCTCGTATCCTACAAAGTTCTTCCACCGCTCGCAGTGCGCGCCGTCAACAATCTCCTTCATCTTACTCGACTCGATGTCGAACGCGAAGGTCCCCTGACGACTGCTGCCTTCTCCAAGCGTGAAGAGGACGACACCGCTCCTCTCGTAGAACCATCGCAGGTTGATGGCTGAGCAAGGTGTTACTTTGATATCTTTCTGCGGTTGCATCAGGAGGGCCGCCGAGCCGCACCACCACTGCCACTCGCCGCACTCCCCGGCGTTGGGATTAAACCAATGTACTTCCATGCAAGGTCCTACGCAAGTTAAGGCAGCCAGGTAACAGAGCCTCCCGCCATGCACGCCCAGCAGACAGCCGCCCTGTTCCATGTACCCCGGGACGCCGGTCTGTGGCATGCGCACCTACATGGGTTCCGGCGTGTCGATCCGCACCGCCAGCGCTGTGAAAATCAGCGGCCAGTAGGCTACCCCACGGAGCACGACGCCGCTGCCGAGCTCTTGCACCTTCCTTCTGGAGATCTTGGGGCCGGACCTCCTGGCTTCGGCGCTCCACCGGCCGGTGTCCGACGAGTAGGCGCGCAGTGCCGTGAAGCCGCGGCGGTTGTATACGATGAGGAGGCGGAAGAAGGTGGGCGGGAGGTCGTCTTCGCCGGCGAGCAGCGCGCACGCGTATGAACCCGGCATGTCGATGCCGGAGAGGGGCGGGAGCGGGGCCAAGTCGCCCGTCATAGGATTGCAGACGCAGAGCTCCAGCCCGGCGGCGCGGCCCTGGTGCCGGAGCTCCAGGACGAGGCGGCCGTTGCGGGACGCGACTGCGCGGGAGTGCTCAAAGAACTCGTGGCCTACGACGCCATCGAAGGCCTCCGCCAGCGAGGGGCTGTGTGAGCCGAGGAACCGAGCGCCGGAGGGGGTCGGGACAAAGCAAGGTTGCGCGGAGACGGCAGCTGCGGCGGAGTGGGTGAGCTTGCGCGCGGTGGCGGCGCCGTCCTCGTGGTGGAAGAATCCCAGGAAGAGGCGAGAGCAAGGCGATGCCAGGGGATGGCTGCGGAGAGCGCGGCGGCGTTGTCGGCGACCACGCGGCCCCAGCGCCGGCACGTGCTCGCGCACCGCACGAGTTCCGCGGCGTCCGCGCACCGAGCGAAAACGGCCGAGAGCGCGTTGTCGGGGAGGCAAGTGCCGTTGGTGTCGTCGGCCACGTAATCCCGGCGCCGCCGCCGCGAGAGCCAGCAACCTTTGCTGTAGGGCGCAGGCCGGTGGGCGACAGGGAGCGGGCGCCGCTGCGGAGGCATGGAGAGCAGAGAAGAAGAGGGATCTACTCGATTGATCTGATTGTTCGCATCGCATAAGTTTTCACGCTCGGAATATATAGCTGCCGAGTCGGTTTCAAGTCCAAACCGCGTCCGGTACAAACACTTTCGAAAAATATATGTTTCTGACGTGCACTTTCCAAAAAATATTGCCTCGGCGTTTCTAGAAATATTGGCCATGTCGATGTCGCCATGCGTCATGCGTGGCGCGCCGCCGCTCGCGGAGGCGCGAGTCCAACTGCCCACGCGGCGGCCATGCGAGACAGCCCCGTCCTCCTACCTCGCGTCACTGGATAAGCCGGATCGCCGCGAGTTTTCTTTTGACTTTGCGTCACGTAGTCACAAAAAGCTAGCCGACGGCTTTCTCTCCGCCGCAGCAAGGTACGTTCTTCTCTACAGACCTCCTAGAGGCCATTTTGGCCTGCTGGGTGCGGGAAGGGGTAACTGTCCTGCAGAAAGGAAAATGAATTCGTTTCTTGTCAGTACAAAGTAGAATCGAGGAACGCCCTTAGATATCACCTTGATGCTGTTTGAGTCCTCTCTGCGTAGGCAGTAAATATAGATTTTCTGTCAACATGCAGCTGCTCTTGCTATTGTTGGGTTGTTGCCTGTAGATAATTGGTTTCGGCCTTTGGTGTTTTTTTGCCGAGTTATGTGCTGGTAGAAAACCAAGACGTACAATTTTTGTTTGGAGAGAAATGCATGCACGAGCACAGAGTGCTGGCGCACTCTAGTTTTTATAAGCAGTTAGAACTCTTTCATTAGAGATGCTTTGCCTGATGCTCTGACCTTGATAAGGAGGAACCATATCGTGCAGACGACACAACCCCTACTCTGCTGTTGGTACATGCTGACATGCTGTTATGATCCTGTTTTCTAGGATAAAGTGAATCAGCAAGAGTAATGCTCGCCGATGTTAACTTCCTGGAACTTAAATGGAGGACTATTTTTCGTGCATCCTAAACCTTGCTTGGCAGCTGCGATAGCGCTCGACACAATTCATAGGTACCGAGTTGAGCATATATGTTTTGATTGATTGAAATCATCTGGAAGTTCGACTTGCTAATATTTCATACACAGTGTTGTCTTGTCTCCTTTGCTGATTCTGAATCACCGTTTTGTCTGCTAAGAGTTACATTTTTCTTACTGTGGATCAGAGTTATTTCGCCATATGATTTCTTTGTTAGATACTAGACATAATTTAAATATGAGCGCGAACTTGCAGGGTTAGGACCAAAGATATGCTCGAGATGAGAGTTTATGTCGGCATTGTTTCCATTGAGTTCTCTTTCTTTAATTTTGTGTGTTGGTATTTTATCCTGACAGAAGATGTGTTTGGGTGCATTGATTGGATACCTCGATGTTGTGAACTCCAATTCTCTGCTTGCAATAGAGGATTATTGTCTGGCGTTGAAAGATATATTCTGTGTTGTCCATTAAGAATACTAGAGAAGAGTTGTCCATTAGTAATACTACAGAAGAACAGACTGCAGATAGGGTATCTCTGAGGGAGACCACATTCAGCAATGGCTTGTCAAGTGTTTGGAGAAGGTTAGTATTCTCTCCGTTAATCAGATTATGTTATTTTTTACTGCACTGTTGAACCATGTGTTTTGATCTTGTATCACGGATCCACTCTACAACTGTTTGTGCTATCAAATCTTTTGCCAGCTGGTCTTCCTATCTGTTGCGAAGCTTCAGATTGGGACAAAGGGTGGCATTCCATGTGAGAGGGCTGTGCAGTCTTTTTTCAAATGAGATTCAAACCAAACTAAGCAGGATAGCCACTGTCTTTTAACTTCCAACTTCTATGTGTTCGCTCTCAGACTTGACTATCTGGGACATGTTGGAGTCAGAGTGCTCAAGTCCATCCAGTATACCCTTTTATAGATAGTTGCTAAAATCTAGTGCATGCTCACAGGTTCTTGCATCGTTTCTGGACAACACTACAGGACTCTTTTGAAGATATAGGATGGATTTACAAAGAACTCAAATGTCGCTTTATTCAGTTGACGGAACATCTCGCTTTCATGAGCTTTTGCATGATGTCAGGTGAACTGTTTCCCCCCTCCAGTGATGTATTTCTGATGAAGGTCTAAATTCAGTAGTATGTTTTGGTACATGTGTAGTGTCGTTCCTGTTTTCAAATATCTTATGCAGTCATAGCTATGAATAATCCCGACATTTACTACATAATAAGGCCTTGTTTGACTTGGTGCTATCTCTGAAATTTAGTGTTACCATTGATTCTTTTACTATGTTTTCATAACTACGCGATCGTAATGATATGGATGTACTTTAAATAGGAGTCCAACCTTGTCAATTTCCTCTACTTAGCGAACTTGCATGTTGTTGTATTAATCATTATTCAATACATACATATTATTTATTGTTGAAACGAGTGGGGCTTCATGAAGAAATCCACAGATGGTAGTGCAATTTTTGAATTACAAATGAACTTGGACAAAAAACAATGACACTGAAATGCTCTTATTTTTTAAGAAATGGCATGCATTATCTGCCTAATACGCTAGTTTACTTGCTCATCGATTCATTGCGAGGTAATTCGCCTCAACCCTGGTGAGACATCTTTCTCATTTTTTTATACATGACCTTAATATGACGTAGCGTAACAATGCTCATGTTTATCCTTTATGCAGGCCTTTTTAGCAACCACAGTCCACTTTACTTCCTCACTACAAAAGATCTTTTTCAAAGATGGGGCTTACTAGCCAAATTGCAAAGATTCATTGCGAGGTAATTCTCCTCAACACGGTGGCATAAGATCTTTCTAGGTTCTTCACATCATTTCTCTTCTCGAGTGAGGACATATATTTCTTTTCGTGCTCTGCATGTGTATCTTTCCCAAAGTCACGTGTATTATTCTGTTGTTCACCTTGCAAGTTTGTGTTACTTTCTGTTCATGCAGTTATTTGGCTTTCATTTTGTCCAGGCATCAGTAGATAAAACAAGGGAACTGAAACTATACATCGAAGAGCTCGGATCTGGCAAACAGGTTTTGGTCCTGCGACATAGCAAAGGCGGAGTTGATGCGGCAGCAGCGCTTTCGCTGTACTGGTCTGAGCTCAAGGGCAAGGTCGCCGGTCTGGCATTGGTTCGGAGCCCATATGGTGGCACCCCAGTGGCTTCCGACATCCTTCCGGAAGGCCTTGTTGAGCAAATTTCTGCGTCTTGAAATGATTTTGTTTCATCTGTTTGTTAGTTGAACAAGAACATACTATATATAGTTACAGGAAATGACGGGACATAGTGGAAATTACAATGACCTCTCTCTTTTTTCTTTTGAGAACCGAGAACAAATACAATATGTCAATCTTTTTTAGTTAAATTATGTCAATCTTGTTGTGCGTTATATATGTTTGGCATGTCAACTTAGTGCATGAATTCCAAATAATTTGTTGCAGGAACTGGTATTGCCTTTGCTGGTGCTCTGTTCCATTCAGAAAACTGTAGGAGCTGATATTGCGTTTGATGTTGTCATGGAGGAAGTCCAAGAGGTGAGTGAGAAGAGGAGGAAGATGGAAGATGTGTCTTCGGTAGATATCTCTGCTGATGAGGGCCTGAAGGTCGCAAACAAGGGTAAGGATACGAAGCGGGCATTTAAAGAAAGAAGATAGCAAACAAGGACCAGAAGAGCGTGAAGGGTATCTCTGATGATGGTGAAAACCTTGTGGATGGGGAAATCATTCCTAATACCAATGAAGAGAAGAAGAGCAAGGGGAAGAAATGGATGCATAGCTGAACTGGTGTTTGTTATCTCCTTTCTGATTTAGGAGTTTTATTTGCAGGATGCGAAGATCTTCGGAGAGCTTCAGTGCCGACTAGAGTGTTCGTCTGATCTAGAAAAATGTATTCCTTATTAAACTTAATTGACGCAGATTTGCTCCTCAGAGGTCAGAGAAAACTCCTAAAATATCTAGGAAAAATGCTAAGAAAATGTCAGAAAAGAAGGGATCCAATCAGGGAGTGCCCCTTGGTGGCAAATTTTCCCTTGGGAAAGGCAACAAACATCACCCTCTGTGTGATGTTGTGGTTGGAGCTAGAACAAGAAGTAAAACCAAATAGTAAATCATGTTAGGGCTCTTCATGGAATGTAGGGGTGTGGGTAAGAAAGGTTTTACTTTCTCTTTAAGAGATATTTTGTTTGATTATCAGCTTGGCTTTGTGGGGTTGCAAGAAACTCTGAAAAGGAAAATGGACCAATTCATTCACTCTTTGGGATTAATCTTGCATCATGTTAATTTCAATCTTGGCATCATGTTTTGTATTATTTATCTATTGGCTTAGTGCTATGTCCTGCAGGTGTTAACGTCGTGACGGGTAAATGGATCTTTCGGCACAAACTCAACCCCGATGGCTCCTTGGCGCGGTAATCGGTGGTTTGTTCGTGATTTTACACAACAAGAAGGTGTGTACTATGGAGAGACATTTAGCCCCGTGGTGAGGCCATCCACCATTCAAGTTGTTCTCAACATCGCCACCTCCCGGGCATGGCCTATCCACCAACTCAATGTGAAGAATGCCTTCCTTCACGGTGATCTTGCCGAGACCGTGTATTGCAAGCAACCCTCGGGTTTCATCGTTTCTTCACACCCACAAATTTACCGCCTCAACAAATCCGTATATGGCCTCAAACAGGCCCCTGAACCTGGTTCCTCCGCTTCACCCATTTTCTTCATACCCTCGGCTTCACATCCTCCAAGAGTGATTCATCTCTCTTCATCCTCCATCGTGGCAATGACACGACATACCTCCTCATATACGTTGATGACATCATCTTGACATCCAACACCACCACTCTCATAAGACTATCTTGAGCTAATTCATTGAACCTCGAACGAACATTACATGGTACTATCTACGCAAAATAAACACAAATAAGATACACATTACTATAAGATTAACACACATATGGTTAGGCATTACTAAAAGATGAACCAAACATGAGCACAAAAATATGTCACTGGAAAAAATATTACTTAACTTAAGAACTCATCCCGCATGAAAACCATGAAATTTGTTCCCGTCGAAAGACTATTCTCGCAATCAGATAAGCATACTCGACAATGCGCCATATCATTGAAACATAAATTATTATGTGAATCCATACAACCTCCTATTTGAATCTAAATTAATTTACATGAAACTAGGTAACTAGGGAAACTACACATAAAGTTCTACCTAAAACTACACACAACTAGCAAAAAAATATGAATCTACAACTAAAAATCCCCAACTAAAAGTCTACACATCTAAATTAACTAAAACAATATACACAACTAGATTAAATAAAAATCTACAACTAATTCTGAACATCTAAATACATTAAAAATGGGGGGAATGTGGACTCACCGGCGTGGCTCGAAGGTAGCCGGAGCAAGGACAAGGTGGCAGTTGGAGACGGCGACGATGGCGAGGGGGCGAGGTCAAGTTTGACGGAAACGGGGATGGGTACGTCAGCGAGGTCGATGGAGACTGCGCCGCGTGAGAGGTCAAGGCCGAGGTGGCGGTGGATGGACAGATACGGTGCCGAGGGGGCGAGGGGAAGGTGTGGAGGACATGGGCGAGAAGGTGCGGTGGATGGTGACCAGGGGGTGCGGCAGACGGTGGTGAGGTGGCGGGCTGTGGCGGCAAGGTGGGGATCGAGCGGTGCCATGCTTGCGGGGATGCGTGTGGTGTCTGGGGTTGGGGAGTGGATAGTGTTGGGTGGGTGTTGTATGGGGTTGAGGAGTGGATAGGCTTGGGTAGGTGTTGGACTGTTGGGCGTCGCAGGTTACTAGCGTGGGCCAGCGGGCACACGCCACTAATACTCTGTTTTTTTAGATTTTTTATTCTTTAGATGTGTATAATTAATATATTTAGATCAGATAGAGCACATAATTAATATTTTTCACAAACACCAAATATATATTTTGCACTAAATTGTTACAAAGATGGCCAAATATTTTTTTCTACGATAATTTACTACACAGTATTATAAAGGCTTAATGTCTCAACAAAAGCAAAATAATTTACTACACAATATTACGTTGACTCCGTACATCGATCGAGATACATTAATGTCTCAACAAAAGCAAAAGAATACCGAAAACAAGAATATTACATTTACTACGCAACTAAAACTTAAGATACAAAATCAGTTATGAAGTCTCACCATCACTATTCTCATCAGTGTTTGCCCTTTTGGTCTGATCTCCGCGTGTTTAGGTGGCATGAAGTCATCATTATTGTTCTCATCAACGACGTATGTCTTAGATGATCCACCACTCCAGGTCTTGGGTTCAATCTTTACTCCAAGAGCGCTCTTCATTTCATCTGCATAGCAAGTTGTCACCGGACACCCTTGAGTGTTGCACCCTATAGTATCATCATCCACAAGAAGTCAAAGTTCTCTTTGTTGATTAGCTCTGCATCGTCAGGGTAATGGTGCACATTAAAAATAAAGATAAACACATTAGAACTATATATACATAGCTACACCATATTCTGTAACGGAATTATAATTTTAATTTACCTTTATGTGCAATGCATATTCTTGCGGCAAGAAAAAGATGTTTTTTCACTCAGGGTGGATAGGCAAGTTAAGAAGGCTCATCTCATGGATTTTAAGTTCAGTTACTATGTTCCATCTTCCACGCAACCTCATAAGTTATTTCTATATTTCCTCTGGGTTTCTCTCCGGGAGCCCATCTCTTAGAAAATACTTATTTAACTGAGTGAGGTGGCTATTGCTATTAATTAATTCATCGAATGACACCCGTGCAATCCCTCTCCTCCTATCGCCCTGCTTCATTTTTTATCACCGTACACAACCAAATGAGACATCGTATGTATCACAACTTTTCACCGATCTTTCTCTTTTTGGCTCGGTGGAGGTAAGGGTACTTTATTATTTTTATCCGAGGAGAGGGCGGCAGGCTGGTTGATTCGAGTCGATTGGTGATGGGTCAGTTGCGTAGGATAACCACTATAGCACCCACCAGATGGAGTCGTGTGTGGTCTAAACATGCCCATGAAGATAAATCTTTGAAGCACATGCATGAAAAGCTAGCGCTATCCATGCACATTGATGCAAAGGTGGGTGCATCAACCACCATCTCGCGTGCCTCATTCGCGCGGTTTCGTCAAATGGATTTGTGAGTGTTCTACATATTCTAAGTTTGATTAGTCGGTGACATCGCCTGAGTAAGAAACCAACACCAACTTAATTTTTTGATGAAATCCTTAATTTTTACTCGCAACCTCGCAATACTAGTGTTAGTACTATAAATTGGACTTGGGTACAATATAAGAAATACAATTTATACTAAACTTTATACTTTTTTAAAACTTATTTTTAGGATGCTACATATTAATGAGAATAAACTTTTATTAACTATTTGGTATATAACCACATAACAAAGTTGCTAAGTATGCTTGTCATGTCATTTGTTGTACAATTGTAATTTGTATGGTTGAAAAAATCGTCCACATTATGCTAATTTAAAATGTATTTTATAACATCATTGACTTCGCAAATTTAAATATTTACAATTGCACAAACTATATTGGGTATACATGTTTATGGTAGAGAACTCTAAAACGTATGGTTTGATGAAATCCTAAATTGTTACTTGCAACCTCGTAATACTAGTTTTAGTACTATAAATTGGACATGGGAACACTATAATAAATAGAATTTATACTAAACTTTTATAATTCTAAAGACTTGTTTTTAGCATGCGACATTCTTAATGAGAATAAACTTTTATTAACTATTTGGTATAGTTAACCACATAACAAAGTTGCCATGTATGCTTGCCATGTCATTTGTTGTACAATCGGAATTTGTATGGTTGAAAAATCATCCACATTATGCTAATTTAAAACTGTCTTTTATAACATCACTTCCTTATCAAACTTAACTGTTTACAATTGCGCTATCTAAATTGGGTATACATGTTTATAGTAGAGAACTCTAAAAGGTATGGTCTTAAAATATCAAAGTAGTGATTTGTAGTGCATAAATAAGTAAGGCATCTGTAGAAACTTCAAGAGTATGAACTAAGCCGTTGGCATAATCTTTTAACGGGTTCTTGCGACTTATAGTGATGTTAGTGATAAGTTGATAATGTGTGCATGTTTTGTACTTTGTATGTAAATATCTCACTGATAGCAACCACCGTAATAGGAAACGGAATGGAATCTACTACTTTTGAGTACATATGATTTGATATTGATATGTTAGCCCGTCATGCAATTGGTGTCATCTCTAACGTTTTCTGATATCAAAATTGGGCACCAAATTATTCATGAAAATCGAGTTAACATGGATTTTGGTACAAAGACCTGGACTTTTATTTGAGAAACACTATAATCCTAACTAATCAAGGTTCTCGCTATTTAGGTTCACATGTTTTATGAAGAACATTAAGTTATTGTGTAACCATAGGCGAGGCTGAGAACTAGATCGCCCGAGCACCGAAAGATAGTCAAAGCCAGCACAAACATGGTAGGAAAGTTACTAGACATTGTTTGCCCAGACCCCAACCTGTTTAAGGGCTTGTTTGATTTGTAGGGTAGGAAAGACATAGGAATAGGAAAAGTATAGGATTGATATGTCATGCACATTCCAATCCTGTAGGATTTGGTTTGTACCAAACTTTGTTTGATTCCACCAAAGGAATTGTAAAAGAGGTTAGAGTGGATGTTAAAATTCCTATAGGAAGTAGTACAAAGATTTCTATGGGAAAAATTCCTATAGGAACTAATCCTATGAATCAAACCACTAGCAAAGGAAAAATTCCTATGGGATAAATTCCTACAAGAATCCTATGAAGTTCCTTTGAATCAAACAAGCCCTAAAATTGTCTCCCGTGTGCTAGCATCCAAATAGTCCGAGCAAGATTGTCTGGAAAAGACCGTAGGTGGGACATTCGTGTAGGCCGGCGGCGGGAGGATGGGGAATCCCCAGATCTGCGCTCCGGTGTGTAGATAAGGGGCTTCGGGGCGGCGCGGCTGTGGCGGGGTGGTCGGCGCCGTCGTTTTGGAGCTCTGCAGCTTCCCCTCCTCGGCGTCGTCCTCGACGATGCTCCTGGGCTGCAGGTGCGTCTCTGCTCTGCCACTGCTCTCTCCGGCATCGGTGGCAGGCTGGTGACGGGTGTACAGGAGGCCGGTGGAGGAGGTGCGAGGCGGCTGCTGTGTGGGTGTGTGGTGTGCAGGTGGTGGATCTGGCCACCTCCGGTGAGGTGGTGAGGCGCTGGCCCCAGATCCGGCGCGGAAGGTGCTTGGGGCGTGTCCCCGGCCGACGGTCCATCTCCGTTTTCAGATCTAGCTCGTCGGAGCTGGTGGATGTTGCGGCTCTTCAACGCCTTCGGGCTAGGAGCTCTTCCGCTCCATGGTGCTGGGCTCCGGGCAGATGCTACCTTCGTCGTCTCCGGCGGTGGAGGTCGCGCGTGCTGGGGTTCATCGAGGTTGAAGACGGCGTGTTGCAGCAGTGCTGCCCTCTGTATTCTCCTTGCTTTTTCTTTGCTTATATCTGGCCTTGTCTTACTTTCCTCTACGTATGAATACAAGTATGAAAAATCAAAAAAAAAAAACCCCACACCCCTCAGCCCATCTTCGCCTTTTCCTTTCCATCCTTTGTCTAGCATGTAGTGTCAATCTGCTACAGAACTCGGTAGTACAGCTCCCCTTCACGGTCATGCGGTGCAGGTTTTTCTGACGCGATACGCCGGTACTACCGCGGTGTTTCTCCGGAAGTACCGGCCTGTATTGGGTCGTTAGCTCCTGGACAGCTCACTCTGAACCGTAGACAATTTAGCCGATCAGCTTATGTTGGGTGTGTAGCGGAGGAGGAGAATCTCAAACATGCGTTGATGGACTGCTTGAATGCAAGGAAGTTTTGGGACGAAGCTTAGACTCGTTTTGATTTGCGGCTCCCGAATCTGTGCACCCACTTACATGGGATCAAGATATCATATGTGATCCTAGTTTCTCTGCTAAAGTTCGAGCGAAGATTTATCACCGTAATGTGGTCTATTTGGCACTCACATAACAGGAAAGTGTACGATGATGAGCCTCTGGATCCTGTCTCGTCAATCATACGTACTCCCTCCGTTCCAAATTAGTTGACTTGCATTTGTACAAGTATGGATGTATCTATACTTGTTTAGTGTCTAGATACATTCGTATCTAGACAAATGTGTGTCAAGTAATTTGGAACGGAGGGAGTATTAAGGAAGACCTAGCTATGCTAGATTTACCTAGTGCATGTGCCAATGTACTACCTGGACATGTTGGCGGCCGTCGGAGACTGGTTTCATTAAATTAACACGGACGCTGATTTCAATTCTCAGTTGGGTAAGGCAGTCGCGGGAGGGGTGGCCCGATCAGCTTTTGCCGTACTTGGTGCTTGGTGTAAACCCCCCACGAGGGGGTCGCTGATCCGTTGATCGCACAGGGCCAAAGCGTTGCGAGATGGTGTCATTTTTGCTATACTTCGGGATCTCTTACATGTGATCATGGAAACAGATTGCTTGAAGATGGTGAATCTCTAGAACTCTGGTCGCAATTCTCGAGCCGTTGTGGCTCTTATTCTGTTAGATAATTGGGAGCTAGTATTTCTTTTCGGTCTTTTAGTACTTGCTCCGTCCAAAAATAAGTGTCTCAAGTTTGTTCAAAAGTGGAAGTATCATTTCTCAAGTTTGCTCAAAAGTGGAAGTATCATGTCAGCAAATTTGAGACACTTATTTTTAAACGGAGGGAGTATTTAACATGTACCTAGATTTTTCAACCTCCCGGGCCATTTGTGTGCCAAGCGAGGTTGTTCGCTTATCTCTACTCCTATAAAAACCACAGTTGGTGATGATGGTGTGTCTGCCATCTTTCATTCAGGATCGTTCGATTTATATCTAACGGACAGTAACACCCACATTACACATTTGCAGATAACCCCTTGTGTTCCATCCTTTTGACTTTTCCACACGCCCTTTTGACTTTTCCGCGTGCACTCTAGAATGTTCCAAAATATGCCTTTCGAATGTTTCAAAATATTCTAGAACCTCGTGGAAGGGGCTCTAGAATGTTCCAAAATATATTCTAGAACCTCGTGGAAGGTGTCTCTAGAATGTTCCAAAGAATGACTAAATCGTTCTAGAACCTCGTGGAAGGTGACTCTAGAATGTTCCAAAAAATGACTTTAGAATGTTCCAAATTATTCTAGAACCTTGTGGAAGGTGGCTCTAGAATGTTCCAAAATATGACTCTAGAATGTTCCAAAATATTATAGAACCTCGTGGAAGGTGGCTCTAGAATGTTCGAAAAAATGACTCTAGAATGTTCAAAAATATTCTAGAACCTCGTGGAGGGTGCCTCTAGAATGTTCCAAAATATGAATCTAGAATGTTCCAAAATATTCTAGAACCTCATGGAGGGTGGCTCTAGAATGTTCTAAAATATATTCTAGAACCTCGTGGAAGGTGCCTCTAGAATGTTCCAAAATATGACTCTAGAATGTTCCAAAATATTCTAGAAGCTCGTGGAAGGTGGCTCTAGAATGTTCGAAAAAATGAAGAATGTTCCAAAATACGTCCTTTTGGATTTGCCCCTCGCGCTCGCAGAAATTACCCACCCTTGCCACCCATAAGTCGTACCCGTTCGCTTTTTGTTATTTCCGGACGAATTGCCACCCATAAGTCGTACGTATTTGTTTTTGCCCCTCGCGCTCGCAGAAATTACCCACCCTTGCCACCCATAAGTCGTACCCGTTCGCTTTTTGTTATTTACGAACGAATTGCCACCCATAAGTCGTACTTATTTGTTTTTTCCTCATGTTACTCTAGAATGTTCCGGAATAGTCTAGAACCATGTGGAAGGTTCCGGTATATAGGCCATGCCTACTCGGTTTTCGTCCTATAACTCTAGAATGTTCCGGAATATGACTCCCACGGGATTGAGCAAAAGGAGAGGAGGAGTTAGCAAGATGAGAGGAGACTCACACTTTGGTGGTCACGAGAGTCAGTAACAGGAACCCCCCCCCCCCCCCCCCCCCCCCCCGCCCCACTTTGGTGGTCACGAGAGTCAGCAAATGGAAGACTCCCACTTCGGTGATCAGCAAAGTCAGGAAAAGGGAGACTCCCATGGGAGTCAGCAATAAGGAGACTCCCACTTCGGCGGTTACAGAGAATCAACAGAAAGGAGAGTCCCACGAGAGTCGGCAACAGGAAGAATCTAAATTCAGAGGTCATGAGAGTTGGTAGAAGGGAGACTCCCGCGGGAGTCCGCAGAAGGGAGACTCCCACTTTGGTGCTCACAAAGTCAGCAACAGGGAGCCTCCCAATTTGGTGGTCATGACAGTCAGCAAAAGGAAAACTAGCTCCCATGTGAGTCACCAACAGGAAACTAGCACACTACAGATGTACATCAGTACTTAAAACAAACATGACTCTCACAAGAGTGAGCAAAAGGGGAGGAGATTCATACTTTGGTGGTCACGAGAGTCAGTAAATGGAAAACCCCCACTTTGGTGGTCACGAGAGTCAGTAAAAGAAAGACTCCCACTTCAGTGGTAACGAGAGTCTGGAAGAGAAAGACTCCCACTTCGGTGGTAACGAGAGTCAGGAAAAGGAAGACTTCCATGGGATTCGGCAACAAGAGACTCCCACTTCGACGGTCACACCAAATCAGCAGAAAGGAGAGTCTCACAAGAGTCGACAGCAGGGAGAATCTAAATCGGCGGTCACGAGAGTCAGTAAAAGGAAGACTCCCACGGGAGTCCGCAACAGGGAAACTCCCACTTTGGTGCTCACGAAGTGAGCAACCGGGAGCCTCCCAATTTGGTGGTGATGAGAGTCAGCGAAAGGGAGACTAGCTCCCATGTGAGTCACCAAGAGGGATACTCCCACTTCGGTTGTCATAAAAGTCAGCAATAGGGAGACTCCCACTTCGATGGGCATGAGAATCAAAGTTATTCTAGAGCAACTAAAATAAAAAGAAGGGAGAAACTACTAATGATGCCATCAGCTCAACAATAATCATCTATAGTTTTCATATTTTTTTCGTTGAGTGTAAAGCACTGTAGATTGCCGACATAAATTTAACAAGACACTTCCATTTAATATAACAATTTTATGCGACTAAGATATAAGAACTTAAGCAATTGTACTCCTTGTCCTTTTATTATCCTTTCAATTTAGCAAAAGCATAACACAACTATATCTGCATCTTAACTAAATATAAGAAGATCTAATACATAAATATTTATTCTTAGCTGAATACCCATGTGTTGCCACGGACTCTAAATAGAAAAAAAATTAGTCTAAAAATTAGTCTCACAAATCTGCATTGCCACGACACCTTTGTTTTCTCCGCGTGTTTAAGTTATGACTCTGTGGCAACCCTGTGCAACTTTCGTTTTAACTAAATGCAAGAAATAATATAACAACGTTTATGTTTAGCTGAACCATTTAAGCTTTCACCTTAATTTTTATTTTTACAAGAATGGTGAGACTATTTTTTCGTTCAATTCAGACCCCGTGGCAAGGCACGGGCATTCAACTAGTGGTGACCAAAAGTTGGGTCGAGTCTATAGCATGTTGCCACGTTGCTTAGCTATGATTATGATTAGATGCATGCATGAACCAGGCCGACATGCACCGGAGGCAAAACTCACCACTACTCGTATTACTTCTAGCTATCTCCATCGATGGATGCAACAGAAATGCTACTAGCTAGTGAACATGCACATAAATGCTACCCCCTCAGTTTATAAATGTAAGATGTTTTAATTTTTATTCACATTCACATGTGTCAACATGTATGTATACATATTTTAATATGTATGTACATTTTTTTAAGTGTGCACTTAGCCAATATGGGAGTTAGCTAAAACATCTTATATTAAAAAACGGAGGGAGTACTAGCTAGTGAACATGATTAGATGCATGCTCGTTCGCGTATTGGCACCAGAGGTGGAGATAGAGTAAGGGCGGCTCCATAGCTTCTTCCCCACGAGCAAGTACAAGTCGCCGCCTTCAGACTAGTGGTCCTCCGACGTCCTCCTCTCCCCCGCGAACTAAGACGACTCGAACGCCACGCAGAACAACGGCGAGATGAACGCAAGACACCATTGCAGCGTACCACCGCCACCTCCACCACCCCCGGCAATCGGCACCTAGACTATGTTCCTCCGCAACGACGACGAGAACCGCCTAGGGCACTACCGTATCTATCGTTTGATCCCTATTATGTAATGTTTTAATATGTAATATTTGGTTTAATTATGTGTAATTTAGTTTATTTGGAATGAAAGTCGGCCCAATTCGAAAACTTGATTCGAAAAAAAAACAATTGAACGTGCAATGAATACACAGTGGCGAAGCTGGGATTAGAGGCATGTGATGTCAAAAGCCCAAAATAAGTGATAAATGAGACTAGTGAGATCATTACTAGTGTCAAAACTAATGTATCCATAGCTGATATCAAGGTATGCATCAG
Organism: Poa pratensis; assembly: GCA_947311845.1. NCBI lineage: Eukaryota > Viridiplantae > Streptophyta > Magnoliopsida > Poales > Poaceae > Poa > Poa pratensis. The sequence continues at coordinate 45,401,828 of CAMZMU010000035.1, forward strand.
ATCTTTGTGATGTCATTTGACATCATAAACAACATGAGACTCTGCCACTTTAGATACATACATCCCCAATAGGAGGCAACATCCGCAGGGTCCCAATAACACTCGTCCGGCGCTATTGCCGGACAACTACTGGATACGCTCTTGCAATAGTAGACTCAGAATAGTGGAAATAAATTGCTCGTACAGTCGCACTGAAAAGATGCAATGTATTTGTTTGTTGGAAAACAATACCTGACAACCGGCAAAACTATGGTTTTACATCAAGGGAAAGCGTATCCTTTCTCTGCCAGGGACTACGCCTTCACCTCGAGATCGCGTAGAATCCGTGCGACCGCTTTCCCCGCGGCACGCCGTGAATAGGGCCCACCTGCAGCGTCACTCGTCCGTCTCCTCTTTTCCTTAAACCCTCGTCAAAACTGCTTGGCAAAACCAACATTTCCATTTTTACCCTCCGCTCATCCTCGCCTCTCCCTCCGCCGCCGCCGCCGCCGCCGTAGCCATGGCGACGCTGTCAGGCCCCTGCATTTCTACTACACTCCTTCTTCGTCAGTTAACTCCTTCGTCAGTTAAGCCAAGCTACAGTACTGGATCGATCCACTTCCTGGATCTTCTGTGCCTGTGTAACCTTCAGTTATCTTTGTTGATTGTAATAAAAACTACTAAGCAAAAACTAGCGTGGTCCTGCTCTTTGGATATAAAAGCAGGAGAGGGAGGATGGGTGGCACGGAATGAAACCCCAGCTTATTTCCTCAGTCTTGTTTTACTTTCCTTGTCCTTCCTTTTACCGACGATTTATCAGAGCTTCGAGCTCGTTCCCTTCTTCCTCCCCATGCCTCACGACTCAGAGCTCACCGGAGCCTGACAGTGGTATCAGAGCAGTCCGGTCTCGTGCACCGCTGCCCCTCCCGTCCCAACCCTCCTCTGCCAAAATTCCCCACCCTCACCCTCCCATTTCAGTTGAATCCAGCCTCGAGGTTGCTAGATCATCCCAGATCGGGTGAGAAATTTCACTCTGCGACGCGCTCTGTACTCCGCCATGGCCGACGGACGCAGATCACGGGCTGCTTCACGCGAACGCGCCGCCGCGGCTGCGAAAGGCGTGGACGCGTCCCCCGCCGCGGTCGAACAACCGCAGGAGCCGGTGGATTCATCCGAAGCCGGAGGTGAAGACGAGGTGAACGACAGCGAGCTGGAGGCTCGCATCAGCGCCTCCCTGCCAAGGACGGTCATGGAGATTGGCCGCCGTCTCGATCTGCACCAAAAGGACACGGCAAATGCTCTCTACAACATCCAAGGTGATGTAGCTAAGCTCACTTCTATCATGGCGAATATGTCCTCCACCCTCGCGCGTCAGCGTCCTGATCTGCCTCCAGAACCACAGAAAGGACAAACACCACCACCGTTTCCCCCATACCTCGGCAGGTTGCGTCCTGATCAAATTCCTTTACCTCCATCCCCAAGTCACATGCCAGAGTCGTGTCCACAAACCTTCGCCCAGCCAACAACTACTACCACAGCTTCCATTGTCACCATTCCACAATACTCACAACACACCAATTCCCACACCCAACCACAATACTACCAACCACAAAGCAATCACCAAATTCAGCCTCCATCTACTTCCTATCAACCACAGAACCAGCCTCCACCCGCCCCTCCACCACTTGAACAAACAAACCATACATACCATCACAATACTTACGAACCTCATATCCGTGTACCCCATGTTGAAATACCCTTGTTTTCTGGAGAAAATGCGCGAGCTTGGTTATTGGAATGTGAAGACTTGTTCAATTTGGTGAATATTCCAGCTGAAAGCAGAGTGCAATGGGGTGTCGCTCACATTCGCGGTCAGGCGAAAACATGGCTAAACAGTTCAGGCTTTAACATTCAGAGTCTGTCGTGGACTGAATTTAGCAGAATCCTGGTGGAGAGATTCCCTGATAACACTACTGTTGATCCAATGGAACTGTTACAAACTCTGAAGCAAGTTACTTCGGTGAATGCTTACATTGACTCGTACGAGAACTGGATGACAATGATGAAAAGAGAGAAACCATACTTGCAGGCTGACTTCTTCGTTGACAGGTTTATCAGTGGACTCAAAGAAGGGATCCGTCATACGGTTCTCTGTCAGAAACCAATTTCGCTCATGTCAGCTTACTGGTATGCGAGGCAATATGAAAAAGCATATCTTGCACCTGCCCGACGACCACCAAATACAGTACAACAACAAAGACCTAACAATCCGGTGGTTCAGCGACCTCTTCCTGTTCGAGATAACAGAGTGAGAAACAGAGAACCTCGGAAGTGCTGGTATTGTCCTGAAAACTGGACTATGGGCCACAAATGCCAACAACTGCAACAATTCCTGAATGTAATGGAAATGCAGGGTCATTTTCCTGACGAAGATCAAGAAGAAATGCCTGCAGCACCTCAGCCACAAGCCCCTGCAGAACCAGTAATACCAGCTCCTCTGATTAATCCGTATGCTCCAGTAGTGCAAGCACAACCAGTAGCCCCTGAACCCGACGATAATTGCAATAGCATGAGCATTTCTGCAGCTGCTTACAGTGGATGTCCATCAGAAGAATCTTTGTCATTTCTCCTGAATTTTCAGAAATCGCAGGCTTTAGCTTTGGCAGACACGGGCAGCACAAATACATTTATGGATCACAAGTTTGCAATCAAAAACAACATTACCTTGACAATGCACCTCCTAGAACGGTGACTGTTGCTGGAGGTGGTACCTTGTCTTCAACAGCAATTGCACACAAATGCTCCTTTTCAATCCAAGGTCTCAAGTTCACTGGTGATTTCCGCATATTGGAACTGCAAGGCGCTGATGTCATATTGGGAGTCAACTGGTTGAAACTCTATAATCCAGTGACATTTGATTTCATTGGCAGAACTATGACTTTGTCGATTAATGGCTCTCTGCAAACTCTGCATGATCACTTATTTCCCAAGGAAAAATTCCTGATTTCTTCTGATGACTGTTGCCAACTGATAGCACAAGGGGCTCAAGGATATATGTTATATTCCACAGATGAAAACTCTCCTGCTGATACTGACAGTGAAACATCTGAAGCTATTCCTTATGAGATAAGTGAACTGCTACATCAGTTCCAAGATATCTTCCAAGCACCATTTGGTTTACCACCTCAGCGATCCTGTGATCACCAAATTCCTTTATTACCAGATGCAAAACCTCCTAACATTCGACCATATAGAATGTCACACAGCCAGAAAAATTCAGTCGAACTCCTTGTTAAGGAAATGCTCAAGAATGAGGAAATTCGTCCAAGTCACAGTCCATTCTCTTCTCCAGCTATTCTGGTGAGAAAAAAGGATAAATCTTGGCGTCTATGTGTGGATTTCAGAGGACTGAATGATCTCACCATAAAAAATAAATTTCCTATACCTGTCATTGAAGATTTGCTGGATGAATTACACGGATCGACAGTCTTCTCCAAGTTTGATCTTCGGTCAGGATACATCAAATAAGAATGCACGAAGCTGACATTCCCAAGACTGCTTTCTCTACTCATTTGGGCCATTATGAGTATCTGGTGATGCCATTTGGGCTTTGTAATGCCCCGGCAACCTTTCAAGAATTAATGAACACCCTCTTTGCTCCTTTCTTGAGGAAGTTTGTGTTAGTTTTCTTCGATGACATACTGGTTTACAGCAAATCTTTCGAGGAGCACAAACAACATCTGTTGCAAGTCATGGAGGTCTTCAGGAAGCATTCTCTGAAAGCAAAAATGTCTAAATGCAAGTTTGTGCAGCCACAAGTGGAATACCTCGGTCATGTGATTTCTGGTGATGGTGTTCGAACTGATCCCGAAAAGATAGCTGCAATAATGAAGTGGAAGACTCCAGAAAGCTTGAAACAACTACGCAGAATTCTCGGAATGTCGGGTTACTACAGACGTTTCATAGCAAACTATGCTACCATCTGCTCTCCTCTGTATGCCATGCTGAAGAAGGATGCTTTTGATTGGGGTCCTGAACAGGACGCAGCCTTGGCCAGATTGAAACATGTGATGTCCTATCCTCCACTTTTAGCGCTGCCCAACTTCGCAAAGCCATTTATTCTGGAAACAGACGCTTGTGCTTCAGGGTTAGGAGCAGTTTTAATGCAAAGTGGCAGGCCACTATCTTATTTCAGCAAGAATTTAGGCCCCAATAACAGTGCCAAGTCCATATACGAAAAGGAGGCAATGGCAATTCTGGAAGCTTTAAAGAAATGGCGACACTATTTTCTTGGCAACACATTGGTAATCAAAACTGACCAAAGCAGTCTCAAGTACCTTTCTAGTCAGAGATTAATTGAAGGCATTCAGCACAAATTGATGCTAAAGTTGCTGGAGTTTGATTATCAAATTCAATATAAAAAAGGAGTGGAAAACAAGGTTGCAGATGCTCTTTCCAGGCAGCACCTCAATGACACTGATCCTAATTCAAAAACTGACAATGATGCTTGTCAATCGACATCTATAGCACTTCCAGCATGGACTCTTGATGTTACAGCTTCATATGAGGGTGATGATCATTGCATTCAATTACTCCAAGAATTGGCAGTTCAAAAGGATGCTCATCCTCCATATACAATGCAATCTGGCATCTTACGGTACAATGGTCGCATTTATATTGGCAAGTCCACTGATCTTCAGGCCAAGATCTTTACCACATTCCATTCTTCAATTTTCGGTGGTCACTCTGGAGGTCGAGTAACATACCACCGAATTAAACAACTGTTTTATTGGCCGGGGTTGAAGAAATTCACTGAAACCAGTGTCGCAGAATGCCCTGTTTGCCAGATTTCAAAAACTGAAAAAGTGCAGTATCCTGGGTTATTGGATCCATTGCAGATACCGGCAGGCAAATGGACTGAAATCAGTATGGACTTCGTGGAAGGATTACCAAAATCCAAGGGCAAAGATGTTATTCTTGTCGTCGTAGACAGATTAACAAAGTATGCACATTTCCTGCCTTTGTCTCATCCTTACACCGTTTCAAAGGTTGCTCACCTAGTGATGGATAACATCATCAAATTGCATGGTCCTCCTACTGCTATCATCAGTGACAGAGACAGAATCTTCACGAGCAAGCTCTGGCAAGAAATATTCACTGCTCTGAAGATTTCCTTGCATTTCTCTACTGCTTACCATCCGGAGTCAGATGGCCAAACTGAAAGAGTAAACCAGTGTTTAGAGCAGTACCTAAGGTGCATGACTTTTGCTGAACCAAAGAAATGGGTTGAATGGTTACCAGCTGCAGAGTGGTGGTACAACAGCTCTTATCACACAAGCATTAAAATGTCTCCATTCCAAGCTCTATATGAGTATCCGCCTCCTGTCTTTTCCCAACTGATCAACACAGCTGAACAAACTCCTGAAACTCAACAAGTATTGTTGAATCAGAACAACATGCTCGAAACTCTGCAGCAGAATTTGGCAAAAGCTCAGAAGTCCATGAAGAAATATGCTGACATGAAAAGAACAGCGAGATCTTTTGTCCTTGGTGATATGGTCTACCTTAAGATGCAGCCACACCGTGAACATGCTCTTGGTACTGGAAATCCTTTGAAGCTTTGTTCTAAGTGGTACGGCCCCTTCAAAGTAATAAAAGAAGTGGGAAGAAGAGCTTATCAGCTACAGTTCCCTGAAGGTACACAGCTACATGATGTGTTTCATGTTAACCAGCTCAAGAAACACCTTGGTGCCAATGCTGTCCCAAACAAGAAGCTGCCTCTGGTTACTGATACAGGTAAACTTAAAATGATTCCTGTTGCTGTCTTACAACGACGCCAGGTGCCTCGTTCTGCAGGAACATATGATGTAGCAGTTCCGCAATGGTTGGTGCATTGGGACACCATGTCGCCTGACGAAGCAACCTGGGAGGACGCTGAATTCATGACGAAGACGTTTCCTCTATTCAAGCCATGATGTCTTGAGTTGAGGAGGGGGTATTGTCAGGCCCCTGCATTTCTACTACACTCCTTCTTCGTCAGTTAACTCCTTCGTCAGTTAAGCCAAGCTACAGTACTGGATCGATCCACTTCCTGGATCTTCTGTGCCTGTGTAACCTTCAGTTATCTTTGTTGATTGTAATAAAAACTACTAAGCAAAAACTAGCGTGGTCCTGCTCTTTGGATATAAAAGCAGGAGAGGGAGGATGGGTGGCACGGGAATGAAACCCCAGCTTATTTCCTCAGTCTTGTTTTACTTTCCTTGTCCTTCCTTTTACCGACGATTTATCAGAGCTTCGAGCTCGTTCCCTTCTTCCTCCCCATGCCTCACGACTCAGAGCTCACCGGAGCCTGACAGACGCGGCGATGCCTCCTGCGCCTCCTCACGCGCCGCCTCGTCCCCCAACCCCTCGCGCCGGTCCCGATCGCCGTCCAAACCCTAACCACCCTGTCCCAGCCCCTCGCTCCCCGCGCCGCCGCCACCGCCGCCTCGCTCCGGCTCCTCCCCCCGCGCTGCCACTTCGCGACCCGCCCCCCTCCGACGACGATGACGAGGAGGAGGAAGGGGACGACGAGGATCACTACGAGGATGAGGAGGGGAGCGGGGACGAGTGGGGGGAGGGCGACGAGGAGACGCCGGCGGCCAAGCCACCCAGCGGGAAGACGGAGGAGGAGAAGCTGGCGGAGGCCGACGAGATCGGGTACAAGGTGCTGGGACCGCTCGGGGCCGACGAGAAGCCATTCAAGCCCTACGAGCCCGTCTTCGCCGTCGTCCAGGTCTGCACCCCATCTGGCCAGAATCTTTGGTTTAAGGTGAGCAACGGATCTGGTTGGTGATCTCGGTGCGCGTTGCCTGTTCCTGCAGATTGGCTCGCACCAGTTTAAGGTGAGCAACGGCGACTCCATCTTCACGGAGCGGTTGAAGTTCTGCGATGTGAACGACAAGGTAATGTGTCAACTTCTGCCAGTTAAATAGTTTCGATTGCGCGTTTGTGCTTAGTTCGTTCGTTCAAGCAGCAACCTATGACCAAGACTAACAGCGCAGCCGGTGTGAGTACGAGCTCAAGTTTGGTCGTGAAGTATATATATATTAGTATGATCAATCTTAAAAATCTGAACTGATAATGATAGAGCTACGTCTGATATGGTGAAGATGTAGAATTGCATGCAATGCATGATCTGACATTGAAATTATGTGCCGGTCGTCATCTCGGGATATCCCGTAGCACTCTGAACTCGTTGATTTTGTTCCATGCACGGTGGGAACTGAAAACATAAGAGTACCGCGTCAAATTAGTCAGTTCAATCAAGTATTGTCGTAACTTCTACATTCATCTTTTCTCTTGGAAGCTGCTTAAGATGTTGCTGTAAAATGTTCCAAGAATTGTTTTTTTAAGCTTGATGAAGTGTATGGACCATGGACATACTAAAAATATGAATGGTTGTGGTTGATAGGTTGAGTGGAGCTATTATTAGGTGCCGACTTCTTCTCTTTGTTGCATTAGTGTCACAACATACATTCCTCATAATGTTTTTCAACCTACCAATTTCAAACAAAAAATTATATGGAACTACTGCAATGAACCAAGTTGATAAATTCTGTTTGTGATCCCAGTAGCAAACATATGTCGCTGCTCACTAGTACTTGTCATTTCATTGATGATTTACTGAAGCTGTTTTCATCTGAATCATTTGGTGCAGTTAATTCTAAATCGAGTTCTCATGCTTGGTTCTCAAGCTCAGACAATAATTGGGAGGCCGACTCTTACTGATGCTACCGTCCATGCTGTTGTTGAAGAGCATGTAAGGAGGATGCTTATTTAATCTATCTTTTTTTCTGTTTTTTCTTGGAGAGTGTTCATCAACATCAGTAGAATGAAGTCCATGGAATGATTTATGAACTCTGTTTTGTTGGAGCAAGTTCATAAGTGTGTCTGCTTTATTATGAGATCTGCTTTCTACAAATTATGCACTAGGCAATATGTATGTGGATTTCAGATTGATCTGAATATCCTTGTCTTGTCATACCAGTTATATGATCTGACTGTTGCACTTGAAAGCTGATGTCTATTATGTTGCCATCACTCAGGCTGGAAATGTGCCCAATAGCAGGATTATTGACAATGGAAATTATAAATTCCTCGACTTATTCCAGTACACTTCTCTTGAATATCCCACTATCAACTGATTATATTAGCATGCTAAATAATTTCAAAACTATGTATGTTTGGGCAATTTGTTGGTATCCTAATCATAACTCCGCCTATGTCTTCTAGGCATAGCCGGTCCCAAGCCCGGATAAAGGAGGAGGGTTGTGATTGGCTTGGCGAGCCAACGTAAAAACTAGCCAGTCCCATGGATATGAAACCCACGAGAGTAGTACTAGGGTGGGTGACCTCCTAGAAAGTCCTCATGAAAGGTTTCATATCTAAGGGTTGTGATAGGCTTGGCGAGCCAACGTAAAAACTAGCCAGTCACATGGATATGAAACCCATTTGGGCGAGAGTAGTACCAGGATGGGTGACCTCCTGAGAAGTCCTCGTGACAGGGTTTCATATCTAGCCTACCCCAACTTGTTTGGGACAAAAGGATTTGTTAAGGTTAAGGTTGGTATCCTAATCATACTTACAGTATGCTGCGAAGTCCAGTTTGATGCTGCTCAACATATTTCTGTATGAGACATTACTAGCATGGACCTTTCTGATCCCTCTTTAAGGACTACTCCCTCCGTTCCAATTTAATTGACTTGCTAATTGCTATCCACCAAATGTGAATGTATCTAGACATGTTACAAGTATAGATACATCCACATGTGGTGGATAGCAAGTCAATTAAATTGGAACGGAGGGAGTACAAACTAATTCACTTATAGGCACCACATTGGATTGCATTGATCCCTCCAAAGTATCAAAATGTAACAGAAATGACATGCTTATAGGTTATAACATGAAAAACATCTAGTGGTTGGCTCTGCTATCTCTGCTAGTTTTTCATTTTACTGGCTTCATGTGTTCGAACATGTATAGCAACATTGATAGTGGATTGACGTGTCAATATTCCTCAAGCTTTACTGTTTCAGTCTTGTTGGTAGCACACACCTATACTTTCTACAATTGCTTAACCAGAGTGCATCTTTGATATAATAGGTTGTTTTAGAATATACTACTGCACAATTTTGAGTTCATTTCTCTTGACAATCTTTGTTAGGCCCTAGATGCAAAAGTTATTATATTCAAGAAGAAAAGGAGGAAAAATTACCGCCGAACAAAGGGCCACCGTCAGGTAATTCCGTTCTTTACATTCAAGTATTTACTTTTCTCAATAAATATCACATTGACCTTATTCTCTGGATTATGTTCTTACTGTCTGCTGTGACAATTTCCAGGAATTGACGAAGCTGAGAATAACCAACATCGAAGGAATAGACAAGTCCTTTCTTCAACAAGAAGGCGCAGATAAACCAGAGACTGCTGCTGTTGCTGCTTAAATTAAGACGATGAATCAAAGGAATGTTGATGTTTTGTGTTGATGTCGACAATACCAAGTGATCCTTAATGCTGGTGCTAGACATTCTTCTATTGATTCTCGATACGTGCATGATATGTTGCTTTTATTCTCAATTAACTGATGCAAGGATTGAACTGAAGCTGAAGGCCACGAGTCTCTCCGGCTATCAGCTATGCCTGCCACACAACACCAGTATGTTGAAAAGTTTCGGATTTGGATATTCTGATGTTGATCAGCTCCTGTAGTTCATAGCTACACTGATTTTCCATTATTTTTTGTCCCTGTACCTCTTTGAACGTGTTCTGATGTGTGGTCGTCATGTGTACGGTCCCAGCCATGAATAATGAAAGTGAAATGTTTGTCTCTGTCTGGTACAACACCTGAAACTGTTCATGCTTGTGCAAGTGTAACTGAAATTCTTTCTTATACTTGCCTCAAGGATGGCGATATAGTTTTTTCGCAGAAAATGCAGCATAGAGTTTTTCCTTTGCACTTATCCAAAGTTTATTTACTAACTCGAACGTGGTTACTTTGTCAAGAGTTATCCCTTCACACCATAATCAAGTCACAGTGTCAGTTGGCAGTTGACTAGATCAGTTTTGATTCTGAAGCTGCTCCAGCCAGCATAGTATGCCACTAACTCTACGAAGTAGGATCAAGGAAAATATATGAAATCTCCTCTTAGTGGGCATGAGAAATAATCATTTTCCTCCTGTCACTTTCTACAAGAAATTTTATTCTATTTTGATACGCCCATGATCCTACAGAATTCACTACAATATTTTTGTCCTCCTGTCACTGATCTACCTGTAAAACACAACAAAATTGAAAATGTTATTTGTCCTTTCATGTTCGCTGGAGTCAAATTCACTACAATATTTTTTTCCGAATAAGCAAAAGGTTTGCGCAACATTTCATTAGGAAATATCAACTTGGCCACACTTTGATTCGACGTCGAAACTTTCTTCCATTGGAATCCTCTTTGCGAGGGCAATATGTACAATGATGCAACTTGCATTAGCACCAAGGATGCCTTTACGTATTAATCTAGTCCTTTGCGTGTGACAATTTTACTCACGTTCCGTGTAACAATTTTTGTTTTAACTGGTGGTGCTTACGGTGGTGATCGCGTTGGTGGACTGGATTTTCTTTATTTGAGTTTATATCTTTCTTTTAGGCCATTTTGTGTGGCTGTGATTGTGCAAACATGCATTTTGCTTTAGTTTGCAAATGTATACCTGAATGCATAATATTGTGCCGGACTATAATGTTGAACTGTCGATTACTCTTTGGTTTTCAAACGGATTGCAGGAGCTCTACCTGTCAGTTAAAGAGGAAGAAAGGATCACAGAAGAGAAAAACCCTGCGGGGGGCACTCCGGGAGGAAACACCTCACATAATGTCCAAATGTCGACTGAATTTCAGCCTTCGAATTGACAGTTGAACTTCGGACTGAAGGTGATTCTGCTTTTACCAGATTATCAAATATTTTCTTGAATTTTCCTGATTTTATCTTATACATCAAACTTCATAGCATATGCTGCAAACCATGCCTGTTTAAATCAGAGTATTGTAAGAGTATCCTCATAGGCTAGTCCCTTTCAGACAACAACAGAAATGCAGACCATAGAATATCATATGCAAGCATGGAATTCTAGAGACATTCATCGCGGATAAACAATATGGCTATCATGATGCTAAACCCAGAAAAAAATCAACATATGTTCATCCTAAGCACTAACAAAACTATAAAAAAAACAGTCTACCATGCAAGTGCCAAGAAACCATGATCTTAATTTGTAGATCCCATACTGAAAGCTAATCTATGAGACTAATTAATTGGAAACCAACCATGTTCATCTACATAGCCTCCACCAATCCAAAGTTGCCACACCAGAAAAAGGGTTCGAGGCAATGATGTGTATGCGCAAAGGCACTTTACACCAGAGGCACCATTGGTGGGTGCCATAGAAAGCACATCCTGGGCAGTGTTTGTATGGAGGAACTGTTCCCAGCATTCATTCATGCATGTTGGAGCATATCATCTTCAAGTGCCTGTTTTGGTTTAATTGAAGATCAGTTGATTGGCCATCCTGCTTTGGGTCTCCTTTCTAGGTGTCATCTCCCATCCCCCACTTTGTGATGTGTCATGGAAATGGAAGCTGAGCTTATCCAGTAACCCTTACCTCTCTTATTGCAATCTTTCGTCCATCTGTCTATCTCCTAATCTGTCACAAGCCTCTTTTGTGACAAGAAAAAAAGGCCATGATCCTTCCTTCCTATTGATCCAATCTAGCTTCTTTTGACAATGAAATGTGTACATGGCTGGAATGGATTTTTTCAGATGCTTTCCGGCTGAAGCCCTTCCTGCATTTTGTAGCAAGTATTACAAGCTAAAGGCCAGTTGAAGGGAACAGAGGTATATGCTGCAAGAGTGGTTTGAACTTTATCCCTTTTCCCTTGTAAGGTCACATTCACAAAATCTCAACCTGTTGCTCCTAGATTGGAAAGCTAAAGAGTACAGCGAATATGCCGAAATAGTGGCCTGAACTTTTTATTTCTGTAAAGCTTTGGCTCAAGAAGATTCTGAGATATCCTCATCTGATGGTTTTTCTGCTGAGCTCTCATTCAGAGAACATTGATCTGGTGAAAACTTGAAAATTGAATTCTTCGATGGAATGATGATGATACACAAGGCTCTTGCATATTCGCGAGAAAAATAGAACACTCGAACTCCGAGGAAAGTTCATGGGGGCAAAAGCATGGTATATGCTGCAACCTGCAAGAGTGAACTGTACTTTTTCATAAATTAAGCTTGGTGCACGACGACTATGAAACCCTTAATCTTAAAGCTCAGTTATCAGCTGTACTGCAAAATTAATTGTATAGCCTTCCTGTTGATTGCACTCATCATGAATCGTACAGCACAAACACATAAATCATGTGCTGATGACGATGTTTCCAAGCTCTCTTTCTCGGTTGTCACCAATCCATTACCATTTCATTATGCAAATTATTTCCTAATACTCAGAGATAAATCTTAAATAGATGTTGTTAAGTGTGTGTTAACTTAACTTTCAAACATGTATCTATATCTAATTTCCAGTTTGAGTTATTATCCACGTCAGTATAGATTTGTCACCGTCGGATATTAACCACGGGTCCACATGCTTTAAGATCCGTAAACTTCACTGATAAAAAAAGAGGCGTACCGAAACAAAGCCTTATTCGGCGAAACGTACAGGTCGCATGAATCTAGGAAGGACAGAGAAAGAAGCGCAAACACACCTGACCAGCTAGCTGACCTATAAATTGTTTAGTTGGCCACTACTAGTTTTGACCTTGTGGCTCCAAGATCTAGTGGGTCTTGCACAGCTACACCATTGGCTGCACAATGGAGAACAGTTCTTGCGCCACATTTTTCTGTTTGAAGAAACTTTGTGGCATACTGAATTTGGTGGAGAGTTGCTGTTGAGAAAAGAAAAGGAGATGGCACCTGTGGAAGCAGCACTATGAACAGTAGCACAGTCCTCCCATTGCCTAAATATTTATTAACTTTTGGACACCCCATATGATTATAATTAAAAACGTAACTCAAGATATCCTTATGAAAAAAGAAAATATTCGTTGTATCCTTATGAAACCATGTTACGATGCACCAATACAGAATCAAATGGTACAAAATCGGCAACTGGATGACATTCTTAATTAACTTCGCCAATTTAGCATTCGGCTAGTTTTCTGGATAAACTTGGAGAAAACATTTTTTACCACCGTAGCTGATCTTGGTCCCACACATTGTAGTCAGTAAAGGAACCCAACTAGCACATCACAGTTTTTAAGTTGGTGACTTATCAATACTTCGATAAGCTAAGCAACCCAACCAACACAACACAGCTATATCCTGATGACGTGTCAACACCTCAGTAAGACTTCTACACACACGATTGCATCTCAGGGCGTCTGATTAGCCCTGCTCTGTCACGCAGGTTCTTTCCCAAAATCAAATCCCTTTTGATTAGCACTAAGCCGGCTACTTTGAGATAATGACACAAGAGGAATATGCATTTCTTATTAGCCAAATAAAGCACTAATTAAACTACCATCACCTACCTACTCCACCCACTGGTGCTGCGCTAGTGGAGCAAGGGACACAGCTGCAATTAATAAACATTTTTATTCATCGATAAACCTTACAAAAGAAATACTAAGAGGAACTTGCATGATGTTTGGAACTAAACGGGTTTGCTTAATGTATGCACGCTTCATGGAACTAGGTCAGTGTATTTTGCCAATACAAAGTGTGCCTTGGCGGCTTGGGCCCTCTAAGTGGATACTAATCTTACAAATCATGACACTACAAGTGTCTGTGTGTTGTGCATCATGTGTCTGTTTGATTGATGCGTGAAAACTACTCGCTCGTTCCTAAATATAAAATGTTTTAACTTTCTCCAGATTTATATGTATCTACATGTATTTAGACACGTTTTAGTGTGTAGTTCACTATTTGGGCCCACCTAGTCAACATGTAAACACCTAAAACATCTTATATTTAGGAAGAGAGGAGTAGTATACTTTTAAGCCGGTTTCTCATTTATCCATATGGTCTCATGCAATGGAAGAAAATAGTGAAATTGATTCAAGAGTAACAAAAGGTTTTACACTATATGGCACAATTTAAAAAGACATGCTCCGCACTCAAAAGTCATAGCTGATGGTGAAGGGCCAGTAATATTGAAATAATGTACTAGCCAAGTCAAGCAAAAGTCCGAACTGGTGGAGAAAAGTGGTAATATATTTCAACACCGCCTAGCAAAACCTAGATTCACGGTAATTGCCACCCGAACCCTCCTCTGTCAGGTTTGGTCGAATCATGTCCGAAAATTCGAGACACGCTATAACTTTACGCACGGCCCGATACCATAGATCGTAGTTCGAGCAAACCGGCTAGAGAGACGGATCCGACACGCAAGTAATAGAAAGTGTCATCGCTTGAACCGGTGCTCTCCTACGACATGCATTGCATCAAACGGGAGGGGTATATCATCGTCGACGCCTAACTCCCGCTCTTGTTCCCCGGAATATCCTTATATCCCACGGAGATACCTTAAAAAGAGGAGACATACCTAGATCCCCTTAAAAACCAGCACAAGAAAGCTGGTCAGATTGTCACGGTTGGCTCCGGGAAAGTGCAGGAGGGACTTTTTCAGTTATATTTGCCACATCGATCAAAGTCACTAATGAGAACTGAGATCGATCATATGGTTATTTGTGCAGAAAAGCTGAGGAAGTGACCGACCAAACTTGTGAAGTGCTGCACTTTGGGTGGCGTATGCAGCAGCCGTACGTGTGGATGGATGGAGGATATTCTGCATAAGATCCCGGCATCTCCCGTAAAAGGGGTGATGGGTGTTGGGTGCACTTTCAGGGGCAGGAGTGGTTAGGAATGTTCCAGCTGGGTCTTAGTGTCTTTTCCACCCCATAATACAATTTAGTTTGAGGCTTGTATGGAGCTTACAATTTTTACAAATATTAATAGGAAAAAATCCCAGAGATGAAAACAAATTTAAAACCTACCTCTTATTGACTTGTTATGGATTTATTATACGTTCTATTGACATGGAAGATTATGCGTCCAAACAAACGAGGTACTACCTCCGTTCCTTGAAAGAAGTCATATTTTTGTTTCTAAGAAGTCAATTATATTAGTGTTAAATTTGGCTAACGTTGTACAAAAAACTATTGACAACTATAAAACTATGTAGATATAATATGAAAATAATGATATTGATTTTTTGTAGATGTTAATTTTTTTAATAAACTTAGTCAATCTTATATTGTTTGACTTTGATCAGAATTTATACGCCTTTCAAAGGAACGGAGGAAGTATAAGAAGACAAATGCTTTGGGAGAATATGACAAAAAAAAACTAGGAGAAAAACTCTATTTTACACCCGTAAGCTATGTCTGTAGTCCGAAATTTTACCCTTGCTCAAAAGTTAGAAACATACGCCCTCTAAATAGAACACCATTCAGTTTCCGCCCATCCTGTGTTGTTGCAAATGATTTTGAGCGATTTGGTGCTTAAATGTTGCAATTTTCATGGGCTTTTTTTGATTGTTCCGAGGGCATCGATTACCAACACAAACTCTTCAAAATTCTTTCTAAAAGACATTTCCTACAAAACTATATACTCAAAGAAAACAAAATCATTTCGTAATTCTAATGAGGTAGAGGGAAACACATAGTTTTTCGACCACAAGTGCAATCTGAGGCTTGTATGGAACTTATAGTTTTACCCTGGAAAAATCCAAAGGGATGAGAAGAATCCTAGGTGATTATGGAAACAATAATTTGAAACATTCTAAAGACGTCGATGATTCATGCGTTCTTCTAACAGGGCACAATATAAGTGAAGGTGGGTGATTTTGACAAATGGAGAAAAAGCATTGCCAGGAGGAAAAAAATAATGTTTTAGAAAGTGAACTATGACCTTAGTCTAAATTTCATCGTCCCCTCCAAAGTACAAACACACACACCCTGCGATTATAAAAAACGTTCACTATCATCCCATCCAGTGGTCTTGCAAATTATTTTGGCCTGATTTGGTGCATATATGTCGTAATTTTGTGAATGGCACCCACATGAAAAATTGACGAGCCATGTAGGTCTAAGATGCCTAATAAACAAATAAATTCATGGAAAATTGGCGAGCCATGTAGGTCTAAGATGCCTAATAAACAAATAAATTCATTTCACCAACATGTTGCATCCATCTCATTCTGCTTCTCTTTTTCTCCATTGAGTCAGAAATGTTTGGTAAAGTTCTCTTTTTATCAAAGAGAGAGTTTGAACGGGCATGTGTTGCCCCATGCGTGGTTTTGGTAATTAATAACAATCCTTATGAACTAATGTTTGCATTGAGATATACTTGTAGATCTTGTCCATAGGTAAAGATTGGAGTTCATGTGTTGGACTCTAGAAGATTTCATGATGACCAAGGTTCCATCCAAGGTTTATATGAAGAATGGTCATGTGAAGAGTTGAGCTTATTGCAAGCATGGTTTGGAAAAGAAGATTGAGTGAACTTCATGTTTATCTCCAAGCCATCATCTATATCAAGATAAGAAGATGAAGTGCAAGTGGATTCATGAAGACGGAGTTTAGCAAGACTCTCCCATAATGGTGTATGGGGGAATATTTGGAGAAGTCTTCATCAAGCATGTGCTAGCAAGCACAATCAAGAAAGGTGTTCCAACTTGAGAGAGTCAAGATCGTCATCATCGAGCTCAAGTGGAATGCGCAAGGCAAAGGTATGATCTTGATAGGTTTTCTTTTTTACCGGTCTCGTGGTGTTAGTGGGAGACCGGGTTATAGGATAGACGGCGTACTATCAAGAGGGGCTCTCAAGTGAGTAACTTGATCGCACCTTTGTGGAGAGCTCAAACATTTGCATATTTGGCATATCATCTTTCTTGGTTCTTATTTGGCTTTTATTCATGTGAGAATTTAGAGCTTGTGTTCATCTCCATACCAAGCTCTAGTTCATCAAAAGCGGATTTCATTTGGATATCTTGTGGTGTTTTTGATGTTGGAGGATTTACCGGTTCGTCTCTTGTAGAGAGGTCTAACTCTCCTCTTGTGTTATCCTTCTCACATGATGGACTATGATATGTATATGCATGATCTTGTTGTGCCTGTGATTATCTTCAGAGCAAGCCCAAGATCATTGAAAACGGAGTCCGGATGGAAAACTTGTTGCGTTCTCGGTGTTGGAAATATTACCGGTCCTCCTCGAGATAAGGTCCACACCTCCCATGTGTGATATCTCCTCCATATTTGTGACCCTTAGGTTTCATCTTGTTTGAAAGCTCTTGTCGCTACCTTTCCAAGCTCGTTGGTTTCATCTCGTTTGGAACTTCCTTGCAAAAGTTATTGCATTTCAGGCTTTGCTGTTCTGCTGTTGTTTTTCCTGTCCGGAGTCTCCGGCCTCCCTGGTTTTGGAGCGAAGTGCCCCGCGGACGGCACTTGCGGTATAGCGTCCGGAGTTGGTCCGGAGTTTCCCCGGAGTCTCCGGCCATCGTGGTCCGGAGTCTCCGGTATGAGTTTTTCTGCATCGGCGTTTTCCTGACTTTCTGCGTCCGGAGTCTCCGCCCTTCTGGTCTGGAGTCTCCGCCCGGTCCGGAGTCTCCGGCCTCCCCGACCGGAAACTCTGGACTTAGTGGCTGCAACGGCTCTTTTTCTGGGAGGGGTATAAATACCCCTCCACCTACCTTCAGCCACGAAGCTTCTTCCAAGCACGTTTTTCCCCCTCTCTCACCTCCATTGTTGACCTTAGAAAGCTTGCCCCTCTCCCAATTCCTCCCATGATTCTTGCATATCTTTGAGGGATTTGAGAGAGGAGATCTAGATTTACATTTCCACCAATCCATCTCTCCTCTAAGTGAGGGGAACCTAGTAGATCTTGATCTTGGAGTTCTTGGTGTTTCTCCTACTTTGTTCTTCCTCTCTTCTCTCCCCATAAGCATTAGTTGCTTGTGGTGGGATTTGAGAGTGAAGGATTTGAGTCTTGTGCTCTTGCCTTTGCATTTGGTGCATCGGTGTGCTCTCCACGAAGATTCGTGGAAGTTGAAAGCTTGTGAACTTGTTACTCTTGGGTCTTTGGACCCTAGACGCCCGTGTGGTGGTTGAGACCCTTGTGTGGTCACTTGTAGCTGTTCGGGAGCCCCAAATCCCGTTGTGGGTTGTGCCCCGGATCGTTGTTGAAAGGCTCTGGATTTTCGCCTCGAAGGATTCCGATAGTGGAAGGTGAACCAAACCTTTGTGGTGCGGTTCATCGGAGAAGAAGGTGAAACCTTTGTGGTTGTTGAACCATTGTGTTGGTTCACACCTCTCCAACGAGACGTACTCCCTTAACAAGGAGGAATTCGGGAATACATCCTCGTCTCCGCGTGCCTCGGTTATTTCTATACCCGAGCTTTTTACTTATGCACTTTACATTGTGATAGCTTTCGTGCTTGAAGTATTCTATTGCTATCACCTTGTTGCTTGTCTTGCTTAGCATAAGTTGTTGGTGCACATAGGTGAGCCTAGTTTATTTAGGTTGTTGGCTTGTTAATTTAAACACATAGTTTTATTCCACAATTATCAAGCCTAAACCGGAAAAGTTTTAATCGCCTATTCACCCCCTCTAGGCGACATCCTTGTCCTTTCAGAGTTGGAAGGGTAGATCAAGAGAAATGAGCCAGGGAAGGAATAAGGACCACAACGGTTTTACGGTGGATCCAAATTCCCCCTTTTTTTGTTGGGTTGCTAATTATTAGGATGCTAGTGCCAATTTTAATGCCCCAGATGCCAAGTCATTTAAAGACACTGAGGCATTTTAACCAATTTAGCGAACGACATCATACATAGTCTAGAGGTTTAATATGAACTATTATTGCCGTGAGCGCGTCCATTGCCACAACAAACTCTTCAAGATTCTTTCTGTCAAAAACATTTCATAGAAAACTAAGTATCAACGAAAGATATAATCACTCTATATGAATGATAACTTTTACGATACTCTTGGATTATTATTTTTTTCATAAGAAACCATATTTCATCCGCACGGAGGCATTTTGGTTCAAAAGAAAAGAGTAAAAAAAAAACATGCCTCTCCCAAAAATAGGAAAAATTATAGATATAATAACTTTCCATGAGACCGGAAATCATAATCACAACTTACGTAGAAAGGTCAAACAATCAAAACTAATTGGAAGTTACATCATGGAAGAACATGCATCACTTCTCGAGTTTTTATTTTTCCATATAGGGGACATCAAGAATGTCCATTGCAAAGAGATTTTTTTGCGGTTTTGCTCTTCCCATCAAGCCGAGTATGTAGAGAAGCACATTATCAGTGATTCGTCGTTGGTCTACTCATGAACCTGATAATATTGTTCTAACATCCCTTCTAATACATCGATGAAGGTCCCTAGTTGTAGGAGCATAGCGTCTTGGGATCATACCTGGGCCTAGACTGCCCTTCTAATATTGTTCTCCAAATTATAATATGATATATTTTGTTTTAGTTCCAGTATATAGAGTAATAGGTGTGTTTTAGTGTATATTCACTCATTTCACTCAGTATGCACATTAAGATATCCCAAACACCTTATAATTTGTTTTCTTCTTTTTCGAGAATACGCACGAGATCTGCGTATCTTTGTATTAAGCTTATAGGAGACGGGACGGAGTCGATTACACGCGTGCAAAAGACAGGTAGAAAAGGCCACACCACTGGTGCCGCCACATGTTATGATTCAGAATGGAGTGAATATATGATTTTAAAGTTCCCATTCTAAAAGATTAGAAACGTTTAAAATTTCCAAAATTCGACTTAAGACACATTGAAGACGTTATTTTTCCAGGA